>JAGDQO010001625.1:0-388855 GCA_018342035.1 Solanum appendiculatum
ATCCAATCAACCGCTATGAAGATCAACCTGACTAGGATCTGCATCAAAAAGATAACAGAAGTAGGGTGAGTACAATCCACATGTACTTAATAGGTTAGACCGACTAAATATAAGCAACTAATGAGACTTAGAAATAAATCATGAAACTCTTCCACCTGTATACAGAAAAGTCTCATTCTTGTATCGGTGCTGGCAATTTATATAGAACAGCGTGAATAAGATAAGCACATAAGGTTACAGATAATACTCAAATCAACATATAAACAAGTTACATAACACAACAAAACTGACTAATGCAATGCAATGACATGATGAAATGATGTGGTGGAATCAAGTCGTCGCACAACCTGTCGTATACACACTTGCCGAGCTTTACCTTCCAGACAAGGATCCATGGAGGACTCGCAGTCCATATACCAATCTCAAAATCTCAATATCTCATCAACTTGCCACCTAGCTCGTGGTCAAGGATAAACGTAAGGTGTCTCATTTCTTTAACAAAAATACTATTTCTCTACTTTCTCATATTCCCATGAACAATGACATGCTGAATGAGGATGGATGCATCACAACACATACAACACAAAGGCATAATTACTTCATCAAAGATTTGTAATAACATACAGTTTCAAAACACAACAAGTCATGATACACGTCCTCAAATGATAGGGATAGTGGAGGAAACCATTTGAATTCAGTATTTACCATTTAGAAAACATTTCTGTCATTTTAAGAAAATCAGTTATCAATCCAAGCCCCTTACTCGGGCATCTCTATGTCAAATATAAAGATAGGTCACAAAGCCCCTCACTCGGGCAATTACTCAAATACTATAGGTTATCAGCAACAATTAAGAGTATTCACATGAGCCTCCACACAGGCTAAGCATCACAAATAGGCATCACAGGGACTAAACAAGAAGATCAACGCTTACCAACCTTTAAAACTTATACTACAACTCATTTCCCAGTTGGCTTCCTAAGAAAGATTAATTACTCATCTCAGTCTAAAAGATGGATAGTCAAACCTATCTCGAAGGCCAAAACTTCACCCTGAACAACTCTATCATAGCACTTCCTTAATCACATGATCACCGAAATGATCCCTAACTATCAATAATGCATAAAGTTCATCAAAAGGAGCCCAAAGATACCCATATTGATAGGATTAGAAATCGGAGGTAAAATAGTCCAAAAATTACTTGAAAAATTGAAAGGATAAAAATAGATTTTTAGTTGAAAAACATGTTCTACAAGCGAAGACGAATTCGTGGTTTAAAAACTCATTAAAATCGATCAAGAGATTTCACAAAAGAGCTCTCAAGGATTGCCTCCCCCAAGCTCCAAAAGATTGAAAATGGTGAAAATTAAAACGAAATGGGAAGAATCTTAGAATTAGGTTTTGTCCAAGTGAATATTTGTCATCGCGCTTGTGAGCCACTAACTCTTACGATCGCGAAGAACACAGATGTTCACATCGCGATCGCGAGACCATTGTTCGCGATAGTAAAAGGCTAAGAAAAGGGCTTCATCTTGAACGCGAGCCTATGGGTCGCGATTGCGAAAACCACGGAGAAGAAACAACAAGATCGCAAACCTATGGTCCGTGATCGCGAAGGTTATAATAACCTACACCAGAAACTGAAAAACCAGCAGCTATACACAAAGAAAAAGCCTCCGAATGGACTCTCTAAAATCATTCGGGGTCCGATAATAATAAACTGGACATGCTACCCGACTAAAATCAATATTTTAGACTCGATGAAATTGTTGGATTTTCAAAAAGAGATCAAATGATAGAATTACCCTCCCGGGCCACTCTTAAGATTTAAAACTCAACTTCTTGCTAATGCCAAAATCTCAACCCAAGGGCTTGGAAACCTAACTAACCACCTTACTACAAACTCGACATTCCATATGCGATGTAACTGATGGAAACCCCATTCGATGCTCAGTAATAAAAATATTGACCAAAGTCAACCATACCAAGATTTCTCAACTCTAAAGGGTCAAAATCATTAAAAACACACTCGATCGCATCGGGGACCACACACCAACCCTTCCCAAAATACAAACTAAGCATGAAAATGATCATTTCATAATTAAAAGTAAATTCACAAGAACTGAGACATTACAGACATAACACTTGATAAGTCAATATTAAGGAATCTTGCTTTGGATGCCTCTGATGAGCTGCTAAAGGTAGCTAATGGGGAACCTCTTTTGCTTAGAAACTTGGATGGAGATGGGGAAACATTAAATCTTAAGAAATATGATAGCATTTTTACCCCAAAATCGATATGAAACATTGAACATTTTATAACCAAAGCCACAAGAGCATTATGTACAATGGTTCACAATAGCCTGACATTGGGGAAATGTTGATGAATAAGGTATGTAGGTTCTTCATCTTAAATCTATTGTTTTCTTCCTTTTATAAAATTTGTTAAGAACTTTTATCTAATAATTTCTTACCCCTTTTAATGTAAAAAATTGCTGCTTCATTTTTTATTTTAGTTTTAGTTTTATTCTTACTTTTACTACGTTTTACCTACTTCTTTAATATTTTCTTTAATGGTTCATAATTCGTTGTTGCATATTTTCAATCAATTAAGTATAACTTTCACGTCATGAACACAACCATGTGTTGATCTATTATTATTTTTCTTTTATGTACTATGATTTTATCTTTGTAGAATCAATGGATGAAGATGTTCCCATGTATTGTTGGTAAAATCAATATTATTGAGGTGATTTGTAGAGGCATAAGTGGAAACATGAGTGGTGCTCTACTATTGGTACTTTTTCTTAATCAATATTATGATGAAATTAACCTATTTTGTTTATTCTATCATTTTCAATACTGAGAGCTTGAAAATAGTGATTTGTAAATTGAAACTAAATTATAAATTATTTCCAATCTGATTCCTGTTCATTAAATAAAATTTCACCGCTTCTGTCAAAAACATGTTGAAGGTTTATGAGTTTTTGTGGATGTGTCTACTGACACAATCCAAAAAGGTTCACAACAATGTGAAATTTAAAATTGTCAAAGGCTCCCTTTTGGTTGTATAATTCGAGATATGTTTATTTGATGGTTACTCTAAGGTAATTCAACTTAAAATTGTCTTTCCATTTTATCTCCCATGTAGGCTTGTATAACTTTTTGAAATTTAACGAGCTAGGTTTCTCATATTGAATTAATTTTCTTCTTGTTGATTTGCTTCTATTGAATTATTAAAGCAAGGTCCTATGTAGTCATTGCAGTGTTTTACTTGTTTTGGGTAGATATTGTCGGTTCAATCTGTATTTTTTCTTTTCTAGTGTAGATTATCTTGATATTTATTTATAGGATTTTCATTTTTTTTGACGATTTCTGAGATGGAGTTATATATTACATTGAAAGTTGTAGACAAATAATCATAACCTTTTGTTGGTATTTTATTTTTGAATATGCTTATGCGATTCTTGAAATTACATTCTCATCTTATTTCATAGCTATTTTCTTAATTATTCTATCTTAATCAGAAATGAGATCTTTGAGAGTACTCATTATCTTGTATCATAAATTTATGATCAATACATAAAGGTAAAACCTCTTTATTTTAATTTTATACCTGATATAGTGAATTATCTTTCTCTCACATGTATGGCAGGTGGCTATGACTCCACACATTGCTTGAGTTGTGTTTTCTATGCATTAGTATTTATTATTATCATATGCTAAATCTATTTTTGTATCGCCCAACATGGTTCATGATTTATTTTTATTCAAAATGAGAAAGATCAAAATAAAAGGCTCGAATCATTCTTTTAACTTTCTTTTAGCTTTGATGGATGCAACAAATAGTAATTGTATGGCATATGTTCTATTTTCTTTTGATAAAGAACTATTTTTTATTCTTGGCCTTCTACTCTTATTTTATCATGCTCTCTCCCGTGTTTAATCAATTAATACATGTAGATACATAAATTTATATCTTTCTTTTGCAAAGAATAGCCTAAAATCTTCCTTTACCTTCTAGATCTCACATCATGACAACATGTAAGGATCCAAATTGTGCACACTTTCTTCAATAATATTTATTGGCAAGACCACTAGGAATATTTTTGAAGAATATATGCCTTGTAATTGAGAAGTTGCCTTGGTTATTGCGTTTTATAAGTTATCTCCAACAACGTCTATGTTATATTTTAATTGATAATGAGGTCAGTATTTTGTGCAAGCTTATATTTAATTTTCCTAGTAGTTTAATATTGATATAATTTTTTCAGGTTATTTGGATTGACCATATGCAATATAATGAAAATCATGCCTACCATTTGTACCGCTCTCTGGTAAAGACAGGTCTAGTATTTGGCTCACAAAGGTGGATTGCCAGTTTGCGAAGACAATCTGAGTTCTTGAGAGTGATGAAGTCATTTGTTGATCCCACAAGTAATCATGAAAATTCTATTATATGGGCATTTTTTTTACACTTTTGGGTATTGATTAAGAAATTGGATTCCAATGATGTTTCATTTGTTAGAGTTGATTCAAAGGAAGATATAGGTATACTAATGTTGGAGGCTCAACGCATGACTCACAACTTTTATGCAGGAGGTTGTGCAACTACTCACAAGTGGGAAATAATTCAATTAGAAAATGTAGTAGATGCAAAATTGATGATGAGGACGGGCAATGGTGATCATGGTGAACCTATTGGTATAGTGTTAAGTGTCACAAAGATAGTTAGGTTACCAGTGAAACAACAACATTTGTTCCAATTCTTCATTAACAATAAAATGAGGAGTCAATAGGATGTCTTGTCCTTTAATGGTCCAGTTCAGGAGTTGGTACGCGTTTCCAAGGGTCAAAATCTTGAAAGTAGCATCTATTTTTTACATGTTGATGTGAGTTATTAATTATTTTATTTTCTAGAAATATGACAGGATTAATTCTTTGAATTTATTTTTGATTTATAAATAAGTTATTTGTTTGGTTTCAACATGTATGGGGATATCACCAGTGCTAAGCAAAACAACATGCTGATTTTCCAATATACTTGTACGGATACAACTGATTCTCTTTTAGTGTATGGAACAATTGATTCTCAAGAAATCAATATGGTGATGAAGGAAGTGGACTCTTCATTTGCTGGTCTCTTGCCCAATGGAATTGAAATAGTTTAAGATTGTTCTGCAGCTGATAACAGAAACAGTATTTTTGAAAAGAACGATAATGGAGTCTATAATGGATCACTGGTGACTATAGGGTTTCAAATGTTGTTGAACAACTTTCCTACTACAAATCTTTCTGCGGAGTCGGTCAAAAAAGCAATCAACCTCATATGTCATACAATTCGTAAGATCAAAATTGCTCTTAAATGCAAATGATACTCCAAGACAAACTACAAATATCTAATGGTTCATTACTTATTTTGAGTCTTTTCTTATCTTCTTGTTTTGGTTCGGAGAAGAGGAGTATTAAATATCAAATTTATGTGTGGAAACTACATAAAAAGTAAAGAGTGCATGTTAAGAATTAATATAAGGTTGTATAAATTGGTTGGAGTCGTGAGCGAACAGAAGTGGAGGTGATGCTTTGGTATTCACTGATATGCCTCCAAGGATAAAGAGTTGTCTCTTTCTTTCTATATTTGTCTTTTCTTAAAAGATGAGATGCTATAAGAATTGTTTTTTTTTTGTTTAGAGTCTTGACTAAAATTTGGTTTTTTTTAATTTCAATGACAGTATGTTGTTATTGTGTCGTACTATTTTGAGTTTATCTAGAAATTCTCCTTTTTGATGATATATTGTTTGTTTGATTTTGTTTTATTATGAATGATCTTGGTCTCAAGCCAATTAAATAATAAAATGAATGAAAATTAGCATAAATTTAAATTCCCAATTTGGTGGTTATTCCTACTATTTGAGAGTGACGTCTTGAGAATAGTGATAAAATTTAAGATTGTCAATTTAAAGAGTGAAAAAATAGAAATTGAATGAAACAGTTGTAAACGAAAATAACTTGTCCTCACTTAAAAAAAAGTCCATTAAGTAGCATTTGGTATAGAAATATTCTTGTAATATTCTATTTTGTAGTTGCCACAAAAAATATTACATTGTTTAAACACTAAAGAATTTTATGATGAATAAGGAACATGAATGAAAGTGTTGTATTTGTCTAATGTTAGCCAATTTAATATGTCTTAAATCATAGTACTGATCATACCTAAAGAAAAAGACAAATACATAACATTTAAAGACAACATCAACAATTAGTGTAAGAACAATATTTGAATAAAAATACAATCAAAGATGCTATGAAGCCACTTTCGTAATCACTTAGCCATTTCAACTCCCAAAATTAATATGTAATGTCATGATGATGTAATGAAATGCATTTGCATTGGCATATGCACTGGACAATAATCTGAATACACCTATTTCCTCTGGTGTATAGTAAACACCATGGGGAACTCACAAGGTCTATATATGCACCATGTATCATGGAACACTAGGGAATGCCCTTAGATGCAACACCCAATATTGGATAAACCCTATATACTGTGAACAGTGGCGGACCCAGAATTTTCATTCAAGGGGTTCGAAAAATAAAAGTGTAAACGTGTAAATAAGCCAACAAAACAATTTTAAGGAAGTAGTAGTATATAGTTTATAGGTACAAAAAGTTAATTTCGTTACAAGAGACCCGAAACTAACATGAGTGATTATAGTAAAACAAAAAGTTAGCCCTTTACAATGTGTCAATCTAGAACTAAGATGCTAAGTAGAGCAAAAAATGGTGCTAACTAGAGCAAAAAAAAATTAACACTTCACAATGTCTCACTCTAGGACTAGAATGCCAACTAGAAACTCCAAAAAGAGGTCAATGATAATACTTCTCAAGCACGTTTACAATACTATTTGACGAGGTTTCATTGCTTGAAAAGAAAAAATAATATCATCCGTTGAAATATCATTAAACACATCCTTTTCCATAAAAGGAACCATGCAACCGCTGAAGAACTCATCATTCATTCGACTTCACAACTCATTCTTAATAAATTTCATTGCCAAAAAAGCTCTTTCAACAGATGCAGTGGCAACTAGCAGAAGCAAAGCAAATTTCACCAAATGAAGTACAAGAGTATAACATGAATGCTTTTTTTTTTTCTGAACCAATCTTTGTGAAAGATCACAAAGCCCAAGTAAATCAGAGAACCTTTTATCGATATCACAGACATCAATAATGTAATTTGCAAGTTCATTCTGAAGTGCACACATGCTAAGTTCATCAAAGTCATCAGGATATAATTCAGCCATTCTCATTATTTCCTAGATACCAATACTTGAAAATGAGTCTACTGGATTCAAACAAGCAACTCCATAAAGCAACTCAGTTGTCACCTCATCAAAACGATCATTGAGTTCTTGCAATTGCCAATCAATTATATTACTATCACGACCTAAAGTATCCCCTAGACATGACATGGCGTACAAGACCCCGAAAGGCCCTATACAAGTCACTTAGCATACATCATACAAGATCATAGTATAAAAGAGTTTAAAAGTCCATTTCATTTCATGAGTTGATAAAAATATAGCGGAAGTCTAACATAGTCTCAAACTCATCTAATATAAGAATAAAATGAAAGTTGGGACGTAACCATACAAGTTCAAAAGTAAAAGAAAAGTAAGATAAACGTGGCCTTGTCCTCAAAGTGTGACGATTCACCAAGTTTTCAAAGTTCTTCTAATACAAGCTCTAGTCACTAATGGATGTGGAGGATTCGTCATGCCCTACATTTGGGAAACATTGTAGGCAAGAGTATGAGTTAGTACAAATATGTACCAAGTATGATAATTATGCATAGAGATATTAAATCATGCAAAAAGGATATAAACATGAGATGAAATGACCAATTCAAATCATAATGTAACATGACGAAAACATGAGTTAAAAGGGGTCATTGTCAATGCAATTAATTCATCTTTAAGGAAACAAACTTGAAATACCTTCTTCTTTGGAAACAACCTTAGTTCATTATGTGGGAATTTAGCCATAACCGACATAGACCATGTGAGCTATAACATGGAATCCGGTGTCTACCCTACACTGAAAAGAGGTGTCCTTACTTGCCAAGGTAAGAACCATATCTTCTAGCTTAAGTGGATCCACTAGCTAATGTCTATATAAGACAATCTTCCTATGGTGCACATAGTTAAGGGATAAGGAAATTGCTACTAGAAACCCGACCTTTACTAACGGGAGAGCTTCCATCTCGATATTCTCTCGGTGCTAAGCTTAAATCCCACGGAATAGCCATTTAATCATAATTCATACTTTATATCATCATTAGTAGACATGGGTAATCGCCTCTTGTCTATCATTAGAATAACTCCTTAATTCTTGATTCAAGTTTAGTTGAGAAAATTTTTCAGCCCTTATGAATCCTTTATATGAGAAAAACTCCTTTTTTTCCATTCACATCATGAGTAATGTGTGAGAAATCCTTTCACAATCCAACAATAACAATCAACAACATTGGTGCTTCACTCTCAAAGCATCCTCAAACATTTATTTCAATTCATGAAGAACATGCATAATTTCATAAATTCCCTCTTTTAATAATTCAAAACCTCATCATAAATCATAGTCTAGAAATCATGGATTTCACATGCATGGGTTCATGGGGATTCATCTTAAAACATGTAGTTTAACTCAATTCATGCATAACTAAACATAATTCAATCAATTAGATCATAATTTGAAAGAACCCATGAGGTTGGAAAAAACCCTAATTTCAATTGGAGAATTCTTACTTTGAAAATTGGGAAATTTAGGGACCCTATGGAGGAAAGGACTCCATAGGTGAAAGTTATCATACCTCAATGCTAAAACCTTGAAATCAATGGAGAATTAGGAGACTTGAATCTTGAAACCCTGGATTCTTCTTCTTCTTCCTTAGAGAGTGTCACACCTCTTGATTGCCTTTCTTCGGGATGTGACGGGGTTTTTTTTTGAAAAATAATGGTAAAAGAAAAAAATAATTTTTTTTCTGAGTCGCTACTTGGAATTGAGTTTTTGTGTTTTCCAATTCACCTTATAAATTCCTAATTAAAGGAAATGACTCTTTATTTTTTAGTCTACGAAACAAGATATTGGGTAAGGAATTTTATTGACCGGAGGGAAGGTGTGAGGCACCCCTCGAGTCCCGTGGTTCTAGCACGGTCACTTGATTAACTTGTATTGGCTAAAAAAATTTTTGGATGAAAAAAATTTGCGTTAGTCATTTTAAAAAATAATTCATGTGATGTCATAGTCTAGGAGCGTAGCCGCACACAAGACCTCTTTTTTTTAAAAAAAAATACACACCAACGATCGTAACCAAACACATGGTGGTATTTAATAAATTTTGACGTATATAACTAATAATTAAGACTCAAATCTTTTAATAATAATTAATTAATCAACAAAAAATTAATAAGTCAATGAATTTGTTGCAACATATAAACATTAAAGGGAATTTTTTTTTCCAAAATGATAATTGATTTAAAAGAGGATATATATATATATATATATATATATATATCACTACTACGACAACAATAGTAAAATAGATAAAAAAGATTCACCCTTTTCATTTTTTTAAAAAAATAATAACTAAACCCCTATTTTTTTTAAAAAAAAATAGTAAGTAAAGTCATTTTAATTGGTTTACCTTTTCCCAAAATTTGATACAATTTCAAAATGACTAGACTTATAAAATTTTCAGGTTTGCAATAATGATCACATTGCTCTCTTTTGAAGGAGAATTGTAAAAATAGTCAAATTTATCTAATAGTTAAATTACTACTCTAAATATAGCAGAATTTGTATTTTGTTTGTTTGAATAAACATTTTCACATATTTATATAAGAGAAAAAAAACAGAATTTTCAAAAAGTGACTAGATTTATATTTTTTGCAAAAATGACCAATTTTACATATTTGTGCAAAAACAGTCAGTGTTTTTTTTTAAAAAAAGATCAAAAACTAAAATATCAATAAACTTGAATTATATTTTTTTTCTTTAGCAAAACATATATCTATGTATCAACTCCATAATTAAAAAAAATTAACTTAACACCGAATTAATAATAAACACATATGTATAAGATAATAAAACATAATTATATCAAACATCACAATATACTTGACTAAATCAAATAAACTTAATATAAATAACTTAATCAAAATATGCAAGAACATGCTTCATTGTTTTAAAATTACATTGCTAAATGTAAAAAGAAATACCTAAAGAGATGATGAGAAGCAAACAATTGAAGCAATGCTAAGTCCTTCTTCTTTTCTAAAATGTTTTTTTTTTTTTTGCTAAATCTTTTGTACTCTCTTTTCTTATGATATTTTTCTCCTCTCTATTTTTCTTCTTTTCTCTTTCCTCTAATGAAAGAAGAATGGGGTTTTAAATAGGTGTAGATTATGAAGCACCCATTCTTCTTGAAAAAATAAGAGCCAATGCATGCATTGGATTCTTTACCTTCCCAATGTGCCACCCAAAATGGCCAATGAAATTTCTTCATTTTTTTTTTTCCAAGAGAAAATTAATTAGAAAAGACTGCATTACCCTTTTAGAGGTTCCATTTCTTTTATTCATTAATTGAATAATGGCTAAATGGACTATTTGAAATTTTTAAATAGGCCCAATATGTAGACCCATTTGATTAAGACCCAAAATTAAAAGGTGAATCAGCATACTAACACAAAAATTCAACCATCTAATCTATTTTGAAGATCAAACACAATAAATAAAGACTAAAGAAATAAAATAAAATAAAATTCGAAATAAAATTCAACCAAAACTCAACATGATAAATCTTAAAGAACACTAACAAAATATGTATAATCCAAACACCAAAATAACTTATATGGTTGAAAAAAATGGTGATAGTGGTGGATTCGGATAGAGGATGAGAGGGGAAAAAGATTGATATAAATTTTCAAGTGAATGGGGTTCGTCGGAAAACTTCGCCGGAAAATTTTTGACGGAATTTTGACATAAAATCTACACCAAAATATTTCCTTGAAGAGCTCTACTCATTTATGTAAAGGGTATAGGATAGGGATGACCGAAACTTCGTAAATCTAAAGAAAAAAGTGATGATTTTCTTAGATCTATGAAGTTTGGCTATGGATAAAGATGAATTGTTTGTGGATTTTTGGAGATATTTTTTGGCGAAAGGATGGTGGCCGGCGGCAGGGGCGGCGATGGTGATAGGTGGAAAGAAAGGGGAGAAGAAAAAAAAACACAAAATAGGGTAAAAATTCGGATTTTTTGAAATCTTTTGTATTTTTGGTAGGGTCACATAAGAGCCCTTGGATCAAAATGTTATGAATGGTTGAGATTAAATCTTGACCATTGGGTTTAAAATTGATTGGGCTATCAGAATTGAGTCTAAATCAGTCAAATTCAATCAAAATTGAGTCATTTGGGCCAATTAAAAAAAAACAATCAAAACAAACAATGACAACAACCCAAAAATAAAATAAAAATATGAGAAAAGACCTTACTATATATTGTAGGAGTAAATTAAACACGTTAAAAATTAGGTGTTGACAGCATGCCCCTCTTTGCTTAGAAACATGAAGCGTTTTCAAGCAAAGAAAGTGAACGAAGTAGCTAATTTTTGACTATTTCAAACTCGGTTGAAGTCATTTTTTTTAAATGATGACCGAACCTTGCTTCAGAGGTTGCCTACATATCCTTGATTAAAATGAAGGCATGTCAGTGTAGTTCGAGAAAATTTGATAGCTGAAACTATCGAACATTGTGGTTAAAAGTTTGCTTCTTCCTGCTTGTCACCATCTATTGTCTATAGTTACATAAAAAAAGAGACATCTCTACATTCTAGGAGTTACAAGATCCCTAATTGATGTGTCTTCTTAGGGTCTTGTCTTGATCTTTGACTTGCTCTGCGCGTTATCTTTGAGATTGATCTTGATGCTCTCTTGGCGGCTTGTAGATCATTCTCAGGTGCATGTTTTGACTTGAGTTGGTGATTGAAACTCAAAACTCAAGGTCACAAAATGAAGAATCCGAATAGGATGTGTTTTTTTTAGGAAAAGAAAAGATGTGAGAATCTTGAACTAGGACGTATAATCTTAGGAAGAAAAGGAGAAATGAGGCGTATTGCCTTGAGAGTTTCAAATGGGATGTATTGTCTTCGTGGGTTGACAAAAGATTAAGCGTATTACCCAAAATATGAATATGGTGCATATTACACATGAATGCTGGTGCGTATTATCCAGGATATGCATGTGGCGCGCATTGTCCAAGATATGCATATGGTGCGTATTGCACATGAATGAAAAACTAGTGCTTATTGTACATGAAAGGAAGACCGGTGCGTATTGCACATGAAAGAAAGACTAGTGCGTACTGCACGAAATTTAGGCTGGTACGTATTGCACATGAAAGGAAGATTTGGTGTGCATTGCACATGAATGAAAGATTGGTGCGTATTGCATATCATTTAAATTGGTGCGTATTGCACGTGAATGAAAGACTGGTGCTTATTGCACGAGATTTAGATTGGTGCATCTTGCACATGAAAGATTGGTGCATATTGCACATAATTTAGATTGGTGCGTATTGCATGAGATTTTGATTGGTGCGTATTGCACGTGAATGAAAGACTAGTGCTTATTGCACGAGATTTAGACTAGTGCATCTTGCACATGAAAGATTGGTGCGTATTGCACACGATTTAGATTGGTGCATATTGCATGAGATTTTTTCTAATTAGGAGATTCTTTCCTAAGGAGGGAGTGAGATCAGACGCATTGCCTGAAGCTCTCGAATTGAGAGGCAAGAATGCGAATAGCATGAGATGAAACAACAAAATATGTGAAGACTTTGGAGAACTTTTTGTGATGTTGCATCTTTTGACTTGTAATCCTGCATTTTCTTTTGTTCCTGTTTTGAGCAAAAAAAAGAAAATTGTTAGTTTAGAAGTGATGATTGGTTTGTTGCCTTGATGTTCTGATGACTTGACCAAACTCCCGGCTGATTTCTCAAACTCACTTCAAATTCTTGGCTGAATAACCTTTTGAAGCTTCCTCATTGTCAATTAGGGACCTTAACTTCTTGATACTAACAAATACCATGGTGCAATTGATTTTCCAAATTATTTTCTTGACTTAAAGACTTTATCGTGTTCCTTCACACAAGTTTTGTTGAAGATCTGAAGAGTTTTTATCCTTGCTCAATGGCATGCCAACTAAGGTACTCAGCTTCACTTTTGGAAACCGTAGTATGCTTTGCAATCCCTTTTCTTTGGTTTGCCACGAGATTATATCGAAAAGACTAGAAAAATATGAAAGATTTAAGTGTATGACAGATTGGATCAAGACAGACTTATACCTAATGAAGGGTATTCCTTTTGAAGAAAATGAGGAAGAAAACTTATCTGAAGGCATATGCCGACTTCGAGTGAACCATGACATGCATTTTGGACTTCACCCCTGATCCGTTTGAGTTGTCTAGTTCTCAAAGTCTGAACCTTATCAATCCAAAACTGATCTTTGTAACCTAGAAACCCTACATGTAGAGATGTTGAGAAATGGTGCTCTTCGCATATTTCTTCCAATTGATCATTTTCATGTTGTTCTCTCCTTTTATCTTAAGGTGCCCGCAAGGATTTTCACCGATAAGATCTTCTCTCTTGTCATCTTATGATGCCTGCATTGGTTTTCACCGATAAAACTCTCATTTTTTCTCTTTTTTCTTTTAGCTTATGGTGCCCATGAGGGTTTTCACTCATAAGTCCTCTTGTGCCTCTCTTTTTTTGATGACTCCCAATGTTGTCTTTGATGATCAATTGTCTGTGCAAGACACATTGAATCTAGCATTCTTAGAGAGTTGGCCCAAAAGTCAATTGCTTGAATAGAATCATTTTGCAGTTTTGACACAATTCTATCAAAAATAAAAAATTCCCCAGTTTCATATGAATACTGGAGTATTGATTTTTTTGATGGTATGACCGAACCCCGAAGGGTTGCCTACATATCCTTTCGGAATCAGGTCAAACGTAGTTCAAAATTTCCAAAGAGAAGATTTTTTAAAACTTTTTTTAAAATATTTTAACGAGGAGCCTTTGTCTTCCTAACCGTACACTTATCACAATATCATAGAACGCATTAGATGTAGTATCTTTTGACTGCGTATGTATTAACAATTGTGCTTGTGATTTTTCCCTCCACATAAGTAAGGTGCAAGGCTCGTTTGGACAACACTTCCTTGATAAGATATGGTCCTTGCCAATTTGGGGCAAACTTTCCCTTGGCTTCTTGTTGGTGTGGGAGTATGCGTTTTAAGACCTGTTGGCCTACTTCAAAATGTCTTGGGTGCACCTTTCTATTTTATGCACGAGCCATCCTTTGCTAATAAAGTTGGCCAAAACACACAGCCGCTAATTGTTTCTCATCTATTAATGTGAGCTACTCTAATCAGATTTTGACCCATTCCGTATCCTCAATTTCAGCTTCCTCAATAATTCAAAGAGACGGAATTTTGACTTCCGCTGGTATTACAGCCTCGGTCCCATAACTAACAAGTAAGGGGTTGCACCAATCGACGTGCACACTGCTGTCTGATATCCTAAAAGTGTGAAAGGAAACTTCTCATGCCATTGCCTGATGCCTTGAACTATTCTCCTGAGAATCTTTTTGATATTCTAGTTGGCAGCTTCCACGGCTCTGTTGGCTTTTGGTCGGTATGGAGTAAAATTGTGATGCAAGATTTTGAACTGCTTACATACCTCCTTCATCTCATTGCTATTAAAGTTTGTAGTATTATATGTGATGATAGTTCTCGGGATACCAAAATGAAAAATGATGTTTGAATGGACAAAATCCACAACCACCTTCTTAGTGACTGCTTTGAAAGTGATTGCCTCCACCCATTTGGTAAAGTAATCAATTGCGACCAAAATGAATCGATATCCATTAGAAGCTTTTGGCTCAATTGACCCAATGGCATCCATTCACCATGTAGTAAAGGGCCTAGGAGCGGCCATAGGGTGAAAATCTGAAGGAGGTGAATGAATTAAGTCACCACTGATGACATTTTTTCACAAAGCAAAAGCAATCCCGTTCCATGGTAAGCCAATAGTATCTTGCTCGAAGTATCCTTTTTGCAAGGACATATCCATTCATGTGTGGTCCACATACCCCAGCATGCACTTCATTCATGATCTTCTCGGCTTCTTCTACATCCATACATCTTAGCAAGTTCAAATCCGGGGTTCGTTTATATAAAATTTCCTCGCTCAAATAGAAACCTCTAGCCAAACGCCTAATAGTTCTTTTTTGGCTTCCATTAGCATGTTCTGGATATTTTCCTGTCTACAAAAATTGCTTGACGTTCGGTACCATGGCTCACCATCTGGTTCTACTTCAATTGTGTTACAATAGCCGTGTTTGTCCCGAACTTGAATTTCCAAATGAGTGATGTGTTACCAGGATATGGAAGCATTGAGGCCAAAGTAGCCAAGGCATCTGCCAATTCGTTATAAAACCTGGGGATGTACCTAAACTCGATGGACCTAGACCTTTTGCTAAGATCTTCCACACATTGTCTGTATGGAACAAACTTGAGGTCTCGAGTTTTCCATTCGCCTTGAGCTTGCTGAATAAGCAAATCAGAATCTCCCAACACAATTAATTCTTGCACATCAATATTTATCAACATATTTAGAGCCATGATGCAAGCTTCATACTTTGTTGTGGTTTTTGTATAGAAGAAACAAAGTCGAGCTGTTGCAGGGTAATGCTGCCTTGTGGGTGATATGAGAATTGCCCCAATCCCTGTGCCTTTTCCATTGATTGCTCCATCAAAGTATAATTTCCAAGCCTGATTTTCGTGTGGATCTACTTCCTCTATTGAATTAATCTCTTCATCTGGAAAATATGTATCTAGTGGCTCATAGTCGTCATCGATTGGATTCTCTGCCAAGTGATCTGCTAAAGACTGAGCTTTCATTGCAGTCCGAGTGATATACATAATGTCAAATTCGATGAGCAAGATTTGCCATTTAGTGAGTCTACCAGTTGGCATTGGCTTCTGAAATATGTACTTCAAAGGGTCCATCTTAGATATGAGGTAAGTTGTGTAGGAAAAAAGGTAATGCCTTAACTTTTGAGCTACCCAAGTTAGGGCACAACACGTCCTTTCCAAAAGTGTGTACTTGACATCATAACTAGTGAATTTCTTGCTCAAGTAGTAGATAGCTTGCTCCTTTCTGCCTGTGGAATCATGTTGACCAAGAACACACCCAAAGGAATCATCCGTCACGGAAAGATATAGAAAGAGAGGCCTATCAGGTTCAGGCGGGACAAGTACGGGAGGGTTGGACAGATATTCTTTGATTTTGTCAAAGGCTTGTTAACAATCCTCCGTCCATTTGAAAGTAGCATCCTTTTTTAAAAGTCTAAAAATGGGCTCACAAGTGGTTGTGACATGAGAAATAAACCTACTAATGTAGTTCAACCTCCCAAGTAGACTCATGACTGCAGTCTTATTTTTTGGGGGTGGCAGTTCTCTAATGGCTCTTATATTGGAAGGGTCCAATTCGATTCCCCTTTTGCTGACTATGAAACCCAAAAGCTTTCCAGATGGAACTCCAAATGCACATTTTGCTAGATTAAGCTTGAGATCATATCTTCACACCCTTTCGAAGAATTTTCTCAAGTCTTGCACATGGTTAGCTTATGTTTTAGACTAGATGATTACGTCATCGATGTATACTTCAATTTCTTTGTGCATCATGTCATGAAACATGGTGGTCATATCCCTCACGTAAGTTGCCCCAGCATTTTTAAGACCGAATGGCATGACCCTATAGCAATAGGTTCCCCATGGAGTTGTGAAAGAAGTTTTCTCAGCATCCTCTTCATCCATCAAAATTTGATGATACCCAACATAGCAGTCCACAAAAGATTGAATTTCGTATTTGGCACAATTATTAACTAGAATGTGGATACTGGGCAAGGGAAAGTTATCTTTAGGACTAGCTTTGTTCAAGTCCTGATAATCAACACAAACTCTTATCTTTCCATCCTTTTTCGACACAGGAACAACATTTGCTAGCCAAGTAGTGTAACGAATGGCTTGGATCACATTTGCACTTAGCAGTTTCTTGATTTCTTCCTTGATTTTTTCACTCAAGTTCGGTTTGAATTTTCTTCTTTTCTGTTGGACGGGTGGAAAATCAGGATGAGTGGGCAACTTATGAACCACTAAATTGACACTTAAACCCAACATATCATCATAGGACCAAGCAAACACATCTTTGTATTCAAACAAAAGTTGGATTATGGCATCCCTAATTTCTTGCTCAACATGAAGACTTATTTTTATTTCTTTGACTTCTTCAGCACTTCACAAATTAATTACCTCGGTCTCATTTAGATTAGGCTTAGGTTTGTCCTCAAACTGTTCCAATTCCCTATTAATTTTCCTAAAAGCCTCATCTTTATCATATTCAACCTCTTTATTCACTGATTCGAGAATAAACAACTCTTTGAGATCTGGGAGTGAATTCCGCATGTATGTCATGTTATCAAAGTCGGCATTAACAAAACTGAAAAATGGAAAAAAAGAATTAGGGAAGGGGAAAAGATGAAATTTTATTATGAAACTGGAATTTCATTTCATTGAAACAGAAAGGGGATAGAAGGGTTAACACTGATACAAAACACTTTCAAAATATTTCGATCACAACCTTGACAATAATCAAAATACAAAAAGAGTAGCAAAACAAACTACCAAGACTCCTTCCTTATGGGGAGAGGAGTGGATTCCCAATTGTTTAGCTCAACACCTGAGTCCACGAGCTCCACATCGGCACGACTTGTAACTTCACCAACTTGGACTATGTTCACTTCACAAAAAAACTTACTGAGATCCTGACAAGCTTCTTCAATGTCCTCCTGAGTCGAGGAAGCTTTTATTTCTTGACCTTGAGGTTTGAAGAAGGAATGAGAAATATGGGGAATCAGTTGTGGCAGCGCCCAATCACTCATTTTGTGATTCTTAGCCTTATCACCATTTCTCTTGATTTGTTTGTATCCAAGGCCAGAAGTGCCTTGGTTTCCAAAAGGAGCGATTGGATCCACGATTCCTTGCGAACATGCTCCTAAACCTTTACCAGGTTGATAACCATATTTGAGAATTGTCATTGCAACCATTCAAGAGGCAGAAGAGAGACATGGTTGGAACATGGGGTCTCCTTGTTTGAATCGATCGACTGATACCACCTCAAAAGACTGGTAAACAATGGAATTACATCCTTTTTTTGCTTCAATGCATGGAATGGATGGATCTCTATAAATAGATAAATCATTTTCCCCGTGCACAATGGTTTCTTGGTGGTCGTACTTAAACTTAGCGACCTGATGTAGAGTTGATGGGATTGCCCGAGCCATGTGGATCCATGGCCTTCCCAAGAGAAAATTATAAGATGTGTCCATGTCCATTACTTGGAACACAATCACAAAGTCCACCAGTCCAATTATCATGGTTAGCTTAATTTCACCAATAGTATCCCGCCTTGAGCTGTCATAAGCTCGGGCGCACACATTACTAGGAAAAATTTTGTTAAGGTTAATTTTCAAGCTTTGCAGTGTAAAGAGAGGACATATGTCTACCTCTGACCCTTTATCTATCATAACTCTCTTTACATAATGCCCTTCACATTTCACTGTAAGATGCAAGGCTCTGTTGTGTCCAGCTCCTTCTGCGGGCAACTCATCATCAATGAAAGTGATTGTGTTTGCCTCAAAGATGCGGTTGGCCATTTTCTCTAACTGATATATCATGGTCTCCTTTGACACATGTGTTTCATTTAGAATCTTACTCAACACACGACGATGTTCCTCTGAGTGTAAGAGTAAAGACAACAGTGAGATATGTGCAGGGGTTCTCTTAAGTTGTTCCACAACAGAGTAATCTGGAACCTTAATCTTTTTTAGAAAATCTTCTACTTCTTCCTTAGTGACTGCTTTCTTCACTGGTACTTGGATATCTTGGGTCATCTTTCCTTTCATTAGCTCTCCTGGAGAATAACATCTTTCGGAGCGTGTCAGCCCTCTTGCTTCATCATCTTCTTCAACAATCTCCTTTCCTTGGTAAAATACAGCAGTCTTATTGTAGTTCCAAGGAACAACCTTTGGATCAGTTACATGGAGCTGTTGGACGGGCTTAATTAATATGGGTTCTGTCAACTTTGTTGAGCAATTTTGGTCCTGTTGTATCAATGAGAAGCCTTTTGAGACGTACAATTTTGGCATACCTGATCGAACTTCAAGCCTCTTCGAAACTCCCGGGAAACACAAAACTTTGGTATCAAGATGGATACCTTCCACACTCAAAGATGCGACTGGTTCTGAACTCTTTATCGACTTATCTTCCTCTCCAATCTTCCTAAACAACTTTCCTATTTTTCCAATGAGTATGTACTCTTGATCATCGTAGATCATACCTACCAAATGAACATTATTTTGAGCCGAAAGGGGGTTATAGTTACATTTGGAGAGTTTTTATCATCTGTCACAACGACCACTTCGAGTCGATTAGCTTTTCTATCGCCCCCTTCAAGGTCAATTATCAGTGTTATGCCATGGGGCCCCAAAAGATACTCACATCTTTCATTAGCCTAGAAACCTGGAGCATTTGGATTCAGACAATGTGGTGGGATAGGCTCAATCACTCCTATCTTTCTTAATTTTTGAAACAAGCTGGAGTACGACTCTCCTAATGGAGTGAATTTCCTTTTCTATCCCTGCTCTTGAGCATAGTTTTGCGCATGAGGAGGGTTGTAAGGGACCTGATAGGGTGGTTATTATGGGCGAAGGTTTCCCTGAGTTGGAGCCCAAAAACTTGGGCGACTGGGAGGATGCACATATGGCTGAGTATTAAAGACTGTGTATGGAGATGGAGATACCTAATATTGAGGGACATAACGGTAGTAATGCTAAGAATAGCTAGATTGTCCCTAAATTGGCGGGTAAGGACAATCAGACCTTTTTTGCGTGCCTCTTGACCCTGATGCTAGTGAAGAAACTTCCTCTTTCCTTTTATGATTTCCAAAACTGTCTGAACTACCCTGAATGGCCTGTGTGGTAGCTTTGATTGTTTCCTGGCTCACAATTCTTCTTGTTTTGAGACCATTTTCAACCATTTATCCAATTTTGATTGTTGTGCGAAACGGTCTTCCCATTGCAGCTGTCAAGTGATGGAAGTAGTCAGGATCTTAATCCTCTATGAAGATGTTAACCAACTCTTGTTCATCTAATGGTGATTTGACCCTGGCTATTTGCTCTCTCCATTTGATAGCATACTCTCTGAAGGTTTCATTCAACTTCTTTCTCATATTAGAGAGTGTATTGCGATCAGGCATAATGTGGACATTGTATTGGAATTGCCTAACAAAATCTTGAGCCATATCATCCTAGATGTGCCAGTGGGAGATCACTTAGTCTATGAACCATTCTGAGGCAACACTTGTCAGACTTTCACCAAAGTAAGTCATGAGTAGTTCCTCTTTACCCCCTGCTTCCCTAAGTTGATTGCAATATCGCTTGAGGTGAGCTATGGGATCACCATGTCCATCATACTTATCAAATTTAGGGGTTTTGAAACTAGGTGGAAGGTGGACATTTGGGAACATACACAAGTCTTTGAACGCGACACTCTTGTGCCCTCCTAACCCTTGCATACTTTTCATGTGTTGCTCAATGCTTTTAATCTTTTTTATCATTTCCTATTGTTCTAAGGTTTGAGTAGGCCTTTCAACATCAACAGGGGAACCAAAATGGACAGAGTTAGGGCCACCAAATGCCATCCCAGAAGTATAATACTGCTCTAGTTAGGCAGTGAATTGTCCCTCTTGAGGTTCTCTTTACGTCATAGTTGGCTGCGGAAGAGTATAGACCGGTGCAACAGTCGTGATAGTAGGATTATTCCTGGATGGAATGCCTTGAAGGCGTGTTGTTGATGGTCCAACTCTATAATTATCAAATGGACCATACCCTAGAGAGAAGAAAGGATCAGATATCGGGACTTGAGAAGATGAGGATCGGATACTTGTGATCTCAGGAAAATCGGGAATGAACGTTGGTGGTTCTTGACCATTTGCCCAGGCTTTTCATAACTATGCCATAACATGTCTTAGTGTCTGATTTTCCTCAACAGTGGCTGACTCTCTTGTTGTTAAATCAACAGGAGTTTCTACTTGATTCACCGCAATATATTTCAGTATTAGTTGTCATTGGCGATCTTACCTTAGACCTCGTAAAGTACATGTGTTCTGCCAGTTTACCACAAACCAACTACCGAAAGCTAACTAAAGAGAATGAACAAACTTGTTAGGGGTTAGACAGTTTGCACATATCAATCCCACATTTTGTGTTAAGCACCTAACATCATGAGTTCAGAAGGCCATTGGTATCATCCCAACTTTGCTTTGTTCTATGTCTTCCCTTTCCCTTTTTATGAAAGAGTTTTGATCAAACCTTTTGGAGGTTGCCTACGTATCATGTCACAGCATGAGTCAGATCATTACGTAGTTCAGAAGAAATAATAAAAAAATTGATTTAGAAAAATAAACCCTTTCATTCATTTGCAATATCTTGAAAAGACTTTAAACATAACGACAAAACCAAGGGGTTTAAACATGACTATGATTCCTTTCAACAAAAGTTAAACTAAAATACGGAGTCTTAAACAAAACAAGAAACAAGATAAAACTAAAAAAGACAACGGTTGCACTCTTCTTTAATCTTTTTCATCATCTTAACGCTTTCGTTGTCCCCCTAATGTCTCATACAGATTTAACAACCCCTTTGGCAGATGAGGAACAATGGCATGTGCTTGCTCAGCCACTTCTGTGTCATTCATACGGCGATGATTTTTAATAACATGGGAGGTTTGTTCTGCCAAGTGATGCATTTGATGTCTGCCTCTTCCCATATTTTCATGGCAGTTATTCAACCAGACCTGATGGTTGCCAAGATTGTTCCTTAAAAGGGCCTCTCTCTCTGACGTTTCAAGCCGATTACGAAGTGTTGCTCTTTCGATGATCATTTGTCTTCGCTCTACTTCGATACAAGTCATAATGACTGATCATCTTTTTCTACTCTTCGAACTGTGTTTTAAATTGATCATGTGAGTGTATCCAACATGATCTTTCTTTCTAAGATTTCTCCTTCTGCCGCTTAAGCTCTCCCTTTTTGTGGTGCACAACCTCTTCATCTGCCACCAAGTCCCTTTTCAATCAGGAAATCTCAAAACTATGTTCTTTTCTTATCTGTCGGGCCAAATTAATTCTACTATCTAACTCCTCCTCTAATCGAGTTAATTTACCCTCAGCATGCTTCAATTCTTCCTCCGCATCTTGTAACTTCAAATGGTGATTCCTCCCTATTTGGACTTGAACTTCTTGTCGAGCTATGATAGCTTTGGCCTTCTCCAACTCTTTTTCCAACAGTCTTAGGGTGTGTTGGTTTTTCCTCTTTCTGCTGGCTCTTTCGGGAGTGTCACCAAATATTACCGAATAACGAAACCATGATAAGTACCCAGGGAACACTTTTCCTTTATCCTATTCCACTACCATTTCTCTTTGCTCAGAAATTATACTTCCGAACCAAATTTCCAGAATATCTCCACTATCAAATGCAAAACCTGGGGGAGTGTCAAATACAAATCTACTCGTATCATCATTCGGCGGAATTTCTTGAACTCTAGCCAGTTGGTGCATAACCCGAGGCGGGGCATAGGGTTGGACACCTCTAAGCCTAATCAATACAAGAAATGAAATGCCAGTAGACATGCAAATGACATCCTTGGCTAGGAACTAGCAATAATTTCATACGATATCATCAGAAGTGATTACCGAGAGTTTTTCTTCACATGCTAAAATCCCTCTTGGAAAATCAACTTTTGCTTCCCTTTCCTTATGATAGGATACCTAATTACACCAGTCCGGAGTGAACCTGGGCACACGATTATGATGATAGAGATGTTCCAAAAACCATATCTGTAGCAAGATGTTGCAGCCTTCAAAGTAGGTTTCCCCATTTTTGCACTTAGATAATGCACGAAACATATCTGCTAGGATCGTGAATAATGACAGAATTTTCCATTGTGGTCAGCACTTTCACCACCCCAGCCAAAGGAATGTCGATATGCTTGTCCCGTTCGGGGAAAACAATCAGCACCAAAAATGCTACCATGAAGGCAAAGCGTGCATTCACTTTCCAAGCCGCTATGCCCCCTTGATTGCTAAGTTGATTCTGATAGTTTTTAAACCCATCCCTTTGACCGTACCTCTCATATAGAAAGTCCAAAGAGATCCATTCATTTTTCAAACTCTCCCTCTCCATCTGGTTGATTTTTAGTAGGTCCAGGAATTTGTTGGCGTCGACGTTCTTTGGGATTATGGGTCTTTTGTTCTGGAGATCAGCGCCTCGAATACGTGACCTTTTCCCATGAAGCTAGCAATTTCCTCCAGAGTTGGTGTCATTTCAAAGTCGGAGAATCGAAACACGTTATATTTTGGATCCCAAAAAGGAATCAATGCCTTAATCACATCTCTTCTTGGACCAATTTCCATCAAATGTACAAGATATCCCAAATGTTCTTTCACCCTTCTTTACTCATAATATCCCATATTTGTCTACCATCGCCATAGATTAGCAGGTATCGTGTCAACAATCATACATTCCGGTATCCCTTCACTTCTAGGTCTTTTAGAGCCTTGTCCTTTAGTTGGAGGCGCCATTCATACCTTTGAATGAGAGATAATTAAAGATTTGTCTCAGCTGACACTACCTCTAATTAAGAGAGGACACACAAAATAAAAAGAAGGAATCAAAGTTTTTTTTTTTTAAAAAAAACCCACAACATCCCTTTTCATAAACACTGAACCCAAGAAGGGATGCATACATATCTCATTTTAATGAGAATAAGGTGTGCGTAGTTCATAAAATAAAGGACTCGTACTAGAAAGATTCCCCCTTTTTTCAACTTTTTTTTTGAAAAATAAAATTGAAAGACAAGTTATTCTAAAGCTGGTCAACAATGTAAAGGTCCTCTAAACAAATCATTTTCATGTAGCACGTAAGATGAACATGTTGATCTAAGGAGGGTACCTGTCTTAGATGGCGCCGACACCTGTGTCGATTTTTGCTAGGTCAAATGCACATGATGCAAATAAACGTAGCCTACTAAGGATACTATTTAAGGATTGTTCTAGTAGGTTTATCACCCTATAGGGAAGGTGTCTAGACTGGCTTTACTCGAGCGGAAAACTCAAGCCGGTGAGGGTCAGCGTACCGGTAGCAGAGCTATCCCGGCTTAACTGGTGGCCCAACCCCACCTAACATGTGTGACTAAATCCTAAGCCAAGAGCGTAATCGCACCTCGTCTCAGACAGAAGTCCTGTGGAGCGTATCCGCACACACAGTGTATAATAAATGTTCCCAGAGACTTAGAGGATGTACGAGAAAAGACAATTTATATATACAATCACAATATATCAAAGCAATAAGTCATCAAAAACATGTTAGCCAACAAACACAAGATGTATCCAATTAACAAAGATAGCCAAATAAAAGTCAGTATACAAAGCTTGAACTCTAAAAAAATCCCCAGCAGAGTCACCAGATCTGTGACACCTCTTGATTGCCTTTCTTCGGGATGTGATGGGTTATTTTTGAAAAATAATGGTAAAAGAGAAAAATAATTTTTTTTTGAGTCACCACTTGAAATTGGGTTTTTGAATGTTCCAAGCCACCTTATAAATTCCTAATTAAAGGAAATGACTCTTTATTTTTTAGACTACAAAACAAGATATTGGGTAATGAATTCTATTGACGGGGGAAGGTGTGAGGCACCCCCCGAGTCCCGGGGTTCTAGCACGGTTACTTGATTGGCTTGTATTTGACTAAATTTTTTTTAGATGAATTAAATTTGCGTTAGTCATTTTAAAAAATAATTCTTGTGATGTCATAGCCTAGGAGCGTAGCCGCACACAAGACCTCTTTTTTTTAAAAAAAAATACACACCAAGGATCGTAACCGACCACATGGTGGTATGTAATAAATTTTTATGTATTAAACTAACAATTAAGACTCAAATATTTTAATAATAATTAATAAATCAATAAAAAATGAATGAATCAATGAATTTGTTGCAAAATATAAACATGAAAGGGAATTTTGTTTGGCAAAATGATAATTGCTTTAAAAAAGGAAATATATGTATATATATGAAAAAATGGTCAAATATCCACCCAACCTATTGTCGGAGTTCCAACTACACACTTTAACTTCACGGGGGTCCTATTACCCCCCTGAACCTTTTAAAAGTGGAATATATACCCCCCTTGAAACTTCATAACTAGTCAAGTGTCAATTGTGTGTGTTTCACGCACGTATTTCACCAATTATTCTTTTTTTTATATAAAATAATTTCTCTTTCGTCTTCTTTCTTTCTTCTTCAACTATTTTTTTAACCCTAATTTTTTGTATAAGCTTGATTTGGAGAAAATGTTGATGGATACAGTGGGGGTCTTTCCCACCTCTGCCTCTCTTTTTATGATCGTTTCCTCCACCTTCATCATTATCTTTTTCACCTACTCAAAGTACTCTCCGCCATTTTCTCTTGAGAATAAAGCTTCAGATTGAAAAAACCATTTGAACCATCATCATAAATCTAATTTCAATTCCACCACCAAAGAAAAAAAAGTTTAATTGAGATTTCACTGGTTGCTCCTCGTCGGTAGCAAAAAGAGGTGTGGTGTTTGATGGTTCGCCAGATCGGCGTCTTGCTGCTTGTCAACAATGACGAGGAAGAGAGACAACTAAAGGGATTTTGATTCGATGAAGTTGCTGCTCCAATGATAGGGGTGGTCTGGTTATTTCACTGTTGTTTATTGGTCGAAGCTCGGGCATGAAGATCCGTTTGGAGTGATGGAAAGGGGGTGAGAGAAAGAAGAAAGACAATAAATAAAGAAATAAAAATACATATATTTATGAAATACTAATTAAAAATAAAATTTTAATATTTATTCTTATTGCTCACTCTCCCAAAGAGAGTGAAATACACCCTCTTTGCCAAATCAGCAGTTAGGCAGGTAGTAATTTAAGTTTTAAACAGTTCAGGGGGTGATAGGACCCCCGTAAAGTTAAAGTATGTAGTTGAGAATCTAACAATAGATTGGGGGGCTATTTGACCATTTTCTCTATATATATCACTACTTACAACAATAATAAAAGAGATAAAAAAGATTCACCCTTTTCATTTTTTTTATATAATAACTAAACCCTCATTTTAATTGGTTTACTTTTTTCCAAAATTTGATACTGTTTCAAAATGACTAGACTTATAAAAATTTTAACTTTGTAATAATGATCACATTGCTCTCTTTTGAAGGAGAATTGCAAAAATAGTCAATTTTATCTAATAGTTAAATTACTAATCTAAATATAGCTGAATTTGTATTTTGTTTGTATGAATAAACATTTTCACATATTTATATATGAGAAAAAAAACAGAATTTACAAAAAGTGAACAGATTTATATTTTTTGCAAAAATGACCAATTTTACATTTTTTTGCCCAACTGATCATTTTTTTTTTTAAAATGATCCGAAACTAAAATATCAATAAACCTTGAATTATAATTTTTTCTTTAGCAAACCATATATCTATGTGTCAATTCCATAATAAAATAAAACTGACTTAACACCTAATTAATAATAAACACATATGTACAAGATAATAAAACATAATTATATCAAACATCACAATATACTTAACTAAATCAAATAAACTTAATATAAATAACTTAATCAAAATATGCAAGAACATGCTTCATTATTTTAAAATTACATTGTTAAATGTAAAAAGAAGTACCTAAAAAGATGATGACAAACAAACATTTGAAGCAATTCTAAGTCCTTCTTTTCCAAAAATATATATATATTGATAAGCAGTTTGTACTCTCTTTTCTTATGATATTTTCTCCTCTTTTTTTTCTTCTTTTCTCTTGTCCTCAAATGAAAGAAGAATGGAGTTTTAAATATGTGTAGATTATGAAGCACCCACTCTTCTTGAAAAACTAAGAGTCAATGCATGCATTGAACTCTTTACCTTTCTAATGTGCAACCCAAAATCACCAATGGAATTTCTTCTTTTTTCTTTTTCTTTTTTTCTTTTTTCCAAGAGAAGATTATTTAGAAAAGACTGCATTACCTTCTTGAGGGTCCATTTCTTTTATTCATTAATTGAATAATGGCTAAATGGACCATCTGAAAATTTAAAATAGGCTCAACATGTAGACCCATTTGATTAAGACCCAAAATTAAAAGGTGAACCAGCCTACTAACACAAAAATTCAACCATCTAATCTATATTGAAGATCAAACACAATAAATAAAGACAGAAAAATAAAATAAAATTCAAAATAAAATTCAAGCAAAACTCAACATGATAAATCTTAAAGAGCACTAACAAAATATATATAATCCAAACACCAAAATAACTAATATGGTTGAAAAAAATTGTGATAGCGGCGGATTCGGATAGAGGGTGAGAGAAGAAAAAGAATGATATAAATTTTCGAGTGAATGGGGGTCACCGGAAAACTTAGCCGAAAAATTTTTGATGGAATTTTTACATATAATCTATATCAAAAGATAGCCCTTGAAGAACTCTACACACTTATGTAAAGGGTATAGGATGGGGATGACTGGAAGTTCGTAAATCTAAAGAAAAATGTGATGATTTGTATTCGATTTTTCTTAGATTTATGAAGTTTGGCTATGGATAAAGATGAATAGTTTGTGGATTTGTCTAGAGGAGGGAGGAAGGAAGAAGTGGTAAAATTTGGAGAGATTTTCCGGCGAAAGGATGGTGGCCGGCGTCGGGGTCGGCGATGGTGATAGGTGTAAAGAAAGGGGGGAAGAAAAAATAAACTCAAAATAGGGTCAAAATTCTGATTTTTTGAAGTCTTTTGTATTTTTGGTAGGGTCACATAAGAGTCCTTGGATCAAAATGTTATGAATGGTTGAGAGTAAATCTTGACAATTGGGTTTAAAATTGATTGGCCTATCAGAATTGAGTCTAAATCAGTCCAATTCAATCAAAATTGAGTCCTTTGGGCCATTTTTAAAAAAATAATCAAAACAAAAAATGACAACCACCCAAAAATAAAATAAAAATAAAAAAATACGAGAAAAAACCTTACTATATATTGTAGGAGTAAATTAAACACGTCAAAAATTAGGTGTTCAGAGAGAATTATTGGACGGAGAGCTTTGAAGAGTGATTAAAAGATTTAGATTTAGGCTTAGAAAGGTTTATATCGGATCTAAAATAAAAGGGTAACCAACCTAGATTAGGCTTTAAACCCTTAGGAAAAAGACCAAAAGACCCTTTTTAAAAAAACTACCAAGCAAAAACTAAAAACGCTATAGGTCGCAAAAGCCACTCGGTGACTCGCCGAGTGAGCTTCCAGCTCGCCAAAAGTTCTAGCGAGTTGGCTCCTAGACTAACTCAACTCGGGGATAAAATGGGCATTTCGGTGATACGCCGAATGGAACGACGCAGCTCGCATAAATGCACAGAACACTGGATGAATATTTCAAGTCCAAAATGGCGAGAAGGCGCCTTTCGGTGGATCACCGAGTCGTTCGGCGATCATGACCAGCCTCTCCGAAGTGGACTATATTCTGAAATTTGAGAATTTTTCCTTCTTTTAAAATATGAGGTTTTACATTATCTCCCCCTTGGGGACATTCGTCCTCGAATGGAACTCAAGACATCATAAGGAGGATAGATACAAGATCTAACAGTCCTACAAGAATGTAATCGTATAATGTACATATCCGAGGAGGAAACATCTACTCCAAGCTAAATCATGTTCAAAACATCATTTCATGAAGTCTACATGCAGCTCATACTCAAATGCACATGATCATGAAGAAATCAATCAATTTGACTCATTTTCTCAAAATTTAAACTTTTCATGAACATTTATAAATGAGGAATCATGGGAATATCTAAGACATGTGAAACCAAAAGAGTAAACCATGAGGAACTAAATACCTCAAGCTAGAGTAGGAACGGAGGGAAAGAGATGAGGATAACGGGACATCATATCGGCCTCGACCTCCCAAGTAGCACCCTCAACTAATTGATTCCTCCAAAGAACCTTCACGGAAGGGACTTCTTTATTCCTCAACTTTCGGACTTGCCGATCTAATATCTCAACCGGAACTTCTTCATAAGAAAGACTATCCTTTATACCAAGACTCTCCAATGGAACTATGGCTGTCGGATCACCAACATATTTCTTCAACAAGGAGACATGGAAGACCGAATGTACCGATGCCAAATCATTAGGTAAGTCAAGTTCATAAGCAACCTTACAAATATGCCTCAAAATCTAATATGGGCCCACATAACGGGGACTAAGCTTCCCTTTCTTTCCAAACCTCATTACACCCTTCATGGGTGAAATCTTCAAGTAGACCCAATCATCAACATCAAATTCTAGATCTCTTCTTCTAACATCGGTATAGGGCTTTTGTCGATATTGAGCTGTTTTCAACCTTTCTCTAATAAGCTGATCTTTCTCCATAGCCTCATGTACCAACTTGGGGACCTATCAAAGCAATTTCACCAGCTTCAAACCAACCTATAGGAGATCTACACCTCCTACCATAAATAGCCTCAAACGGAGCCATACCAATACTCGAATGATAACTATTATTCTAGGCAAACTCAATCAAAGGAAAATGATCATCCCAATTACCCTTGAAATCAATCACAGAAGCTCTCAACATGTCTTCTAAAGTTTGGATAGTACGTTTCGCTTGCCCATCGATTTGAGGATGAAAGGTCGTGCAAAGCTTAACACGAGTACCGAGGCCTTTTTGGAAAGATTTCCAAAACTAAGAGGTGAATTGGATACCACGATTGGAGATAATGGATAGAGGCACTCTATGTAGCCTAACCATTTCCCTTAAGTACAACTTGGCATAGTCTTCCACCGAATAAGAAACGTTGACGGGAATGAAATGGGCTGATTTCGTCATACGATCCACAATGAATCAAATCGAGTCGTGTTGCCACCGGGTGCATGATAAACCAACAATGAAGTCCATATTCAAATCTTCCCACTTCCAATTAGGACTACTAATACCTTGGGACAACCTCTCGGGTTTTGATGCGCAACTTTCCCTTGTTGACAATTAGGACACTTTGACACAAATTCCGTAATATCCTTCTTCATCCCATTGCACAAATAGACCTCCCGCAAATCACGGTACATCTTGGTGGCTCCTGGTGAATGGAATATCGAGAACAATGGGCTTCTGATAGAATATGTTCCCTCATATTATCAACATCGGGAACACACAAGCGACCTTAATATCAAAGCACTCTATCTCCCCCTTGGGAGAAAGCCTCAACGAATTTCTTGAGCACTGCTTCCTTTAATTCCACCAAATTCAATCAAGCCCTTGCTTGGCTTTCACATCAGACAAAAACGATGATTCTGAACCATTATGAACCATAACACCACCTTTAGTGGAGTCAACCAACCGAACCGCCCAATCGGGCCAATCTATGAACATCTCAAACCAATTTTTTCTTATCATCCTCAACATGAGAAACACTACCCATAGATAACTGACTAAGAGCATCTGCCACTACATTCACCTTGCCAGGGTGATAGAGGACACTTATGTCATAGTCCTTTAACAATTCAAGCCACCTCCTTTGGCGAAGATATAGATCTTTCTGTTTGAACACATATTGTAAACTCTTATGGTCGGTAAAGACGTCAACATGCACACCATACAAATAATGCCTCTTAATCTTTTGAGCAAACACGACTGCCGCTAGTTCTAAGTCATGGGTAGGATAGTTCTTCTCATTAATCTTAAGTTGCCTTGAAGAATAAGCAATGAGTTTCCCATTTTGCATTAGGACACACCCTACTCAAATTTTTGAAGCATCACAATAAGCCACAAACCCGTCGGATCCTTTCGGTAAGGTCAACACCGGAGCCGAGGTAAGTCTATCTTTCAATTCTTGAAAACTCTTCTTACACGTTTCGAACAATATGAACTAAACTTTCTTTTGAGTCAAAGGCATCAACGGAAAAGCAATCGAAGAAAACCGTTCAACAAACCTCTTATAATAACCAGTCAAACCCAAGAAACTTCGAATATCTGAAGGTGATAGAGGTCTAAGCCAATTCTTAACCACATCCGTCTTCTTAGGATCTACCTCAATACCTTTGCCGGAGATAATGTGACCAAGAAAAGCCAAGGACCTTAGTCAAAACTCACATTTATCAAATTTTGCAAAGAATTGTTGGTCCTTGAGGACTTTCAACACAATCCTCAAATGATTGGTATGCTCACCCTCACTCCTTGAGTAAATCAAAATATCATCGATAAATACGATCACAAACATATAAAGGTACTATCTAAACACCCTATTCATTAAATCCATAAATGCGGCCGGAGCATTTGTCAAGCCAAAAGACATCACTAAAAAGTCATAGTGACCATACCTAGTCCGAAAGGCTATCTTTGGAATGTTATCTTCCTTCACCCTCAATTGGTGATAACCCGGCCGAAGGTCAATTTTAGAGAAGTAGCTCGACCCTTGAAGTTGATGAAACAAATCATCTATCCTTGGAAAAGGATACTTATTCTTAATGGTAACCTTGTTCAATTGGCGGTAGTCAATACACATTCCGAATGAACCATCTTTCTTTCGAACAAAAAAAACTGTAGCACCCCAGGAAGAGATACTCGATCGGATGAAACCCTTGTCCAATAAGTCTTTCAATTGATCCTTCAATTCACTAAGTTCTATTGGAGCCATTCGGTAAGGAGGAATAGAGATAGGCTGCGTCTTAGGGAGAAGGTCAATACCAAAGTCTATTTCCCTTCCGGGAGGAACACCGGGAATATCATCGGGAAACACTTCCGGAAACTCATTAACAACGGGGACCGACTCAAGAGTAGGGATTTTGGAATACGTATCGCTTAACCTAACAAGATGGTACATGTAACCCTTAGAAATCATTTTTCTAGCTTTAAGATAAGAAACAAACTGACCCTTAGGCATAGAATTTCCCCCTTTCCACTTCAGGGTAGGCTCACTTGGAAATTGAAACTTGACCACTCGGGTCCTACAATCAATAGAAGCATAACAAGAATGCAACCAATCCATCCCAAGGATATCATCAAAATCTAACATATCAAGCTCTACAAGAACAACATGAGTGACTTTATGGGATAAGGAGACGGGACAATTTCTATAGATTCTCTTAGCCACAATGGATTCACCCATAGGAGTAGAGACATTAAAGGGGTCTAGCAACACATCCGGAGGAACATCAAACCTCATAGATACATAGGGCGTTACAAAAGACAAGGTAGCACCGGGATCAAGCAAAGCATAAACATCAAAGTGAAAGACTTTCAACATATCGGTAACCACATCGGGAGAACCCTCTTGCTCACAACGAGTTTGGAGTGCGTAGAATTGGTTTTTCTTTGGGGCACTTGAACCAAAACCACTAGGAGGAGCTTGTATAACTTCTCTCCCCTTAGCCGCAAGTGATGGACAATCCCTTATCTTATGACTACTCTTCCCACAACTAAAACAACCATCCGTATCACATAAACATTTACCCACATGCTTCTTTCCGCACTTAGCACAAGTAGCCGATGCGAATCCACCACCATATCATCCTTTAGGCTTCGGGTTAGACACCCTATCCTTGTTGAACTTAGGAGTAGCATTGGAGGAACCTTGACCGGAAAACCTTTGTCGAAATCTAGAACGACCATGTCTATCGAACTTTGAATGTGAAAAGTTACCATCACCGGTCTTAGCCCTCTTTCCCTCTCTAGAGTTTTCCTTGAGCTTTTCCTCTTCAATTTTTTGAGCATGCACTATGAGAAGAGAAATTTCCATATTGTTGCTAAGCATAGCGGTACGATATTCTTTGAACTCCATTTCGGACACCCCCGAGACAAACTTACTCATTCTTTCCCTAGGATCGGCAACCATAGTAGGAGCATATCTACACAATTGTGTGAACTTCAAGGCATACTCTTTCACACTTATGCTTCCTTGACAAAGGTTGACAAATTCAAGAATATTGGCCTCCCTCATCTCAAGGGGAAAGAACCTATCAAGGAAAGTAACCTTAAACTTTTCCCAATCAAAAAGACCCGCATCTTCCGCCCTCTCTTCCTTCCATTAGTTAAACTAAACTTGAGCGATACCCTTAAGTTGATAAGCGGCCAATTCTGCCTTTTCCACCGGCATCACATCCATGATCATTAACACCTTATACACCTCATCAAGGAACTCTTGAGGATCTTCCTCAACTTTAGACCCATGAAACTCTGGAGGATTTATTTTAGTGAAGTTTCTCATTCTAGATGCCGCCGTACCCACATTTGGGTTCACGGGAGCCACAACCTCCCTCATGGCTTGAGCCAACACTTAAAAAGCAACCCTAAGCTCCGCATAAGTCACTTTATCAGCCAAAAGGTCGGCCGAAAATTAAGGAGCATGAGGAGGAGCTTTTTGTTCCACATTCTCGTTCGTGTTCCTCCTAATGTATGCACTTCGAGGGGCCATATACTAAAAAGCATAGGATAGGGATTAGGAGAAAGACATATAGAATTAAACTCTATCGCACGACTTAAGAGTAATGAAAGAAGTTCGAAGGTTGAGGAAGTTCCTCAAGAGTTCATTGATGAGGTGTCCAAGGTGTTGATGATCATAGGAGTGACGCCGGAGGAAAAGGCGGAATTGGCTGCTTATCAACTTAAGAGTGTTGCTAAAGTGTGGTTTGAACAATGAAAGAGTGAGAGGGCGGTTGATGCGGGTCCTCTTGATTGGAAGAAATTTAAGGTTGCTTTTCTTGATAGATTCTTTCCCCTTGAGATGAGGGAGGTAAATGTACTTGAGTTCATTAACCTTCGTCAAGGGAATATGAGTGTGAAGGAGTATTATTTGAAATTCACACAACTGTCTAAATATGCTCCAACTATGGTTGCCGATCCAAGGGCAAGGATGAGTAAGTTTGTGTCGGGCGCCTTTGACTTGGTGGTCAAAGAATGCCTTACCGCTATGCTTGTTAAGGAAATGGATGTCTCCTGTTTGATGGTTCATGCACAACAAATAGAAGAAGAAAAACTTAAGGAGAAAACTAGGGATTCAAAGAGGGCAAGAAGGGATGACGGTGATTCATCACATTCAAGGTCCGGTGAAGGAAATAGTTCTCAAGGTAAGGGTTCTAGTGAGCAAATAAGGCCCGAGTGTCGGGAGTGTGGAAGAAGACATAAGGGTGAGCCAGTTCAAATGCATGTTTTGGTTGTGGCAAGATGGATCACAAGATAAGGAATTGCCCCTTAGTGGTTAAGAATGAAGGAGACAACCGTCGATGGGCTCAACATCATCTTTCGTCAGGTTCTAGTGGGAGTCAAAAGCAAAACCGATTCTATGCACTTTAGACTCGACAAGAACATGAGGGTTCCCCAGATGTGGAAATGGGTAAGTTATGGTCTCTTAGCATGTGGTTAAGCATTGCTTGATATTGAATGTTTCATTGGCTATGGTGATTGTGTTTGGAATAGTTCTTGAAATCCTTGGGAAACTTCTTAAGTGTTTACTAGTATCAATCATTCTGTGGTTGTTAAGACTTTGGTGTTATGCTTGAGTTGAGGGAGATGGATTTGAAAAAGGGTAGTGAGATTTGCTCACTAGGGGGAGATAATGTGTTTCATGATTGTTGTGTGGGACTATTTAAATAGTCGGAAATGTTCCTTGCTTAGGGATGGTATGAGAAAGGTCAAAGGCGATGTGATGTCTTGGTATCCCTATTTCTTTCCTTCTATCTTCGGGTCTAGCTGAGGCCTTAGCCTCTTATGGTTCATTCTTTAGGATTCATGTGTCTTAGTCATTCTAATGTTTACTCATGCATGCATGAAAACTTGTTTTGAGACCTTGATTTAGCTTTAATTGATTTGTTCATAATTATGTGCATTTGGGAATGATTTGCATGGATGCTTTATGAAATGATGTCTTAAATATTTCTTATCTTGGAATCAAGGTTCCTCCTTGGTTAAGTGCATTTTGATGAAGTTGTATTCATGTTGGGTTGTTAGTTTTTCTTCTACTCTTTTCGTGCTAGTTGAGTCCCATTCGAGGATGAATATTCCCAACGGGGAGATATTGAACACCTCGGATTCGGAAAAGGAAGAAAATAATTTTTTTTGGGGTTGCAGGAATGACCTACGGCTCCCATCTACGATTGTTAGGAGTATTTACGGACCGTAGATAGGTTTCGTAAATCACTCCAAGACCTAGTGAAATTTTGAAGCTCAAGAGGTGACTTACGGCTGGTATGTACGGTCCGTAAGTGGTCCTACAGACCATACATGAGATCTTCGTTTGGAGGCCTAATTTCCTAGCTTCTGGATGTGACCTATGATTGACCAGGACGGTCCGTAGTTGGACCTACTGACCGTAGGTCGGAGTCCGGCAGTTTTTTTAAGGGTTTTTTGAACTTTTCCCTAATTGATCCATACCTAATCTAAGTCGATTTAGTCCTAATCCTAGGCCTTAAATAAGTCCTCTAAAGCCTAAAATCTATCCATTCTAGTCACTTTTCAACTTTCCCCGAAATCCCTCCAAATTCCCCTAATATTTCTCTCTAGAATCAAGGAAGAAGAAGAAGCTGGGGTTCTTCAAGCTCAAGTCTCCATCCTTCATCATTGGGAAGGGATTAAATCAAGGTATGTAGGAGGTTCATCAATGGGTTCCATTCACCCATTGAGTCCCCCAAAGCTTCTCCAATTCTACAATTCAATTTCCCAAAATTGATTAGGCTTTCATTCAATTCTTCATGGGTTCTATTTGTATAGACTCAATTAATTGACTTTGATATTATCTTGTTGATTTAGACTAAATTACATGCTTTTCAATTAATTCCATGTGAACCCATGTATTGATCTATGAATTTCGACTATAAACCCTGACTTCCATGAATCTATTAAGAAGCTTGAATTTATGATTACCTTTTTGAAATCATGCATGTTTTTATAAAAGAAATGTTTATGGATCAAGTAAGCTTAAAGATGATAGTATCTATATGTTCTATTAAGCTTTGCCACATGACATGAATGACATCTAGATTTTCCATCAATGTTTTTCGGGCTATTTTCTCAAATTAGGTCTTGATTAGTATGGTAGCCGGTTATGCCATCAATGATCATAGATCACGTTTTTAAAACTATTTCCATTAGTAGTATGGAATTTCTAGCATGAAGTGAATGACTATAGGCCTTAAAAGCTATTATGAAAAGATCATGGATGGTGAAAGGTTTTCTCACGCATGGTCTAAGGAGCTATTCTAATGATAAGACAAACGGCGAATACCCATGTCTCTCAATGATAATGCAAGTTAAAATTATGACTATTCTGTGGGATTTATGCTTAGCACCGAGAGGATATCGAGATGGAAGCTCTCCCGTAATAGAGGTTGGGTTTCTAGTAGCAATCTTTTATCCCATATGTATGTGCCCCCATAGGATGATTGTCGTTGATAGACATTAGCTAGTGGATCCACTTTAGCAAATAATGGTGTGTGTACGGATTCTACCTTGGCAAGTAGATTCCCCTTCTTTCGGTATGAGGGATATACCGATTCCATGTTATAGCTCACATGGTCTATGTCGGTTAAGTCTTACTTCTCACAAAAGAGCTAAGTAAATCACTAATGTTTTATGAAACTTCCTTTGTGATTTAAATATATATTGACCATGGTCATGTTTTGCGAATCCTCTTAAATGATGTTACTATGTTTTAACTTGTCCATGCTTTTCATGTTTATGATTATGTCCCCTTATGATCATGTCCCATGTTTTATTCCATTCCCCTCATACTTGGTACATTCCAATAACTAACGTATACTTTTGCCTACATTGTTTCACTAATGTAGGGCGTGACGACTCTTCTCCCTCCACTCGTGGCTAGTGAGTTAGCATTGAGATTTCGAAGACTTGGTGAGTCCTCATTCTTCGAGGACAAGGCCACTTTTACGTTTTTATGTCATTTACTTTTGAACTTGTATGGGTTACGTCCAAACTTTCATTCCATGATGTATTAAATGTCTTTGAGACTATGTTAGATTTTTGCTACTTTGACAAACTCTTTTGATATGAAACTAATCTTTTAAACTCTTTAACTCTATGATCTTGTGTGATGTATGCCAAGTGGCTTGTATGAGGCCTATCGGGGTCTTGTACGCCATGTCACGTCTAGAGGGTACTTTGGGTCGTAACACTTAGATTCGAAAACGTGTGTATCATAGCTCAGGTTGTGCACCAGCCGCTGGAACATGCCATGTACTCAACAAAAGAAAAGTAAGTGTAGTATCAGTACGCAATAATTATATTCTAATAGGTTTATCGGTCAGCTCAAAATATACGAAATATGAACATATAACTATAGCTTAGTAAAACCAGACAAAGCATGCACAACCTAAGTCAGTGACATAAACAAGACTCTTAGTCATAAACCTGACTCCAAAACCACAAAAAATATCCAATTCTACACATTTTTCAAATAACCCAGACCACCTAAGGATCCTTTAGATATCATCTACGGTGTTTAAGATACAATTTCGATCTACACAAGAACCACTCCAGTAATTAAATAGAATAATCTGACCATTCATGGACCAACACACAAAGACACAACTAAACATGGACAAGGCGTGGTACCCTAGCCAACAATGAGAGAACCTGTACCAATAGTTGTACTCGAGCCAACCGAATGTCACAAACATGACAACAATCACAATCACAATGAAAACAACTCATATTTGTAAAACCAACAAGTATTTAAGATAATTCATTATATGAGAGTAACAACGAATATCCTTAACATTCATTCCCTTATTCCCTAGAACACAAAATGTACAGGCAATACTAACAATATAGTTAACATACACACATAACATAAATTGGAAAATAATTCAAACATCACCTACCTCAAATCAAGCCTGAATTCTCTACTGGACCTAAGTTTTCCTCTTTTGTGAAGGTTTAGCTTGATTTAGGTCTAAAACAATAACACAATACAAAATTTGTTATCTCAGATATTTTGAATAACAAACTAGAAACAATAAAGATGAAAAGAAATAAACTATTTGAGTCCACATAACTAGTTCTATGTCATTAAGGAATTTAATCCCCTCACTGTACCCGAAATTGTAGATTAATTCCTCTAAAGATAAAACGGATAAACTATTAAAGAAGTAGTGGTACCTCAAATTTCAATAACTTCAACAAATGCAAAAAGAAGCAACGAGATCACACACATACTCTAGTTTTTTTCTAAGAAAATGTATGCAAAAGAAGGAAAAATTCAGTTCAGAAAAATTAGAGAAAGTCTCTCTATTTATTAACAACTTTAGGTGCGAAAATACTTGTTAAGAAGAGATTTTTCTGTTCAGAATGGTCATGGTGTCTTTTGGAAAAAGAAATATTTGTTCAGGAGGAACATGTTCTTTTCGATTGAATTTCAAATTAATTCCATTCCGTGGATTTAATTAATTCAAACGTGAATTAATTAATCAACAACTCTGAATTAATACTGAATTAATATTCAGAAAAAGGAAATCAATTAATGAGATTGATAAATAAATCTTGTCTAAACAATTATCAATCACATCATTTACTAAAGCAAAAGCTGAAGCCGAGCCGAGCGAGCGACGAAGACTACGGCGTGAAGGGGCACCCTTTACTTAACCCTTTAAGAGCTAAAGGAAGTGTTTCCTAATATAAGGACAAAACTTTTCCTTTATTCTACCAATATGGGAGAAATGACTTTTCATTTTTCCTCCACTTGGTTCCCCCACATTTTCTAATTCACATCTTGCTTAAACCAACAATCTCCAACATGAATGGAGATTAGCTATTCTTAAAACATATGCATGAAAAACTGTGTGATTCGTAAGCAAGGATTGATTGTATCTGGATAAGTAGGTTTCCCTTTGAACTTTCCATAGTGAACATATATCATATATACTCGGTTAATCAGTAGATATGATATCTTTGAACCGTCGAACTTTGATGTATACCTAGACAATATAAGTTACACAATCAACCCTTTAACTAGTTTTGGTTCTCATTGTTTTGTTGGTTTCAGCCGTGAACACTTCTTGGTTTATAAGTGCGTAGAGAACTGGCCTTACTAAATTCTCCTTGAAGCAACTTACACTTTACACTTACATAGGTGATTTCTAAATGTGTTATCCCGTATATACACCATTTGATATACCCTATATCAAAGTTATATATCATTAAAAATTCCTACTGCCTTTGTCCTTGTTACTGAACATTATCTTATCATGAGAATGCATGAATCATAAAATAATTTTGACAATGTTGAACCGTCATTAATGACATTATTCGATCTTCTTGAACCTAGACCTTGTGATCTCCGGTCTTCAAGGTAGAGTTACCGTCACAATGACTTGTCCTCGACCGTAGTCTCTTTCCCTTTGATGATAACAACTCTCTCTCTAGTTAGGCTTTTTGTAAGTGGATCCGACACATTAATCTTTGACTTTACATAGTCAATTGTGATAATTCCACTACAGAGTAGTTGTCTGACAGAGTTGTGTCTTTGTCATATGTGACAAAACTCACCGTTATACATAATGCTTCCCGTCCTTCCTATTGCATCTTGACTATCACAACATATGCATATAGGGGCCATTAGTTTGGGCCAAAATGGAATATCTTCTAACATTTAAGTTGACACATACTTGACACTTTGATTTATTGCACACAAAGTTAGGAAAAAAATTTAAGTTGATCAATTTTCACAAGGTTTTGTAATTGACATGTCCCACCATAAACAATTTGACTCAAGCAAGTAAGAAGAAGAAGAATTCTTATTCATATCAATTACAATTACATTGAGTTTGAAAATGCCCTCAGTGAGGTAACCTTTTCCTACATACATTTATTCTTACTTATTACAACTTTATTAGAAACAAAGACTCACTTGACACTTCTTGGTCAGAATTGGTATAGAAACTAAGTTCTTTCACAACTCTAGAACATACAAGACTCTACTTAAAGTCACCACCTTGCCCGAGGTCATTTTCAAGTGAATCTTGCCAGTTTCTTCAACTTTTGCAGCAGCGGAGTTAGCCATGAATAACTTCTCGTTCACTAGGGCTAGAGTATAAGATGCAAATATTTCTTTGTTGATAAAAACATGGTAGGAGGCTCTAGAATCTATCCACCATTCTCTTGAATTGCCAACCAAATTGCATTTTGAAAGCATCGCACAGAGATTGTCCATTTCTTCTTTGGATTCTGCCAAATTTGCTTGATCCTTTTTCTTGCCCTTCTTAGGAGCCTGACAATCAATAGACCTGTGTCCAAGTTTGCCATAGTTGAAGCAGTTTCCTTTGAATTTCTTTGTAGAAAGATTGTTTTCGATCCAGATGATTTCTTCCTTTTCTTTGACTTTGTGGCATCTTCTTCAACAATATTTGCTCTAGATATTGCTGAGTTTCCATGTGACCTCCTTTCTGCAGCCTTGTTATCCTCTTTGATTATTAGTCTTACGATGAGATCTTCAACAGACATCTCGTCGCATTTATACTTTAAGTAGTTTTTGAAGTCCTTCCACAATGGGGGTAACTTCTCAATTATAGTGGCAGCTTGAAATGCATCATTCACAACCAATCCTACATTAAAGATTATGTGAGTATTAAGAACAAACTTAATATGTTCAATACATGTATAGTATAAAGTTATACCTTCGGCAAGGAAATCATGGATTATAACCTGCAACTCCTGAACTTGGGTGACGACAAATTTACTATCTATCATCTTGTAGTTCAGAAACTTTGCCATAATGAATTTCTTCATTCCAACATCCTCTATTTTTTACTTCTTTTCCAAAGCATCCTAAATTTCTCTTGAGGACTTCATATTACTGTACACATTGTACAGATCATCTTATAGGTGCTCAGAATGTAGTTCTTGCATAGAAAATGTGAGTGATTTCAAGCTTTTGTCACTAAGAATAATTCTTCATCCAAAGTTTCTTCTGACAAGATAAGAACGTTCTTACTGATGAACCTGTGCAGACTCAAAGTAGTCAGATAAAAGAACATCTTTTGCTATCATCTCTTGAAATCAACACTGGAAAACTTTGCAAGTTTTTCAGCCGGTGCAAGAGAAACATTTGAACGATTTAGAGGTGCAGTAGAAGTTGTTGCACTACTCATTGTTCCAACATTGACTTCATTAAGATTAGTCATTTCTATATCATAAATAGACAAACAATTTAGTATTAAGAATACTAACAATAAAGACTGAATCTTTATACAACTTGTTGCTAATTTAATGATGAAGTTTTTATATTCATCTAATTGTTAACAGAATAAACCTTGAATTCTAATGAAGTTCTTTTGTTCTTCGAGTCAGTTTTATATTCAGACAGACTAGAAAACCAAAAAGGCTTTAATCTCCAAAAACCTCAAATACAGGAAAAAATTATTTAAATTCCTTAAGCTTATTACCTTCTGTAGTTAGAATAGCAAACCAGAAACAATAAAGATGAAAAGAAATAAACTATCCGAGTCCACAAAACTGACTGTGTGTCCTTGAAGAATTTAATCCCCTCACTGTACCCGAGGTTGTGGATTATTTCCTCCCAAGATAAAACGGATAAACTATTAAAGAAGTAGCTACCTCAAACTTAGATAACTTCGACGAACGCAAAAAGCAGCAACGAGATCACACAAAGACTCTAGTTATTTTGGAAAATGTATGCAAAAGAAGGAAAAATTCGATTCAGAAAAATGAGAGAAAATCTCTCTATTTATAGCCAACTATATGTGTGGAAACACATGTTCAAAAGAGACTTTTCTGAATTCCTCTACCCAAAAGTTTTCTCATCAAAATTCTTTTACGATAAGCTTACCCAGAATGACTAGTAGGGTCGTTAAACACCATTCCTTACTAAGACACATGTTCATTCCAAAAATAAGGAGAAAAAGTATCTAGACTAGCAAAAATCTAAGGGTATGTACTCCACATGTATAACTTGGTCTCCCGGGTGGCTTCCTCCACCAAATGATATCTCGGCTTCACATTCACATATGTTATCTCTTTCAACCTTAGTTTTTGGATCTGTCTATCCCAAATGGCTTCCAGATCCTTCTCAAATGACATATTTTGATTTAACTACATTAAATCCCATAGGAACATATGAGAACCATCATTTAGTATTTATTCGTCATCAATACATGAAATACCTGATGAATAACTAATAGACTTGGAGGTAAAGCCAACTCACAAATGAGATGTATCACCTCAGATGGACTAATATACATAGGTATGAGGTTGACCTTCTTCCTAAACCTCATGACACCTTCTATAGGTGATTCCTTTAATAGAACCTTCTCGCCAATCATGAAATCTATGCCATGAACTCTTTGATACACATAACTCTATTGCATGCTCTGAGCTATAAGAAGAATATGTGGAATCACTTTCACTTTGTCCATAGAATCCCTCAACCAGTATTTACCTCATGGTCTAACCTCAAAAGAATCAAACCAACAAACTTGAGACCTATACCGCTTACAATCAAAGGATTCAAAACAATCCATCTGATTGACCTTCAAAGGAAACTCTATTAAAGAACATAACTAGTCCCAATGACCTACAAAGTCAATAACATAAGCTCCATTACCTTGATAGTCTATTCAGGCTGATAAGGGTTAATTGTTGTGTTGAGCTCCACCCGGATACCCAACTCCTTTTGCGTAGACCTCCAGAACCTCAATGTGAATTGAGTACCTTAGTCTCAAACGATGGAAATAGGACATGTATCATGCAAGCAAACTATCTTCTGGATGTAGATTTTTGCCAACCTCTCTGATTTTCAAATAGGAATCAAACTACTAGATTAGGGAAACGAACTACTTACATTTATGAAGAATATTGATGAAAAGCTAATGAAATATTCCCCAAATCACCTCTGTCCTTCCCAAAAACATTCCCGAGTAAGAATGAACATTATTTGGGAAAATTTCTACATTTACTATGACTTACTCCACCATAACAGCCTTGTCCCTTTATAACAGCGTAGCCATAGCGAAAGTCACCTGATATAGCGAGGTGGACAACACTTGACCTCTGCTATAGAGGGAATTTCTTCGATATAGTGGTAGTTAATGTATCGCCATGTCATCCATTATAGCGTCTAACATAGGATAGAAACTCAGGAATCCTCCCATTTTGGCCTATTTCGCAACATACCTTCAAACCTTGATATTCTAGACCAACACCTTCATGCCAAGTTAGATATCATGAGTGTTACTTGCCCCAATTCAATTCTGAAAAGTCATATGAACTTCGTACCGTCTTACCTAAAAGGAGACCCAACTCAAACTTAGACATGTTACACGATCCTTATCAAATTGTCCTAGACTTCACCTCACTCAAATTTCGTCTGAGCCTAGACTAGCTTGGAATTTTGAATTCATCCACCCAAAAGTTTTCTCACCCAATTTCATTTATGATGAGCTTACCCAAAACGACTAATAGGATTTTTACACATCATTCCTTACTAAATCACATGTTCGTCTATAAACATAAGGAGAAAAAGTATCTAGACTAACAAAAATCTAAGGATATCTGCTCCACATGTATAACTTGATCTCCCGGGTGGCTTCCTTCACCAAATGATATCTCGACTTGGCATTCACATATGCTATCTCTTTCAAACATAGAATTTTGATCTGTCTATCCCAAATGGATTCCAGCTCCTTCTCATATGACATATTTTGATTTAACTACACAAAATTCCACAGGAACATATGAGAACAATCATTTAGTAATTCTTCCTCATCAAAACATGAAACACCTGATGAACAACTAATAGGCTTGGAGTTAAAGACAAAATAACCAATGTGATGTATCGCCACAAATAGACTAATAAACCTAGGTCTGAGCTTGACCTTTTTCTTAAATCTCATAACACCTTATATAGGTGATTCCTTCAATAGAACCTTCTCGCCAATCATGAACTATAAGTCATGAACTCTTTGATACGCATATCTGTATTGCATGCTCTAAGCTGTAAGAAGTATATCTAGAATCACTTTCACCTTGTCCACAGAATCACTTAACCAGTATTTACCTCAAAAGAATCAAACCAACAAACTTTAGATCTAAACCTCTTACAATCAAAGGACTCAAAAACAGTTATCTGAATGACCTTCAAAGAAAACTCTACCAAAGAAAACAACTAGTCCCAATTACCTCCAAAGTCAATCACATAAGCTCCGTTACCTTGATTGTCCTTTCAGGCTGACCATATATCTAAGGGTTAAATGTTGTATTTAGCTCCACCCGGATACCCAAGTCCTTTTGCGTAGACCTCCATAAATTCAATGTAAATTGAGTACCTTAGTCTCAAATGATGGAAATTGGACATGTATCATGTAAGCAAACAATCTTATCGATGTAGATTTTTGCCAACCTCTACGATTTTCAAATGGTCTAAACTAGAACAAAATGGCCATGATGATCCAAGCAGCATAAACCTTCGTCATTTAGAAATAGCAATACTCTGAGTTATATAACCTGGTATTTTGTGCTTATACTTTACAGGATGGAAATTCAAACACTTGCACAAAAACTCCATGATGTATCTCTTCATCATAGACCAACAATAGTGTTGGTTCAAGTCATTGTACATCTTCGCCACTACAAGATGAATAGATTACCTAGAACTATGAGCATATTCCATGATCAACCTACTCAAATCATTAACTCTCGAAACAAAATCTGACCATAATCCTCAGACGCCCTCTTGGCCTTGAATTTCCTTTTTTGCTTCACCTATCAAAACTTTATCTTGACTCAAGCATAATTTCTCATCTTCAAACAGTGTGGCCTTAATCTCTTCAACGAAGAGTGATTTTGCCTCAACACAAGTGAGAACTCTTTCCGACTTAGAAATATCAAGTCTCACAAAGCTATTTATTGACACATATATCAATGGCCAAAGGAAAGCCCTCCAGTAGTAACAAAACAAGGCTGCCAATACTCACCTGCTTTTCTACTTAAGGCATCTACCAATATTTTGGCCTTTCTCAGATGGTAAAGGACCATCATGTCATAATCCTTGGGTAGCTCCAACCACCTTGGCTTTCTTATTTTCAAGTCTTTGTGGTTGAAAATATACTCTACGATGCACTAGTCCATGAAAATCTCACAATGTACTCTATAGAGATAATACCTTCAAATCCTCAAAGCAAATGCTACTATTTTCGACTATAAATCATGAGTAGGGTAGTTCTTCTCATGGATTTTTAATTTTCTCATAGCATATGTAATAGCATTACCATTCTACATTATGACACAAACACGATCAATCTTTGAATCATCACAATATACAGTAAAGCCTTCACTTTCTATAGGTAAGGTCAAGATAGGAGCCAAAGTCAAAAAAATCTTGAGCTTTTGAAAGCTCGCCTCCCACTCACCGAACTATTGGAAAACCATATTCGTCAGAGTAAATTTGGTTAAGGGAGATATGATGTATAAGGATTTTACCATGTATTTGTGTCTCTTTACTTTAGTTTTTGGGTCGTTTGCTGCTATTATTAAGATGTGATGGTGTGTACTTACCTAGTTACATGTATAATTGTTGTGGAATATTCTTGGAGATGAAAAGAAGTGAAATTGGACAAAAGAAAGCAAAAAAGGAAAGAAAAAAGACAACTGCTGAAACTAGCCTTGATGTTGCAATTTCAACATTAGGCCTCACAATCATAATTGTGAACCAGATGTCACAATTGTGACACTTGTTAGAATCTCTAATGTTCACAAATGAGTACCTTGATGATCATAAAATGGCATTGGCATAACATTAAGAAGATGGAAACGGCTTACACAACTCTAACTAGTGATCATGGTGCATGAATAGCATCACATGAGACCTTATCTAAGTCACAAACACATATGGAAAGGAAAGAGAAAAAGCAAGATAATTCTTTCACTTGCATGTGGATAGTTTTAAACCCTATGATGCACTACACTCCTTCAGGCCACATGATCTCATGCCCTTATTCATTGGTTCGAACAAAACTAACATGTTGGAAAAGAAGTATAGGAGGATATTAATCGATAATGCAATCGTGGGACCAGTTCAGAAGGATTTACTTTGAAGACCACAGCTACCAAGAAGATTCCATGAAACGTAGAATGGTTTTTGAGTTTGTAGGGTGATATGAAAGGGACCTTTCCCAATTTGTTCAAGGCTCTTTTTAAAGTGTATATAAATAGTTCCCTTAGTTTTTTTATTCGATATATCATGCGAAATTAGGATCAGCGGTTTCCTTGTTTTCTCTCTATTCTTTTGGATATAGTGCCACATTGTGTGGATTTAATGAAAGAAAGTTGAAGAATGATTTGCAAAAAAATTTCACTGATTGTATTCATCACCTTCATGTGCATTTATACAACTGTATTATGTATAAAGGAACAGAAAAATAAAATGCTATTTACACTTGTCCTACTTCTATTGATTTATTCTATAACCGAATTTATTCCTCCACTATGTACATCTTATCATCTCATTTACAAATCAGCAGAATCGGTGGTGTGGACAAATCATTCAAGATCTGTATTCTACTTTAGTAATCTCAGCTGTCACTCGACGCATAGATCTGTATTCTACTTATGCAGAGGATAGAGATATTGAGACTTGCTTCTTTGATTTCCATGAAATAGGCGCACCTCCTAGAGTGATGTAAAACCCACTTACAGATATTCTTGTATCCTTGTAGGACGCCCAATCCGCATCACAAAAAGCTAACAAATCAAAAGATTGATCAACGGAGAGAAGAACACCTTGTGCTGGATTTACTCGAAGTGCTGCATTATAATGGGCAAGACTAGGACTTTGCATAAACTGACTCAGGATCAATACTGGAAAGGATAAGTCTGGTCAAGTATGAGTGAGGTAGTTTAGTTTTCCAAGTCGGTGTATGTACAAAGTAGGATTTTCAAATGGTGGGGAATCACTTTGATATATATTATATTGCAGGAACGGTCCAAAGGAGAGGAAATGGCAGGTCTAGATGAATTAAACTCCTGTAACAGATCCATGGTAAACTTTCTATGTGTAATTAAAAATCCCTACTTTTCTCTAAGAATCTCCATTCCTAGGAACTAATGTCCCCCCCTTACCACCAACCTAGCCTTCAATCTCACCACACTCCCATCAGAGTTGTGTTTGACCTTATAGATCCACTCACATGGAAGTGGTTTCTTACCAATAGGCAAATTTACCACTTCCAAAGTCTAATTTTGCTTGAGAGCCTGTAGTTTTTCATCCATTCCTTTTCTCCATCTTGGGTGACTACAAGCCTGTTTTTGCTAGTAGGTTCAGATAGAACACTTAGACATGTAAAAAACCACTAATTAGGCATAGAAAGAGCATTAAAAGAATAAGCACTAGTATTAACATGAGGTAGAAGAGATTCTCATGTGAAATCAGTGAGAACAATGTTGTTGCAAACAAAAAACTTGAGGTAACTAGGTTTAATAGTTACTCTTACTAATTTTCTGCTGGGCTCAGATGCAGGTTGTGTGACAGTAAGAATCATATCTGGTAAACGTGATTGTGGTGGTGCTGGTGTTGGAGATGGATTGATGGGTGGATTGGTTTTTATAATGGCTTGTGGTGGTGAGGAATTTAGAAGATCAGGAGAGTGATTTCTGGTTCTTGAAAGTTTGGAAAATATGATGTTTTTGGTAATAGGTTTATTTAAAAAAGGAAAATAACTTTCATGGAAAATTACATCTCTAGAGATAAACATTCTCTTAGTTTTCCAGTCAAAAAATTTGTAACCTTTTCGGTTTTGAGGGTATGCCATAAACATACATGTTGTAGCTCTAGGTTCAAAATTTCCCCTGTGTTGAGACAAAGTAGATGCATAGCACATACACCCAAAATATTTGAGAGTTTCATATTCAGGTTTTTTCCAAATAAGAGCTCATAAGGAGTTTTACCTTTAAGAACTTTGGAAGGCAATAAGTTTATCAAATGTGTAGCGATCAAGATGCACTTCCCCCGAAATTGAATGGGAACCTTTGATTGAAACATAAGTCCTCTTTCAATATCCAATAAGTATCTATGCTTCCTCTCAACAACTCCAGTTTGTTGAGGGGTAGCAATACAAGATGTTTGATGTAGGATGCCTTCCTTTTTGAAAAAAAACTGATTGTTCTGATCCCTTTCCCAACTCTAAGTCATTGTCAGACCTAATGCACTTCACCTTCACATTAAATTGCCTTTGTACCATGCATAAGAAACATTTTAGTATAGAAAAGGAATTACTTATTGTAGTTAGTAAAAATATCCAAGTATCTCTACTATAATCATTCGCTACAGTTAGAAAATACTTGAATCCATTGTAGGCAGCATATTTCTAAGGACCCAAAATATCAATATGAATCAATTCAAATATTCCTTTTGATTTAATGCTACTAGTTGGAAAGGAAAGTCTAGTTTGCCTTGCTTGTGGACACACATCACAAATGAAATCTAGATTTGAAAGAAGTTTGATAAAGTTGAAATTTCTCATTACTGACAAGGGAAAATGTCCCAATTTGGAGTGCCAAAGGCTTACATAGGAAACAGAATAAATAGAAATGCAACTAGACTTAGACAAGAAATTGGAAACAAGCTTGGAAATTTCTTTCTTTTGAAAGGATTGATTCATTCTATAACCGAGTTTATTCATGTGCTTCTTCAGCTTATCATCTCATCATCAGCATCAGACAGAGCACATTCAATCCATCATCATAGTGTCTAATGTTGCCACGTACCAAGTCATATAGTCAGTGCAGATGATCTACACTTTTGCTCTTGACTGTTCTTTCTTCTTCTTTCTTTGATCTTTCAACAATTCCAACATGAACATTAGAAGAGAGCTTCGATTTTTCAGCACAAAAAAACTCACATCTTTGGTAGTTTAATTCTACAGGTCTTATACACTCCATATTTATATTTTGTCTTATCATTACTTTGAGTGGCTAGCTAAATTCTTTACTGGTTGTTCAAATTACTTTGATTTGCTTAGTATATTTTGCCTATGCCATGACAATTATCCATTTTGAAATGTGAACAGGTAATCATGTCTAGGAGAAGAAGGAATATAACAGATAACTTGAACCTTGTGTTCGATGAAAATATATTCATAGTAGAGGTTCTGGAGATTCATTATTCAAGTGCCATTGGTATTAGTTCTTATTGTTGTGCGAATTGTCATACAACAGAAGTTATCACTCCAGTATTGACATGGCACCATTCGAGCACTTTATGGGAGGAGGTTTAGATCGCCTAGAGGGTGGTTTGAGGCAGGTGATGTGAAGGCCTTAGGCGTGAACTTTGTAAAGGAAGCATACTTATTTAAACTTCATCACGAATGCAAAGCCAAGCTTTGATCACAAGCACGGAGTTATATGAATTTGCGGCTCACAACTTGGAAACGAAGAATTCTGCATATGCGGAAAACTTGTTGATCGCCACTGAATAGCAGAACTCCACTAAGTACATGTGTTTTTAAAAGATCATTGTTAATTATTGTATGGTGACTTACTCCAGTAAGTAATTTCCTTAGTATTATTGTTTTCTACTTCGATGATTGCTATGCTTTGAAGTTGTAATCTAAGTTGATATCATCATTCTCATGTGTTTAAAATTTACTTTTAATTTAGAATTATGTGTTGTTATCATATATTATTAAACTGGGAAGCTCTAAAGTACAAAATTGGATTATTATTTTACGAGATAATCGAGACTGTCACTCAACTTTGAAAAGTCCCTCAACATTGTTTTCAAGCTCAAAAGTCCCTCAACTTAAAGTAGTTCAGATAGAAAGTCACTCAACTAGTAATACTTCACTTAGAAAGTTACTCAACCATAAATATTAAATTTAGAAACTTACCCAACCAATTTAAATAATTTTTCATTATATTTTGATGAAATCTAATATTTTATTGCAAACTTTTTTTTGAATAAATAAAAAGATATCCATTTTAATAATATATTATTGACCTGCTCCAATTATTAAATTATAAATTCTTTGAAAACCGCATAGTACCAACTGACAAAAATTCTTTTCTTTTCCATTCTAGTGTATTTCCCCTCTTATTTTCCTTTTATCTTGAAAAAAATTCCTTTTTACTTTTCTAGTGTCTTTCTCTTTTTAGTTTATTTTACATTGATTGTTTTTTTTAGAATTTAAACTTTAATATCACATATTTTCTGAGTATGACAAATTTGATTAGTGGAGTGAGATGGGTCAGTAAAATAATTTAAATGAGAATTTTATTATTTTTGAAAAACATAATTTAAAACAAAAATTATATTTCAACAAAATTTAATAATATAATTAAAACAAGTATGTTATTATTATATTTTAAAAAGAGTTTATAACAAATTCGAACTTCAATAAACTTTTATAAAATAAGTATCTTATTATTTTTAAAAAATTTGTATTTCAATAAAATTTTAATAAAATAATTAAAATGAGTATCATTTATTTTTTTTAAAAGTTAGTTTAAAAAAAATATTATATTTCAACAAAATTTTATAAAATGATTAAATGCGAATCTTATAATTAATTTTTAAAATATTTTAAAACAAAAATTGTATTTCAACAAAATTTAATTAAAAAATTATTTAAATTGGTTGGGCGACTTTTTAATTGTAATATCAATAGTTGAATTGAGTGACTTTTTAAGTGTAATATGAAATTAAGTGGCTTTTTAAGTGAATTATACTAAGCTGAATTACTTTTATGTTATAAAACAAACTTGAGTGCCTTTCTAGGTGGACTATTCAAAGTTGAGTGGCAATCTGAGATATTAACTCATCATTTTAATCAAATATTTTTCGTTAATATATTATTATACTATACTTAAAGTCTATAAAGTTGAGTAATCGTAATACCCTTTTTAAAATAAATAAATTATTTCTTCATAACCCTTATAAACTAGCTTAATCATTAGTAGTAATAATTAAAAACGTAAAAATTTTCACAGACCAAATTAAAAGTAAATTTACATTATAAGTAATTAATAATTATTATAGCACATTCATGGTATGAATAGGAAAGGACAAAATTATTCATGCATTCATTGTATGAATACAAAAAGAAAAAAAGCCACATTCGTGAGTATTCAATTTAGGTCTTCCATTTTCCAATTAATGTATAAATGAATTGTTTTTTTTTTTTTTTACTTTTTGGGTGTTTTTTAAAATTCCTTTTGACGATTTAATATACGATGTATGTGTTACTCACCTTAAAAGTTACATAGAATTTTTGAGAATATCAGACAAATAATATTAAGGAGTTTTGAAAGGTTCCCAAAGTGCTTTTATTATTTCTTATCTATATGTAGCACACATAATTGATTTTTCCATGACAAAGTCTTTTACAATATTTTTAGTTTCTTACATTTCTTTAATTTTTTTGTCCCTCTGGCCTCCATCAAATAGATTGTCATAAAGTTGTAACAAAAGCATGCATATGAGATCAAGATTAGTCGAAATTACACTTTCCGTAATTAAAAAAATAGTTCGGATCTCGTGGATTAGTTCAATATCAAAAAATCATTCGGAGATCGATACTCTTAATTTTTTTAAATTCAAAATCGGGCCCTTAAATAAAATTTGTTTAGAATCAAAGAAATGGACCAAACCCGGCCCATCTCAATAATAGAAAGCACTATACTTAATAAAAGGAAAATCTACAAGGTTCTCGAAGCATTCTTGACTGACTTTTCCTCTTCTCCTCCTTTTTTTTCATCGCCGCTTGTCAACACTGATCTACTCCTGTGGTGGGTGAGTCATCCTTGAGGTGAAGAGATCTGGGCTATGGTTGGTCGGAGCTGGGTTGGCACAACATGATTGTGAGTCTCCATCTTCTTCTGAGCTCAGGTAAGGAGATCTTCTTAGTCTTTCATATTTCATTCTTTTGTTGATAGATCTATTTATGTATGCTTTGGCTTGTTGGATTTGATTCAGGTGTATATAATCTTGTTCCAATACTACTGAAGCTATTGAGTTTAGCTTCTTTTTCTCAAATCTGTCACAACCACTTTCAGATACATCTCTGAAGCTTTTAGATAATTTACCATTTATCAAGTCTCTTCTTTGATGCCTGAATCTCATATGGATATTAATACCACCATCTAAAGATTAGACCATCTAAAGTTTATACTTAACTTTCTTAGTTTACTAATGCATGTAACTATAAGGCGTGTACTACTTGGAGAAGGTGTTATATGAGCATTCTGAAGGTTTTACATATCTTGTAACTACTGTTTCTTAGTTGAGTACCACTTTGGACACCTCTACGCTTTTGCCAAGTCCGTGATTCTATACCAACTGAAATTACTTTAGACTTTAGTAGACTGCATTAAATCTTTACCTACAATTTTCTCGTGTATTCTTCCTGATGATCATACTTGTTACTTTGCTACTGGGGTTCTATTTTTTGAACTCTGATGTAAGGTATAGCAATTTTGTCTAAATTAATTATTTTTTGCATGTTGTTGAGACTTTCTGAAATGAGTAAAATTCATAAGAATAGGCAAAATCAAAAATCAAATTACCAAAATAATCAACAAGATTATTATCCTCCCGGAAGAAGTGTTGTGCTAGCTCTTACTAATAGATCATTCATGATTCTTTGGATGTAGTTGACCTCCATTTTCATATGGCAAGGGATTTCCCATTCCCTATATATAATTTAAATCATTACCAATGAATTTGACTCTACAAAAACTTGAAAAACCGATTATCTTGAAGACCTTTTCTATTTGTCCTTTCTTAGCCACTAGATTAGTTGAATCAAAATACTCACTCCTTTAGTCCCCATTAGATTGCCCATATGATTCCTTGTATAAAAAATTGTTGCACTAGGATCAGAATTCCCTTTTGAAGCACCATTGAAGTTTTTTTTTTTGACAAAAAGTGGCATTCTTATAAGTTTTTTTTTTCTTGACAACATAACGAGGATCTAATTGGATCAGAGGATTTGTAAATAAGCTATTGATCTACTTATTATTTTTTTATTTTTTCTTCTTTTTGGTGTTTCTATTATGCAAGATATTTGTGAACTCATTTAATTAATTGTTTTATGTGTACCTTTAAGTATGTATGTCAATATCCCAAACATCAACATTTAAAGATACAAAAGTCTGAGATTTTTTATTCATATTTAAAAGTTTTTAAAAAAACTATATCATATTGGAATTTATCAAATTAAAATGATGATGTTTTTTTAGATGTACACAACTTTGGTTAAGAATATAGTAGTGGGAAGAAGTAGAAAATAATTAGTTTTAGGTGAAATGATCTGATGGACACTTGTACTTGTATGAATTTGTATTCGCACCTTTCTACTTAATCATTTGCCAATTGAACCCTCAAACTCAATAAAACTCAATGTTTAAGTCCTTCTGACCACTGATCACGCTTATGTAGCAACATAATTATTGAGTTGGCACAAATGTGTGTTTCACGCGTAGAATAAGCGTGAACAATTTAGACTAAAATTTTGATTTTTTTAAAAAAGAAAAAATAAAAAGACCAAAAATAAGAAAATTGAAAATAAAATTTTCACTTCTTTCTTTTTTTCACTCCACACCCCTCCCCACTTCTTTTTCTCTTTCTAATCACCCCATGCGTTCTTCCCCATCCAACCCCCATTTCTCTCTTTTCCCTTTCCCAGCCCTCTCCAATTTCTTTTTTTTCTCTTTTCTTATTTTATATATTCTTTCTTCTTAGAGAAACGAAAATGTGTTGTTGTAGATCTATTTTTTCTTTCTATTTTTCTGGGAAATTCACAACCCATAAGATGAAAAAGATTCAATAGTCTTGAAGGAAGAAAAGTGATTGTTAGATGTATTTGTGAAATTAGGTGAAATCTGTTATGTGAAATTGTGTAAAAATATGTCACGATCCAAAAATTGGGTGTGATGACACCTATCTAATCCCACCAAGATATGTCAGCCTAATCAAACCTCGAGAAGGTAAATGCGAAAGTAAGAACAAAATAAAGAACTAAACATAACATAAGCATGCAGGAATAATATATAACTAAATCACCCCCAAAACCTGGTGTCACGTGTAATACACAGTTTCTCATCATCAAATTGTCTCCTCTAATATGCTTAATCAATGAAGATTAGGCCTCAACAAAGGCAATAACACCACCCTCTTCCGAATCTGCAATCGAACAAGACTATTAACTAACCTCTGAACATCTCTAGCCAACGGTCGCTCCTCAACTCGTATCGAAGCAAGACTCCCCATGCTAGAAACTTCCTACTCAGTGCATCGGCTACAACATTGACCATCCCTCGGTGATACAAATAGTCATGTCATAGTCCTTTAACAACTCAAGCCACCTACGCTGCCACAAGTTTAGATCCCTCCCTTTCACTAAATATGTACTGCAGGCTCCTATAATCGGTGAAGACGTCGCAATGCATACAAGTAGTGACGCCACAACTTTAGCACAAAAACCATTGCCGCCAACTCAAAGTCATGGGTAGAATAATTCTTCTCATGAGTCTTCAACTGTCTAGAAGCATAAGCAATCACCTTCCCCTTTAGCATTAGCACGCCACCTAAGCTGACTCCTGAAGCATCATAATACACAGTAAAGCCCACACCCTCCTTGGGTAGAGTCAAAACAAGAGCTAAAGTCAATAAAGTCTTAAGCTTTTGAAAAGTCGGCTCACACTCGTCAGACCACTGGAAACCACACTGTTCTGGGTCAATCTAGTCAATGGGGCCGTAATAGAAGATAAACTCTGCACAAACCTCCTATAGTAATCGGTCAATCCCTCAAAATTATGAATCATGTAGGAGAAGTAGGCCTTGTCCAATCTCTAACTTTCTCAATCTTAGTCGAATTCACCCTAATACCCATCTTGGACACTACGTGTCCCAAGAATGCCATCGAATCAAGCCCGAACTCACACTTTGAAAATTTTACATAAAACTTCTCATCCCTAAACTGAAGCACTATCCTCAAGCGGAGAACATGATCACCCTCAGTCTTAGAATACATCAAGATTTCATCAAAGAATACAATCACAAGGGAATCCAAATACGGGTAAAACACATTGTTCATCAACTCCATGAACATCGATGTCGCATTAGTCAACTTAAAAGACATCCCCAAGAACTCATAATGGACATATCGGTTCTGAAAAGCTATCTTAGGGACATATGATGCCCTAATCCTAAACTGATGATAATCAGACCTCAAGTCTATCTTGGAAAACATTGTTGTTCCATGAAAATGATCAAACAAATCATCAATGCACGAAAGAGGATACTTTTTCTTAATAGTCATCTCGTTCAACTGTTTATAATCAATTCACATCCTCGTAGACCCATCCCTCTTCATAAATAAAATCGTTGCAACCTAAGGGGACACAATAGGGCAAATAAATCCCTTACTCAATAGATCTTACAACTGTTCTTTTAATTCCTTAACTCTGTTGGGGCCATGTGATATGGAGGAATAGAGATGGTCTTAGTACCCGGCTCTAATTCAATAGAAAAATCAATATCTCCATTAGGAGGAACACCTCTAAGGTCAGTATGGAACACCTGCGGAGGTAGAGGTATAATTCAGGCTAGAGGTGTTCCCTACTGACCTTCCAGGTGTTACTCCTGATAGAGATATTGATTTTTCTATTGATTTAGAGTCGGACACTAAGACCATCTTTATTTTTCCATATCACACGACCTAGTGGAGTTGAAGGAATAGTTGTTGGATTTGTTGAGTAAGGGGTTTATTCGCCCTAGTGTGTCACCTTGGGGTATATCAATTTTATTTGTGAAGAAGAAGGATGGGTCTCTGAGGATAAGCATTGATTGTAGACAGTTGAAGAAGGTGACGGTTAAGAATAAGTATCCTCTTTCGCGCATTGATGATTTGTTTGATCAGCAGCTTCAGGGAGTGGCGTTGTTTTCCAAGATAGACTTGAGATCCTATTATCATCAGTTGAGGATTAGGGCATTGGATGTCCCTAAGACAACTTTTGGACCTGGCAGACCATTATGATTTCTTGGTGATGTCTTTTGGGTTGAGTAACGCCCTAGCAGTGTTAATGGAGTTGATAAACGGGGGTTTTCACCCGTATTTATATTCATTTGAGATTGTATTCGTTGATGAAATCTTGGTGTATACCGAGACTAAGTTTGATCATGTTTGCCACTTGAGGATAGTGCTTCAGAGGTTGAGTGATGAGAAGTTGTATGTGAAATTCTCAAAGTACGAGTTCAGGCTTTATTTAGTGGCATTCTTGGGACATGTGGAGTCCAAGGGGGGTATTAGGGTAGATCCGGCCAAGATTGAGGCAATAAGAGGTTTGTTGATGCCTACTTCTCCTACTGATATTGATAGTTTTGTGGGGTTTGGTTGGTAATTATAGGAGGCTTGTGCCGGGTTTCTCTTTTATTGCGGCCCCATTGACTAGATTGACTCAGAAGAGTGTGGGTTTTCGGTGGTCTGACGAGTGTGAGGTGAACTTTCAAAAGATATAGACTTTATTGACTTCAGCTCCTGTTTTGACTCTATCCAAGGAGGGTGTAATCTTTACTGTGAATTGTGATGCTTCGGGAGTCGGCTTAGGTGGTGTGTTGATGAAATAGGGGAAGGTTATTTCTTATGCTTCTAGACAGTTGAAGACTCATGAGAAGAACCATCCTACCCATGACTTAGAGTTGGCGGCAGTGGTTTTTGTGCTAAAGTTGTGGCGTCACTACTTCTATGGTGTGCATTGCGAGGTCTTCACCGATCATAGGAGCCTTCAGTACATATTCAGTTAGAGGGAGGGATATATTGAGGATATTTTAAGGGTGTTTCATTGGAATCAATGGAGAAAAGTAATTTATGGTCGTTCAAATGGTGGATGTATACTTTTGTCAAAAGAATATGATTATGAATTGCAAACGATGGAAACTTCAAGAAAAAAATTATGATTTCTATAACTTTAAGAGCCTCGTCTATACGATCTTGAATGGAGATGAGATCAGTTGAAAAATTGAAGTCATCAAAGGCTGTAGACGATGACGACCCTGAAGAAGAAAAAAATTAGGGGAATGGAGGTGGTGTTATCGGTGGTTGTGGGTTGAGGGAGGTAGAGGAAAGGTGAGAGAAATAACTATTTTATTTTATTTTTTAAAATAGAAAAATTATTATTTTTGTCTTTTATTGAGTAACATTTTTCGTTAATAGTTATGAAATAATTATGACATGACATAAATATATCTTACGTGGATATGGCTTGTCATTTATGTAAGGAAGAATGAGCTACACACATGGTTGGAGGGGTTTACAAATCTCGTTTAAATTGAGTTTAAGAGTTCAGTTGGCAAAGGATTAAGTAGAAGAGTCTAGAATATAAGCTCATACAAATACAAGGGTCCATCCTACCATTTCGCCTTAGTTTTATGGAGATCAACACGGTTGTTGCTCTATTATTTTTGTTGGTTTATCACTTTTTGCTATAATTCTAAATCCTTCAAAATTATCAATGTAAATGCTTTTAATTTAGCTCTTTTATCGGTCTGAAACTTTATGTTATCTAATGTATCCTGCAAATTTACCAATGTAGCTTTAATGAGATCATTGAAATTCTTTCTTTATATTTTGATTAGAGATATTCAAGGTCTCTTTGAGGACATCTGATGAAATATAAGTTGTGATACATGAATTTAAATTTTAAGTCTAAGAATAATTATTTTTTTGATAAGAAGAATTTTATCTCTATATTTTTTTTTTTATGTGAATTTAGTCTAGATTTTTTATCCCCATTTTATTAAACAAGTGCATTAAGTAGCATTTGGTATAGAAATATTCTTGTAATATTCTAGTGTGTATGTGCCACAAAAAATATTACATTGTTTAAACACTAAAGAATTTTATGATGAATAAGGAACATGAATGAAAGTGTTGTATTTGATTAATTTTAGCCAATTTAACATGTCTTAAATCATAGTACTGATCACACCTAAAGAAAAAGACAAATACATAACATTTAAAGACAACATCAGCAATTAGTGCAAGCACAATATTTGACTAAAATTACAATCAGAGATGCTATGAAGCCACTTTCGTAATCACTTAGCCATTTCAACTCCCAAAATTAATCTGTAATGTCATGATGATGTAATGAAATGCATTTGCATATGCACTGGACAATAATCTGAATACACCTATTTCCTCTGGTGTATAGTAAACACCATGGGGAACTCACAAGGTCTATATATGCACCATGTATTAAGAACACAAGGGAATGCCCTTAGATGCAACACCCAATATTGGATAAACCCTATACACTGTGAAAAGTGGCGGACCCAGGATTTTCATCCACGGGGTTCGAAATATAAAAGTATAAATGTGTAAATAAGCCAACAAAACAAAATTTTAAGGAAGTAGTAGTATATAGTTTATAGGTACAAAAAGTTAGTTTCATTACAAGAGACCCGAAACTAACATGAGTGATTATAGTAAAACAAAAAGTTACCCCTTTACAATGTGTCAATCTTGAACTAAGATGCTAAGTAGAGCAAAAAATGGTGCTAACTAGAACAAAAAAAATTAGCACTTCACAATGTCTCACTCTAGGACTAGAGTGCCAACTACAAACTCCAAAAAGTGGTCAATGCTAATACTTCTCATGCACGTTTACAATACTATTCGACGAGGTTTCATTGCTTGAATAGTCAAAATAATATCATCCGTTGAAACACCATTAAACACATCCTTTTCCATAAAAGGAACCATGCAACCGCTTAAGAACTCATCATTCATTTGACTTCACAACTCATTCTTAATAAATTTCATTGCCAAAAAGGCTCTTTCAACAGATGCAGTGACAACTGGCAGAAGCAAAGTAAATTTCACCAAACGAAATACAAGAGGATAACATGAATGCTTTTTTGTCTGAACCAATCTCTTTCAAAGATCACAAAGCCCATGTAAATAAGAGAACCTTTTATCGATATCACTGACATCAATAATGTAAATTGCAAGTTGATTCTCAAGTGCACACATGCTAAGTTCATTAAAGTCATCAGGATATAATTCAGTCATTCTCATTATTTTCTTGATATCAATACTTGAAAATGTGTCACGACCCTTAAACCGGGTGTGATGGCACCTGTCCTATCTCACCAGGACAAGTCAGCATAAAACTCAAACAGCGGAAAAGAACATAAATAAAGAAGAGAAATAACTTAAGAGGAAGTCTATCACTTAAACAAAACCTTCCCAGAACTGGTTGTCACATGTACAAGTTGCTAATACAAAAGTTAAATAGATAAGTACTAGTCTCAATATCTTTGTGTCTCAAATAGAACAAAGTATAGAAAAGGGATCTAGAGGGATCATCGACATCGAACAGCTACCTCTCAAGTATCCACAAAAGCCTCGGTAGAAAGAAGAGAGATTAGAATCATGGTCCGGGCTCGCAACCTACACAAGTGTAGAAGCAGGGGTGACTACCAAAAACACGGTACCCAGCAAGTCAACAAATAAAAAAAGTTCAACCTAACTGAACTCATGAGCCCCTTTCCTTCCAACCGAACCTCCACAACTACAACCTACACAGAAATTAGCCCAACCTACACTACACAGTTCATATCGCACATAAATCAACAACAGCCCACAAATATCCACAATAGAACAGATAAGCATTGAATACATCAAATACAGTGTCACGGGACATAAACACACATCCACAATGTCAAGAAAGGGACAATGAAATGCAACGCAATGTCAAGTAGCATGATGCATGTCTGTCCTACGATACACATCCGCTGAATCTCAAACCAGAACCCATGGGGGCCATACATGGACCATGTATCAGCCGAAAAAGACCTCGGCACCTCATATTGCTGGCATAAACCTCAGCATCACATATCGCCGGCATAAACCTCGACATCACATATCGCCACAGAAACCTCGGCATCACATATCACCGGCAGAAACGTCGGCATAATCATCAAAGTGTCTCATCATAGTGTCTCGGAACCGATGCACACAATCATGTTCACACAAATAATGAGCAATGATAGTGTTCACAGTCACAACTCAATCCATATCAATGTAAATCACACCACACTATCAACAATATATCAATATTAACGGTCACATCATGTACAAAATGATCAATTACCTACTCTCCATTTCACTAATCCCGTTATAACAAGTAGGATCAATCGCTAAGCAAGATATTCAAGTCTAATCCCATAGTTAAAAATGAGCAAAAGATATATTCATCAATTTCATGATTTCATCAAGGCTTTCATAGCATTTTTCCAATCACAACACAACACACAAGATCACTACAACTCCAATTAGCTCAAAACATTAGCACATAAGCCTTTTTATTACCCCATCGATCAAATTAGATTGATTTCATACAAGATTTCATCCCATTCCTCAATCCCATTATTCCCCAGCTCAATCAAGGAAGAAATTCAGAATTTAACAAGGTTCACAAAGTTATAAAGGTCCATTTGCGTTAATCAAAACACGCACAATCCACAACCGAAGCTTTTCCTTTTCGAGAGCAATCCAAAGCACCACAATCTACTCATAATATGAACCACAATCACAATCCGGAGCTAACATTGTCACGAACACGAAATTCGAAAAAAAAAAGGTAAAACAACCCAAAAATTGATTTCGAAAACGGGGTTTTAATCAGGAATTTCTTACATGAAAAGGTTCCTCAAGGCATTAGAAATTCATTGGTGAAAATCATCTGAAAAACGGAGTTCAAATCAGTCCACTATTTCCATTTTATCAAAAATTTGGAGTTCTATCAAAAACCCCAAAAATCTCACTTTAAAATCCAAATTTCCAAGTTAAAATCATGTTTAAATCAATGGGTAATCAAAGTTCAAGTTTAAAATCAGTTACCCAATAGGTTTCAATGAAAATTCCTCTTCCAAATCGCCTCCCAAAGCTTCAAAATGTCAAAAATGGTGAAAATAAGAAATTTCCTGACTTTTACACTATTTCAGGTAAAAAATGACCGCCGCGAATATGGAGTTCAACAATTCAGTACTACGCGAACGCGGAGACAAAACTTTCGCCCCTCCGCGAATGTGGCATCACTGCGTGAACGCGTAGACCAAACAGAGTAACCCCCGCGAACGCGCCAGTGACCCTCCGCGGACATAGACCTTAGTTCATTATCTGGGAATTTAGCCTTAACCGACATAGACCACGTGAGCTATAACATGGAATCCGGTGTCTACCCCACACCGAAAAGAAGTGTCCTTACTTGCCAAGATAAGAACCATATCTTCTAGCTTAAGTGGATCCACTAGCTAATGTCTCTCAAAGACAATCTTCCTATGGTGGCACATAGTTAAGGGATAAGGAGATTGCTACTAGAAACCCGGCCTCTACTAACGGGAGTGCTTCCATCTCGATATCCTCTCGGTGCTAAGCTTAAATCCCAAGAAATAGCCAATTAATCATAATTCATACTTTATCTCATCATTAGTAGACATGGGTAATCGCCTCTTGTCTATCATTAGAATAGCTCCTTAATTCTTGATTCAAGTTTAGTTGAGAAAACCTTTCAACCCTTATGAATCCTTTATATGAGAAAAACTCCTTTTCTCCATCCATATCATGAGTAATGTGTGACAAATCCTTTCACAACCCAACAATAACAATAAAAAACATTGGTGCTTCATTTTCAAAGCATCCTCAAGCATTTGTTTCAAGTCATGAAGAACATGCATAATTTCATAAATTCCCTCTTTTCATAATTCAAAACCTCATCATAAAGCATAATATAGAAATCATGAATTTACATGGTTTCATAGGGATTCATCTTAAAACATGCAATTTAACTCAATTCATGCATAATTAAACATAATTCAATCAATTAGATCATAATTTGAAAAAACCATGAGGTTGGAGAAAACCCTAATTTCAATTGGAGAATTCTTACTTTGAAAATTGAGGAATTTAGGGACTCTATGGAGGAAAGGACTCCATAGGTGAAAGCTATCATACCTCAATGCTAAAACCTTGCAATCAATTGAGAATTAGGAGACTTGAATCTTCAAACCCTAGATTCTTCTTCTTCTTCTTTCTCAGAGAAAGAACTATTGGAGGGAGAGCTTTGAAGAGTGATTAAAAGACTTAGATTTAGGCTTTAAAGGGTTTATATAAGGTCTAAAATGAAAGGGTAACCGACCTAGATTAGGCATTAAACCCTTAGAGAAAAGACCAAAAAGCCCTTTAAAAAAAAATTGCAAGGCAAAAACTGAAAAAGTTGTAGCTCGCAAAAGCCACTCGGCGAGCTTCTAGCTCGCTGAAAGTTCCAGCAAGTTGGCTCCTGAACTAAGTCAACTCGGCGATAAAATGGGCATTTTAGTGACACGCCGAATGGAACGGTGAGCTCGACCCAGCTCACCTAAATGCACAGAACATTGGATGAACATTTCAAGTCCAAAATGACGAGAAGGCGCCTTTCGGTGGATCGCCGAGTTGTTCGGCGATCATGATGAGCCTCGCCGAAAGGGACTGTATTATGAAATTTTGGAATTTTTCCTTCTTTTAAAATCCGAGGTGTAACATTTACAAAATACTTCAATACGATGATGATGAAAAATAGTATAATCAGCAGGTTTACGTCCTGATCTTCTAGAATTAACATACGGCTCATCAAAATTAGGTACCACAATATTATACTTGATACAAAATGTACACACCTCAGCAACAAATAAATCCCATCTTTCATTTTCCCTCAACTCTTGCCACTTTTTCTTGACCACTTTAACAAGTAGCATGGCATTTGCAATGTCTTGCTCCATTTTTTGTAAACATGTACTAAGATCATTTGTAATTCCTAAAACCTCTTCCATCAAATCCAATATGAATGCAACCTCATATGTTTGAGCAACTCTGATATATCCTATTGCCCTGGTTCTTTCCTCCATAGAATGTGTTGTTTCAACAATATAATCAAGAATTTCCATAATTGTACCAAACTTAAGAATAAAACATTTAAAAGATTTGAAGTGAGATCCCCAACGAGTATCACAAGCTCTAGAAATACCAACTTCTTAATGAAAGCCTCTACCAGTTTTAAGCTCACCCATATCTAAAGCCTCTTGAGTTTTTTTTTTGAGATTCTCGATAAATCTGTGAATATCCTGGGTGATTCTGTAGCGGGATTTATCTTTCACTTTTTTGATGTCAATGTGCATGAGATGTGAAAGAAACTATGCACCAACAGTTATTTCTAGGAACCTGGTTCCTATAGTTGTGTTAGAAAAGAAAGTAAATAACACTTAATTTATCATGGAATACTTCCTTGCTTAAGGGTTTTAGGTTGACCTGCCTTGGGGGGATAAGACGAGTGTCATCACGTCCATTTTATGATCGTGACATCTAAAAATAATAACACAATACAAAATCAACCCAAAATGGCCTAAATATCACAGATTATATCTTAATCCCAAACCCTAGACCAACCTCATGATTATCCAACCTAACCCATGGGTTTCCCTCCAATATTTCACCTAGAACTACCAATTTTATAATTACGCTAGCAAATTATGGTAATATAATAATGAACAAACAATTTATAAACATAACCCAGGGTTCTACACCTCACAGTCCTCATTATACCAGATCCCCCCCCCTTTTAGGTTAAGCCAAACCCTCCTCTAGGGTCATAACAATCGACTCTAAGGTATAGGAATCAAACTAATAGATTAGGGGAACGAACTACTTACATTTATGAAGAATATTGATGAAAAGCTAATGAAATATTCCCAAAATCGCTTTTGTCCTTCCAAAAAACATTCCAAAGTAGGAATGAATATTATTTGGGAAAATTTCTACATTTACCGTGACTTACCCCACCATGGCAGCCTAGACCCTCTATAACCGCACAGCCATAGCAAAAGTCACCCGCTATAGCGAGGTGGACAACCCTTGACCTCTGCTATAGAGGGAATTTCTTCGATATAGTGGTAGTCAATGTATTGCCATGTCATCCATTATAGCGTTTAACATAGGACAACAACTCAAGAATCCTCCCATTTTGGCCTATTTCTTAACATAACTTCAAATCTTGATATTCTAGACCAACCCATTCATGCCAAGTTAGATATCATGAGTTTTACTTGCCCCAATTCAGTTCTGAAAAGTCATACGAACTTCTTAACGTCTTACCTTATAGGAGACCCAACTCAAACTTAGACATGTTACCCGGTCCTTATCAAATTGTCCTAGACTTCACCTCACTCAGATTTCGTCTAAGCCTAGACTAGCTTGAAATTTTGAATTCATCCGCCCAAAAATTCTCACCTAATTTCTTTTATGATGAGCTTACCCAAAACGACTAGTAGGACTGTTACACATTATTCCTTACTAAATCACACGTTCGTCTTTAAACATAAGGAGAAAAAGTATCTAGACTAGCAAAAATCTTAGGATATCTGCTCCACATGCATAACTTGGTCTCCCGGTTGGCTTCCTCCACCAAATGATATCTCGACTTGGCATTCACATATGCTATCTCTTTCAAACTTAACTTTTTGATCTGTCTATCCCAAATGGCTTCCAGCTCCTTCTCATATGACATATTTTGATTTAACTACACTAAATCCCACAGGAACATATGAGAACAATCATTTAGTATTTATTCGTCATCAAAGCATGAAACACCTGATGAACAACTAATAGGCTTGGAGGTAAAGCCAAATAACCAATGTGATGTATCACCTCAAATGAACAAATAAACCTAAGTCTGAGCTTGACCTTTTTCTTAAATCTCATAACACCTTTCATAGGTGATTCCTTCAATAGAACCTTGTCGCCAATCATGAAATATAAGTCATGAACTCTTTGATACGCATATCTCTATTGCATGCTCTACGCTGTAAGAAGTATATCAAGAATCATTTTCACCTTGTCCAAAGAATCACTCAACCAGTATTTACCTCAAAAGAATCAAACCAACAAACTTGAGACCTATACCTCTTACAATCAAAGGACTCAAAAATAGTCATCTGAATGACCTTCAAAGAAAACTCTACCAAAGAAAATAGCTAGTCCCAATTACCTCCAAAGTCAATAACGTAAGCTCCATTACCTTGATTGTCCTTTCAGGCTGACCATATATCTGAGGGTTAAATGTTGTATTTAGCTCCACCCGGATACCCAAGTCCTTTTGTGTAGACCTCCAAAAATTCAATGTAAATTGAGTACCTTAGTCTCAAATGATGGAAATTGGACATGTATCATGTAAACAAACAACCTTATCGATGTAGATTTTTGCCAACCTCTACAATTTTTAAATAGTCTAAACAAGAAAAAAAGGCCATGATGATCCAAGCAACATAAACCTTCCTCATTTAGAAATAGCAATACTCTGAGTTATATAACCTAGTCTTTGGTACTTATACTTTAAAGGATGGAAATTCAATCACTTGCACACAAACTCCATGATGTACCTCTTCATCATACACCAACAATAGTGTTGGTTCAAGTCATTGTACATCTTTACCACTCCAAGATGAATTAGATTACCTAGAACTATGAGCATATTCCATGATCAACCTACTCAAATCATTAACTCTCGAAACAGAAATCTGACCATAATCCTCAAAACGCCCTCTTGGCCTTGAATTTCTTTTTTACTTCACCTATCAAAACTTTATCTTGACTCAAGCATAATTTCTCATCTTCAAACAGTGTGGCCTTAATCTCTTCAACGAAGAGTGATTTTGCCACACACAAGTGAGAACTCTTTCCGACTTACAAATATCAAGTCTCACAAAGCTAATTACTGACACGTGACATCAATGGCCAAAGGAAACCCCTCCAGTAGTAACAAAACAAGGATGCCAATACTCACCTGCTTTTCTACTTAAGGCATCTACCAATATTTTGGCCTTTCTCGGATGGTAAAGGACCATAATGTCATAATCCTTGGGTAGCTCCAACCACCTTGGATTTCTTATTTTCAAGTCTTTGTGGTTGAATATACACTCTACGATGCACTAGTCCATGAAAATCTCACAATGTACTCTATAGAGATAATACCTTCAAATCCTCAAAGCAAATGCCACTATTTTAAACTATAGATCATGAGTAGGGTAGTTCTTCTCATGGATTTTGAATTTTCTCATAGCATATGTAATAACATTACCATTCTACATTAAGACATAAACATGATCAATCTTTGAATCATCACAATATAAAGTAAAACCTTCACTTTTCATAGGTAAGGTCAAGATAGGAGCCAAAGTAAAAAAAGTCTTGATCTTTTGAAAGCTCGCCTCCCACTCACCGAACCATTGGAAAACCATATTCTTCTAAGTAAATTTGGTTAAGGGAGATATGATGTATAAGGATTTTACCATATATGTGTGTCTCTTTACTTTAGATTTTTTGGTCGTTTGCTGCTATTATTAAGATGTGATGGTGTGTACTTACCTTGTTACATGTATAATTGGTGTGGAATATTCTTGGAGATGAAAACAAGTTAAATTGGACAAAAGAAAGTAAAAAAGGAAAGAAAAAAAACAACTGCTGAAACCAGCCTTGATGTTGCAATTTCAACATTAGGCCTCAAATCATAATTGTGAACCAGATGTCACAATTGTGACACTTGTTAGAATCTCTAATGTTCACAAATGTGTACCTTGATGATCATAAAAAGGCCTTGGCATAACATTAAGAACATAGAAATGGCTTACACAACTCTAACTAGTGATCATGGTGCATGAATAGCAGCACATGAGACCTTATCTAAGTCACAAACACATATGGAAAGGAAAGACAAAAAGCAAGATAATTTTTTCACTTGCATGTGGATAGTTTTAAACCTTATGATGCACTACACTCCTTCAGGCCACATTATCTGACTCATGCCCCTATTCATTGGTTCGAACAAAACTAACATGTTGGAAAAGAATTATAAGAAGATATTATTCGATAATGCAATCGTGGGACCAGTTCAGAAGGATTTACTTTGAAGATGACAGCTACCAAGAAGATTCCATTAACCGTAGAATGGTTTTAGAGTTTGTAGGGTGATATGAAGGGGACCTTTCCCAGTTTGTTCAAGGCTCTTTTTAAAGTGTATATAAATAGTTCCCTTAGTTTTTTTATTCGATATATCATGCGAAATTAGGATCAGCGATTTCCTTGTTTTCTCTCTATTCTTTTGATATAGTGCCACATTTTGTGGATTTAATGAAAGAAAGTTGAAGAATGATTTGCAAAAAATTTCCACTGATTGTATTCATCACCTTCATGTGTATTTATACCACTGTTTTATGAATAAAGAAACAGAAAAAGAAAATACTATTTATACTTGTCCTAGTTCTATTGATTTATTCTTTAACCAAATTTATTCCTCCACTATGTACATCTTATCATCTCATTTACAAATCGGCAGAATCGGTGGTGTGGACAAATCATCCAAGAGTCCAACCAACCAGGTAATCTCAGCTGTCACTCGACGCATAGATCTCTATTCTACTTGTGCAGAGGATAGAGATATTGAGACTTGCTTCATTGATTTCCATGAAATAGGCGCACCTCCTAGAGTGATGTTAAACCCACTTACAAATATTCTTGTATCCTTGTAGGATGCCCAATCCGCATCACAAAAAGCTAACAAATCAAAAGATTGATCAACAAAGAGAAGAACACCTTGTGCTGGATTTACTTGAAGTGCTGCATTATAATGGGAAAGACTGGGACTTTGCATAAACTGACTCAGGATCAGTACTGGAAAGGATAAGTCTGGTCAAGTATGAGTGTGGTAGTTTAGTTTTCCAAGTAGGTGTATGTAGAAAGTAGGATTTTCTAATGGTGGGGAATCACTTTGATGTATATTATATTGTATGAATGGTCCAAAGGAGAGGAAATGGCAGGCCTAGATGAATTAAACTCCTGTAACAGATCCATGGTAAACTTTCTATGTGTAACTAAAAATCCCTACTTTACTCTGAAAATCTTCATTCCTAGGAAGTAATGAATGTATCCTAGGTTCTTGACCTTAAATTTTGAATTGAGAAATGTAGTGATGTTTGAAATTTCAGAAACATCATTCCCAGTCAAAAAATGGCATCCACATAAACTGCTATTACTGAAATAAGATCACCTGTTTATTTGTAAAACAATGAGTAATCATTTAACAAACTAGAATAACCTTTGAACTGCAATGCCCCAGCAAGCCTGGCATAGCACTAACTAGAGGCTTGTTTTAAGCCATAAAGTGACTTTCTTAATAAACAAACTAGTGCATGATTATCAGGCTCAACTCCTGGTGGAAATCGCATGTAAACCTCCTCCTGCAAATCACAATGCAGGAAGGCATTGTTTACATCATGTTGAGAAACACTCCAGCCCCCCTTCACAGCCACTAGAAGACATCTTATGGTGGTCATTTTGACCACAGGTAAGAATGTCTCCGTGTAGTCAATTCCTTCTTTTTGAATGTCCCCCCTTATCACCAACCTAGCCTTCAATCTCTCCACACTCCCATCACAGTTGTGTTTGACCTTGTAGATCCACTTACATGGAAGTGGTTTCTTACCAATAGGCAAATTTACCACTTCCGAAGTCTAATTTTGCTTGAGAGCCTGTATTTTTTCATCCATTGCTTTTCTCCATCTTGGGTGACTACAAGCTTGTTTATTGCTAGTAGGTTCAAATAGAACACTTAGACATGTAAAAAACTATTGATTATGCATAGAAAGAGCATTAAAAGAATAAGCACTAGTATTAACAGGAGGTAGAAGAGATTCTCATGTGAAATCAGTGAGAACAATGTTGTTGCAAAAAAAATCCTTGATGTTTTAGGAAATATGGGTGATGGAGTAATAGGTTTATTTACAAAAGGAAAATAACTTTCATGGAAAATTACATCTCTGGAGATAAACATTCTCTTAGTTTTTCAATCAAGCAATTTGTATCCTTTTTGGTTTTGAGGGTATCCCATAAACATACATGTTGTAGCTATAGGTTCAAAATTTCCCCTGTGTTGAGCCAAAGTAGATGCATAGCACAGACACCCAAAACATTTGAGAGTTTCATTTTCAGGTTTTTTCCAAACAAGAGCTCATAAGGAGTTTTACCTTGAAGAACTTTGGAAGGCAATAAGTTTATCAAATGTGTAGCGATCAAGATGCACTTCCCCCGAAATTGAGTGGGAACCTTTGATTGAAAAATAAGTCCTCTTGCAATATCCAATAAGTATCTATGCTTCCTCTCAACAATTCCATTTTGTTGAGGGGTAGCAATACAAGATGTTTTTTGTAGGATGCCTTCCTTTTCGAAAACAAACTGATTGTTTGATCCCTTCCCCAACTCTAAGTCATTGTTAGACATAATGCACTTCACCTTCACATTAAATTGCCTTTCTACCATGCATAAGAAACAATTTACTATAGAAAAGGAATTACTCATTGTAGTTAGTAAAAATATCCAAGTACCTCTACTATAATCATTCGCTACCGTTAGAAAATACTCGAAAATCCATTGTAGGCAGCATATTGATAGGGACCCCAAGTATCTATATGAATCAATTCAAATATTCCTTTTGATTTAAAGCTACTAGTTGGAAAGGAAAGTCTAGTTTGCCTTGCTTGTGGACACACATCACAAATGAAATTTAGATTTGAAGGAAGTTTGATAAAGTTGAAATTTCTCATTACTGACAAGGGCAAATGTCCCAATCTGGAGTGCCAAAGGCTTACATTGGAGACAGAATAAATAGAAATGCAACTAGACTTAGACAAGAATTTGGAAACATGATTGGAAATTTCTTTCTTTTGAATTACATTTTCCTTAGTAGACTTCTTAACTAGAGGACTAGCTTGATCCAAAACATAGAGACCTTCCCTCACTTCACCAAAAGCTTGTCCCCTCTTGATAGAAGGGGCTTGAAACAAACACCCAAAAGAATTAAAATATGCAAAACATTGAAATTGACAACATAATTTGTTAATGGATAACAAACTATATTTGAAACCTGGAACACAAAGGACACCATTTAGTGTTAAGTTATGTTGCATACTGATGCTTCCTATGTGTGTCACAATGATTTTGAAAGAATTAGGCAAACTTATAACTATAGGGACAGGAAGGGAAGTGAGACTCACAAATGAATTAGAATTATGGCACATATGCTCAGAAGTTCCTATGTCAATAATCCAAGTATTATGATCAAAAGTCTTAAAACATGATCCTGCATGTGTATTTGAGAATAGTACCAGCCACTGCATTAGCATTAATCTGTGCTCCTGAGGCTCTACCTTGTCCTATTTGAGCTTGCTTGAATATGTTCATTATATGTGATAGCTGCCTTGGATTGAACTCTCCCCCATCTATGCAACTGTATATATTTAGTTCAACCTCACTATCATCACATATTTCCCCTACTACTGCTGCATTTCCCCTTGCTCCTCCTTGATTTCCCTTTGAATTGGTAAATTGAAAATCATCTGGAAATCCTATGAGTATGAAACAATCTATCTCTTCATGTCCTATTTTGAAACAATAGGTGCCGGTCACATTGGGGTTATACTTCACCTTCTTTCCTTATTTTTGAGTAGGGTTTACTTCAATAAACCTTTGACCTGGATTAGACTTCCCAGGTTTTTTATTAGAGCTGGATTGTCCAAACCTATGATTCATGTTAGATTGTATAAAATTTTGATTAGGTCCTGGTTTTTTAAAATTGAGAGCCACCCCTCTGAGGTTGTGTTTCCAGATCTTGAAAATGTTCTTTCCTGTTTTCCTTCCATGAATGAAGCAGTCTCACTAGGAAACTGAGCATTAGCTAACGCTTCCCTTTGATTCTCATCTTTTAGCAAGAAAGAATACCTATGATAAAGAGTGGGAAGTGCATTTTTTTAAAAGCTGTGAATATACCTTATTTAATCCCATTAAAAGCTGCATAAGCCTTTGATCTAGCAAAGATTTTGTTAGTTTTATTTGCCCATCACATAAACAAACACAAGAACATATTACATCAATATTTAGTGAATCTAACTCATCCCACAATCTCTTAAATCTAGTGAAATATCCAACTATGCCAAGATTACTTTGAACCAAACTTGTGATTTCCTTTTGCAGATAGAAAAGCTTTGCTCCACTAATTTGACCAAACCTATGCTCCAAGCTTATCCATAGATCTCTAGCTGTTTTAGAGTATATGAAACTGTCCCCTACGTCCCATGAGACTGAATTCAGGAGCCAAGAGGTGACCATGTGGTTGCATCAACTCTACTACTGGTAAGTTGAATCATTGGCCTCTGGTGGACATATGGTTCCATTGATGAACCCCAGTTTGTTTTGAGCTGAAAGTGCTATAAACACAGAGCTATGCCATCCCGAAAAACCTCTTCCATCAAATGGAACATTTACAAGGTTTTGTTGTGGTGCATCTGATGTTTGGAGGTGATAAGGATGATTCACATCACCACTATTTCCATTCCCAGATCCAGTGTTTATGGGGTTGATGACGGTGTTTGCATTGTTTTGGGTTTCATCACCCATGATGATGATGATAGGGATCTGATAGTGATAGGTGACAAGGATATTATAGTAAACATAATTTATAGAGTTATGTACTTGTAATTACCTTATAAATAGCACACGTTCAGGCCCTTGCTATTCACGGAGGCCTTTGTTTATTTTCGCTCATCTCTCTGCAACTTATACTTCAACTTGGTATCAAGAGCACCATGGTTTCCCAAACTACTTCCGCTCAAACTTCTTCCTCAATTCAAGTCGTCCCTCTCAATCCTCTTTGGGTCTTCCAAATCCTCCTCCAACTACTTCATATATTAAAGGTTTTGTATCCATTGAGTTGACATATATTAATTATCTTACTTGGAAGAAGGTTTTCTTACAGTTCTAAAAAGCCATAATCTTCTTCCCTTGGTTGATGGATCTCTTCTATGCCCATCCTCAACTCATGATGAGCATCGTTTGTGGATTCAATGAGACACAATTACTCTAAGTTTGATTAATGTCACTCTCTCCCTTCCGGTTCTTGACTCACTTCTCAACTACGCTTGCGACACTTCCAAGTAGGCATGGGATATTCTTGCGTCCCTTTATCTAGATCAGGTTTCATCCTCGTCAATTCATCTGAAATCAAAATTTCAGAATTTCAACTATAGGAATTTCATATGGTGGTTGACTGCAAATCCTTGGATCAAGATGTGTTCTCTGATACCATGAAAGAAAGTTGAAGAAGGATTTGCAAAAATTTTCCACGGATTGTATTCATACATTCATGTATATTTATACAATTGTTTTATGTATAAAGAAACAAAAACAGAAAATACTATTTACACTTGTCCTACTTACTTCTATTGATCTATTCTATAACATAATTTTATTCCTCCACTATGTACAATTATCATTCACATGCTTCATCTTATAATCTCATCATCAGCATCAGACAGAGCATATTCAATCCATCATCATAGTGTCCGGGGCGGCTCAAGGAGATTAGTGGCCTAAAGCCAAAATCAAATGGAGCCTTAAACTTAAATTGTTAATTAATAACTTTTATATAATTGATTTTTTCTAATATTATTTTTCAATTGATAATATAACCATTCTTATTTTAAATTATCTTTAATGAGGTATAGTACTCCAAACATGTCAAATTTCTTCTAATAATTTTTTCATTTTATATAAAAAGTTTACTTTTTTTAATAATAACTTATAACCTATTATTAAAAATAAGGCCCCTCAAATTTGGGGCCCTAATGCACAAGTCTTTTTTTAACACTGTTGAACTGCCCCTGATGGACTGATAGTGTCTAAAGTCATAAAGTCACTTTTGCTCTTGACTGTTCTTTCTTCTTCTTTCTTTTTTGATCTTTCAACAATTTCAACATGAACATTAGATGATAGCTTCGATTTTTCAACACATAAAAACTCACATATTTGGTAATTTAATTCTACAGGTCTTATACACTCCATATTTATATTTAGTCTTATCATTACTTTGAGTGGCTAGCTAAATTCTTTACTGGTTGTTCAAATTACTTTGATTTGTTTAGTATCTTTTTCCTATGCCATGACAATTATCCGTTATGAAATGTGAACAGGTAATCATGTCTAGGAGAGGAAGGAATATAATAGATAACCTAAACCTTTGTTCGATGAAAATATATTCATAGTAGAGGTTCTGGAGATTCATTATTCAAGTGCCATTGGTATTAGTTCTTATTGTTGTGCGAATTGTCATACAATAGAAGTTATCACTCCAGTATTGACATGGCATCATTCGAGGCACTTTATGGGAGGAGGTTTAGATCGCCTAGAGGGTGATTTGAGGCAGGTGATGTGAAGGCCTTAGGCGTGAACTTTGTAAAGGAAGCATTCTTATTGAAACTTCACCACGAATGCAAAGCCAAGCTTTGATCACAATCACGGAATTATAGGAATTTGCGGCTCACAACTTGAAAACGAAAAATTCTTCGTATGCGGAAAACTTGTTGATCGCCACTGAATAACGGAACTCCACTAAGTACTTGTTTTTTTTAAAAGATCATTGTTAATTATTGTATGGTGACTTACTCCAGTAAGTAATTTCCTTAGTAGTATTGTTTTCTACTTCGATCATTGCTATGCTTTGAAGTTGTAATCTAAGTTGATATCATCATTCTCATGTGATTAAAATTTACTTTTAATTTAGAATTATATGTTGTTATCATATATTACTAAATTGGGAAGCTCTAAAGTACAAAATTGGATTATTATTTTACGAGATAATCGAGATGGTCACTCAACATTGAAAAGTCACTCAACTTTGTTTTATAACTCTAAAGTCTCTCAACTTAAAGTAGTTCAGTTAGAAAGTCACTCAACTTTGTTTTATAACTCAAAAGTCACTCAACCAGTGATACTTCACTTAGAAAGTCACTCAATAATTAATATTTAATTTAGAAACATACCCAACCAATTTAAATACGTTTTCATTATATTTTGATGAAATCTAATATTTATTGCAAACTATTTTTTTAAGAAATAAAAAGATATCCATTTTAATAATATATTATTGACCTGCTCCAATTATTTAATGATAATTCTTTGAAAACCGCATAGTACCAACTGACAAAAATTCTTTTATTTTCCATTCTAGTGTATTTCCCCCTCTTATTTTCCTTTTATTTTGACAAAATTCTTTTTTATCATTTTCTTTTCTGGTGTCCTTCTCTTTTTAGTTTCTTTTATATTGATTGTTTTTTTTAGAATTTAAACTTTAATATCACATATTTTCTTAGTATGACAAATTTGATTGGTCGAGTGGATGGGTCAGTAAAATAATTTAAATGAGTATTTTATTATTTTTGAAAAAAATAATTTAAAACAAAAATTGTATTTCAACAAAATTTAATAATGTAATTAAAATAAGTATCTCATTATTATATTTTTAAAAAAGTTTATAACAAAATTGTATTTCAATAAACTTTTATAAAATAAGTATCTTATTATTTTTTTAAAATTAGTTTTAAAAAATTGTATTTCAATAAAATTTAATAAAATAATTAAAATGAGTATCGTATATTTTTAAAAAAGTTGGTTTAAAACAAATATTGTATTTCAAAAAAATTTAATAAAATGATTAAATGCGGATCTTAGTATTAATTTTTAAAATATTTTAAAACAAAAATTGTATTTCAACAAAATTTAATTAAAAAATTATTTAAATATGTTGGGCGACTTTCTAAGTGTAATATCAATAGTTGAATTGAGTGACTTTTTAAGTGTAATATCAAAGTTGAGTGACTTTTTAAGTGAGTTATTCTAAGTTGAATGGTTTTTATGTTATAAAACAAACTTGAGTGCCTTTCTCAGTGGGTTATTCAAAGTTGAGTGACAATCTGAGATATTGACTCATCAGTTTAATCAAATATTTTTCGTTATTATATTATGTTACATTATATTATTATACTATACTTAAAGTGGAAAACTCCTACCTAAAATAATAAAAGACAAAAACAACTCTATAAAGTTGAGTGACTGTAATACCCTTTTTAAAATAAATAAGTTATTTCTTCATAGCCTCTATAAACTAGCTTAATCATTAATAGTAATGATTAAAAACGTAAAAATTTTCACATACCAAATTAAAAGTAAATATACATTATAAGTAATTAATAAATATTATAGCATATTCATGGTATGAATAGGGAAGGGCAAAATCATTCATGCATTCATTGTATGAATACAAAAAGAGAAAAAGGCACATTCGTGAGTATTCAATTTAGGTCTTCCATTTCCAATTAATGTATAAATGAATTTTTATTTTATTTTTACTTTTTAGGTGTTTTTTAAAATTCCTTTTGACAATTTAGTATAAGATGTATGTGTTACTCACCTGAAAAGTTACATAGAATTTTTGAGAATATCAGACAAATAATATTAAGGAGTTTTGAAAGGTTCCCAAAGTGCTTTTATTATTTCTTATCTATATGTTGCTCACATAATTGATTTTTCCACGGCAAAGACTTTTACAATATCTTTAGTTTCTTACATTTCTTTAATTTTTTTTGTCCCTCTGGCCACCATCAAATAGCTTGTCATAAAGTTGTAACAAAAGCATGCATATGAGATCAAGATTAGTCGAAATTAAAAGTTCCAAAATTAAAAAAATAGTTCGGATCTCGTGGATCATTTCAATATCAAAAAATCATTCGAAGATCGATACTCCTATTTTTTTAATTCAAAATCGGGTCCTTAAACAAAATCTGTTTAGAATCAAAGAAATGGACCAAACCCGGCCCATCTCAATAATAGAAAGAACTACAATTAATAAAAGAAAAATCTACAAGGTTCTCAAAGCGTTTCTTGACTGACTTTTCCTCTTCTCCTCCTTTTTTTCATCGCCGCTTGTCCACACTGATCTACTCCTGTGGTGGGTGAGTCATCCTTGAGGTGAAGAGATGTGGAATATGGTTGGTCGGAGCTGGGTTGGCACAACACAATTGTGAGTCTCCATCTTCTTCTTAGCTCAGGTAAGGAAATCTTCTTAGTCTTTCGTATTTCATTCTTTTTTTGATAGATCTATTTCTTTATGCTTTGGCTTGTTGGATTTGATTCAGGTGTGTATAATCTTGTTCCAAAGCTACTGAAGCCATTGAGTTTACCTTCTTTTTCTCAAATCTGTCACAACCACCTTCAGATACATCTCCTAATTAGCTTTTAGATAATTTACCATTTATCAAGTCTTTTCTTTGATGCCTGAATCTCATATGGATATTAATACCACCATCTAAAGATTAGACCATCTAAAGTTTATACTTAACTTTTTTCTTTACTAATGCATGTACCTATAAGGCGTGTATTACTTGGAGAAGGTGTTATATGAGTATTCTGAAGGTTTTACATATCTTGAAACTATTGTTTCTTAGTCAAGTACCACTTTTGACACCTCTACGCTTTTGCTAGGTGCGTGATACTATACCAACTGAAATTACTTTACACTTTAGTAGACTGCATTAAATCTTTACCTGCAATTTTCTCGTGTATGCTTCCGGATGATCATAATTGTTACTTTGCTACTGTGCTGATGTTGTACATATTGTGATGTTGAAACTTGTGATTAGCTAGTTGCTTAACCCTAGGGTTCTATATTTTGAACTCTGATGTAAGGTATAGCACTACTTTCTAAATTAATTATATTTTGCATGTTGTTGGTACTTTCTGAAATGAGTTAAATTCATAAGAATAGGCAACATCAAAAATCAAATTACCAAAATAATCAGCAAGATTATTATCCTCCTGGAAGAAATGTTGTGCTAGCTCTTACTAATAGACCATTCATGATTGTTTTGATGTAATTGACCTCCATTTTCATATGGCAAGGGATTTCCCATTCCCTATATATAATTTAAATCATTACCAATGAATTTGACTCTATAACGACTTGGTAAAACCGATTATCTTGAAGACCTTTTATATTTGTCCTTTCTTCAGCCACTAGATTAGTTGAATCAAAATACTCACTCCTTTAGACCCCATTAGATTGCCCATGTGATTCCTTGTATAAAAAATTGTTGCACTAGGATGAGAATTCCCTTTTGAAGAACCATTGGAGTTTTTTTTTTTTTTTGGACAAAAGTGGCATTTTTATAAGTCTTTTTTTTGACAACATAAGGAGGATCTAATTGGATTAGAGGATTTGTAAATAAGCTATTGATCTACTTATTATTTTTTTCTTCTTTTTGGTGTTTCTATTACGCAAGATATTTGTGAACTCATTTAATTAATTGTTTTATGTGTACCTTTAAGTATGTATGTCAATATCCCAAACATCAATATTTAAAGATACCAAAGTCTGAGATTTTTTGTTCATATTTAAAAGTTTTTTAAAAAACTATATCATATTGGAATTTATCAAATTAAAAAGATGATTTTTTTTTTTTAGATGTACACAACTTTGGTTAAGAATATAGTAGTGGGAAGAAGTAGAAAATAATTAGTTTTAGGTGAAATGATAAGATGGACCCTTGTACTTGTATGAGTTTGTATTCTGGACCCTTCTACTTAATCATTTGCCAATTGAACCCTCAAACTCAATAAAACTCAATGTTTTAAGCCCTTCTAACCACTGATCATGCTTATGTAGCAACTTAATTATTGAGTTGGCACAAATGCGTGTTTCACGCGTAGAATAAGCGTGACCAATTTACACTAAATTTTTATTTTTTTAAGAAAGTAAAAAATAAAAAGACCAAAAATTAGAAAATTGAAAATAAAATTTTCACTTCTTTCTTCTTTTCCCTCCACACCCCTCCCCATTTCTTTTTCTTTTTCTAATCACCCCGTGAGTTCTTCCCCATCCAACGCCCATATCTCTCTTTTCCCCTTCCCAGCCCTCTCCAATTTATTTTTTTTCTCTTTTTTTTTTATATATTCTTTCTTCCTAGAGAAACGAAAATGTGTTGTTGTAGATCTAATTTTCTTTCTATTTTTCTAGGTAATTCACAATCCCTAATGTGACAGATTCAATAGTCTAGAAGGATGAAAAGTGAATCTTAGATGTATTTGTGAAATTAGGTGAAATGTGTTATGTGAAATTATGTAAAAATATGTCACGACCCAAAAACTGGGTGTGATGACACCTATCGAATCCCACCAAGATATGTCAGCCTAATCAAACCTCGATAAGGTAAATGTGAAAGTTAGAACAAAATAAAGAACTAAAAATAACATAAGCATACGGAAATCATAATATAACTAAATCACCCCCAAGACCTGGTGTCACATGTAATACATAGTTTCTCATCATCAAATTGTCTCCCTCTAATATGCTTAATCAAGGAAGATTGGGCCTCAACAAAGGCAATAACACCACCCTCCTCTGAATCTACAACCGAACAAGACTATTAACTAACCTCTGAACATCTCTAGCCAACGGGCGCTCCTCAAATCATATCGAGGCGAGACTCCTCATGCTAGAATACTTCCTACTCGGTGCATCCGCTACAACATTAACTCCCTGGGTGGTACAAATAGTCATGTCATAGTCCTTTAACAACTCAAGCCACCTACGCTGCCACAAGTTTAGATCCCTTCCTCTGACTAAATATGTACTGTAGTCTCCTATAATCGGTGAAGACCTCGCAATGCATACAAGTAGTGACGCCACAAATTTAGCGCAAAAACCATTGCCGCCAACTCTAAGTCATGGGTAGAATAATTCTTCTCATGAGTCTTCAACTGTCTAGAAGAATAAGCAACCACCTTCCCCTTTTGCATTAACACGCCACCTAAGCTGACTCATAAAGCATCACAATACACAGTAAAGCCCACACCTTCCTTGGGTAGAGTCAAAACAAGAGCTGAAGTCAATAAAGTCTTGAGCTTTTGAAAAGTCGGCTCACACTCGTCAGACCACTAGAAACCACACTGTTCTGAATCAATCTAGTCACTGGGGCCGCAATAGAAGATAAACTCTCCACAAACCTCAGTAATCGTCCAATCCCTCAAAACTATGAATCCTATAGGAGAAGTAGGCCTTGTCCAATCACTAACTTTCTCAATCTTGGTTGAATTCACCCTAATACCCGCCTTGGACACTACGTGTCCCAAGAGTGCCATCGAATCAAGACAAAACTCACACTTTGAAAATTTTGCATACAACTTCTCATCCCTAAACTGAAGCACTATCCTCAAGTGGAGAATATAATCACCCTCAGTCTTGGAATACATCAAGATTTCATCAAGAATACAATCACAAAGAAATCCAAATACGGGCAAAATACATTGTTCATCAACTCCATGAACATCGCTAGGGCATTAGAAAGCTCAAAAGACATCACCAAGAACTCATAATGGCCATATCGGGCCTGAAAAGCTATCTTAGGGACATGTAATGCCCTAATCCTAAACTGATGATAACCGGACCTCAAGTCTATCTTGGAAAACAATGTCGTTCCATGAAACTGATCAAACAAATCATCAATGCAAGAAAGAGGATACTTGTTCTTAATAGTCATCTTGTTCAACTGTCTATAATCAATGCACATCCTCGTAGACCCATCCTTCTTCATAAATAAAATCGTTGCAACTTAAGGGGACACACTAGGGCAAATAAATCCCTTACTCAATAGATCTTACAACTGGTCCTTCAATTCCTTCAACTCTGTTGGGGCCATGTGATATGGAGGAATAGAGATAGTCTTAGTGCCCGGCTCTAATTCAATAGAAAAATCAATATCTCCATCAGAAGGAACACATGTTAGGTCAGTAGGGAGCACCTCGGAGGTAGAAGTATAATTCACGCTAGAGGTGTTCCCTACTGACCTTACAGGTGTTACTCCTGATAGAGATATTGATTTAGAGTCAAACACTAAGCCCATCTTTATTTTTCCATATCACATGGCCCAGTGGAGTTGAAGGAACATTTGTTGGATTTGTTGAGTTAGGGGTTTATTCGCCCTAATGTGTCACCTTGGAGTGTACCGATTTTATTTGTGAAGAAGAAGGATGGGTCTTTGAGGATATGCATTGATTATAGACAATTGAAGAAGATGACGGTTAAGAATAAGTATCCTCTTTCGCGATTGATGATTTGTTTGATCAGCAGCTTCAGGGAGCGGCATTGTTTTCCAAGATAGACTTGAGGTCCTATTATCATCAGTTGAGGATTAGGGCATTGGATGTCCCTAAGACAACCTTTTGTACCTGGCAGACCATTATGAGTTCTTGGTGATGTCTTTTGAGTTGACTAACGCCCTAGCAGTGTTCATGGAGTTGGTAAACGGGGGTTTTCACCCATATTTGGATTCCTTTGTGATTGTATTCATTGATTAAAGCTTGGTGTATACCGAGACTAAGGCTGATCATGTTCGCCACTTGAGGATAGTGCTTCAGAGATTAAGTGATGAGAAGTTGTATGCGAAATTCTCAAAGTACGAGTTCTAGATTTATTTAGTGGCATTCTTGGGACATGTGGTTCCAAGGAGGGTATTAGGGTGGATCCGGCTAAGATTGAGGCAATCAGCGGTAGGATGACGCCTACTTCTCTACTACGATTCATAGTTTTGTGGGGTTTGGCCGGTAACTATAGGAGGCTTTTGCAAGGTTTCTCTTTTATTGCGGCCCCATTGACTAGATTGACTCAGAAGAGTGTGGGTTTCTGGTAGTCTGACTAGTGTGAGGTGAGCTTTCAAAAGCTCTAGACTTTATTGACTTCAGCTCCTGTTTTGACTCTATACGAGGAGGGTGTAATCTTTATTGTGTATTGTGATGCTTCGGGAGTCGGCTTAGGTGGTGTGTTGATGAAATAGGGGAAGGTGATTGCTTATGCTTCTAGACAGTTGAAGACTCATGAGAAGAACTATCCTACCCATGACGTAGAGTTGGTGGCAGTGGTTTTTGTGCTAAAGTTGTGGCGTCACTACTTTTATGGTGTGCATTGCGAGGTCTTCACCGATCATAGGAGCCTTCAGTACATATTCAGTTAGAGGGAGGGATATATTGAGGATATTTTAATGGTGTTTCACTGACATCAATGGAGAAAAGTAATTTATGGTGGTTCAAATGGTGGATGTAGACTTTGGTTAAAAGAATACGATTAAGAGTTGCAAACGATGGAAACTTCAAGAAAAAATAAAATTATGATTTCTTCTAACTTGAAGAGCCTCGTCTTTATGGTCTTGAATGGAGATTAGATCAGTTGGAAAATTGAAGTCATCAACGGCTATAGACGATGACGACCCTGAAGAAGAAAAAAATTAGGGGAATGGAGGTGGTGTTAATGGTGATTGTGGGTTGAGGGAGGTAGAGGAAAGGTAAGAGAAATAACTATTTTATTTTATTTTTTAAAATAGAAAAATTATTATTATTGTCTTTTATTGAGTAACATTTTTGGTTAATAGTTATGAAATAATTATAACATGACATAAATATATCTTACGTGGATATGACATGTCATTTATATAAGGAAGAATGAGCTACACACATCGTTGGAGGGGTTTAAAAATCTCATTTTAAATGATTTTAAGGGTTCAGTTGGCAAATGATTAAATAGAAGAGTCCAGAATGCAAGCACTTACAAGTACAAGAGTCCATCCGACCATTTCGCCTTAGTTTTATGGAGATCAACACGGTTGTTGCTCTATTATTTTATGTTGGTTTATGACCTTTTGCTGTAATTCTAGATCCTTCAAAATTATCAATGTAAATGCTTTTAATTTACCTCTTTTATTGGTCTGAAACTTTATGTTATCTAACGTATCTTGCAAATTTAGCAATGTAGCTTTAATGAGATGATTGAAATTCCTTTTATATATTTTGATTAGAGATATTCAAGGTCTCTTTGAGGACATCTGATGAAATATAACTTGTGATACATGAATTTAAAATTTTAAGTCTCAAGAATAATTATTTTTTTGATAAGAAGAATTTTATCTCTTTATATTTTATTTGATGTGAATTTAGTCTAGATATTTTATCCCCATTTTATTAAACAAATGCAGTATAAAATTTATTTTATCACCCTTATTCCAAGTGTTTTTAGTGAGGAATAATTTGACTTGAGCCTCACCAAAACTAAAAAAACATTAATTGAATTTGTGTCTTTTCCAGCAAACAATAATGACAACTACTCCTCAACTCAAAATATATTTGAATAGACTATATGAATTTTCAATAAATTTTGGTAGTTGTTTAAAATTATCTTAGATGAATAATAAGATATAAGACAGATTTCTATATTTTATAAGATATGCCTTAAAAGGACACCTAAAAATCATATGAACTAAGTTAAACTTCATCAATCTATGTTTTTCTTGTGGACTTCAACAAAAATATATTTTCACTACCTTATGTTGCAATCTGGAACCCATTACCATACAATTTTCTCTTCGTATTCCTTGATATATGCCTTTTTTGTTAAGTGTAATTTAGTAGTTAGTAAAATTGATCAAAGTTATGAAAAAAAATTTAAAATATTTAAGTTCTTTTCATTTGCTTAATTTACATAAATGATTTTGAATCTTGAAATTTTATAGTCACATAAGATATTCAATTGAATTGATACATCCTAAATTGATGCAGAAATCAAAGATGGACAATCACAACGACATGTGTGAGAAAAGAGAAAGTTCAGTTAATATTGTGATAAGGTGACCCAGAGAGAAAGAAAATGAGAACGGGATTGTAACTAACTACATAAATGTTGCTGCATCTGGAGATGAACTAAATTCCCCATGTGGTGGTCAATCATAAAAAATGATGAAATATAGTGTCAAACAAATTCAAGAGCTTGAAGTGTGTGTATCATTCCAATTGTTTTTGAATACTTGTTAATTTGTTTATATTAATTACGATTTTTGTTCATTTGCTTGTCTCTTCGGTATCAGTGCTTTCAAAGAGGATCCATATCCTGATGAAACAACACGACCAGAACTCGCAACAAAATTATCCATGGATAGCAAACAAGTGCAATATTGGTTCCAAAATAAAAGATTCCGAATGAAGGTGATATATCATATGATTTATCTTCCTTAATTAATGTTATTATTGTGTAAACTTTGTGTGAGTAATTAAGAAAGTGAATTATGTTTTTTGATCAGTCGCAATTGGAACAGCATGGAAATAAAATGTTGAAACAAGAATATGACAAACTTCACACAGAGTATATTTCAATGAAGGAAACCATGAAAAATCCAATTTGTGATCAATATCATTATAAAACTATTAGTATGGACATAAATTGCGATGAACATCAAACAAAGAATGAGCATACCCGACTGAAAGATGAAGTTAAGAGGATCACTATCGAGATGAACAAACTTTTGGGGCCATCAACATCTTTAGAAGGATCACTTACTTTCATGATGAAACATTCAGAGTTAGGATTACTTACGAGAAGCAATGAAATTGGTGGTACAAATGTTGTGGACGCTGCAAAGGTTGTTGATTTCGAAAAAGGTTTGTCAACTCCTCCACCTGTAATTTCCGTGCAGCCCACCATAAACATAGTAATGATGACATTGTCATGATCCAAAAGTCGAGGTCATGATGGCACACACCCTGAGACACCAAAATTTGTGTGTAAGAGGAAAGTGAGGCCACAACAAAAAAGAAAATAACAAAGAAGTTGTCAAAACATGGTAGCATAAGTATGAAGAGCATCTAACACATTTCTAGAATCTGGAATACATCTCAGGTCTTCGAAACAAAAATTAAAGACTGTAAATGATAGATGGAGATCAATGGCGATCTGGAAAGCAGGATCTCACCTCAACTCCGAATGAGAAGAAATCACTATATCCAATCAGCCGCTACGAAGATCACCCTGACTAGGATCTACATCAAAAACATAACAGAAGTAGGGTAAGTACAATCCACATAAACTCAGTAGGTTAGACCGACTAAGTATAAGCAACTAATGAGACTGAAGAAATAAACCATGAAACGCTTCCACCTGTATATAGAAAAGTCCCATTCCGGCATCGGTGCCGCCAATATATATAGAACGGCGTGAATAAGATAAACACATAAGGTTACAGCTAATACTCAAATCAACATATAAACAAGTTACATAACACAACAAAATTGACCAATGCAATGCAATGAGATAATGAAATGATGTGGTGGAATCAAGGTCGTCGCACAACCTATCATATACACCTTGCCAAGCTTTAGCTTCCGGACAAGGACCCATGGGGGAATCGCAATCCATATACCAATCTCAAAATCTCAATATCTCATCAACTTGACACCTAGCTCGTGGTCAAGGATAAATGTCAGGCGTCTTATTTCTTTATCAAAAATACTATTTCTCTACTTTCTCACATGCCCTTGAACAATGACATTCTGAATGAGGATGGATGCATCACAACACATCCAACACAAAGGCATAATCAATTCATCAAGGATTTCGAATAGCATAAAGTTTCCAAACACAACAAGTCATGATACACGTCCTCAAATGATAGGGATAGTGGAGGAAACCATTTGAATTCAGTCTTTACCATTTAGAAAACATTTATGTCATTTTAAGATAATCAGTTATCAATCCAAGCCCCTTACTCGGGCATCTCGATGTCAAATATAAAGATAGGTCACAAAGCCCCTCACTCGGGCAATTACTCAAATATTATAGGTTATCAGCAACAAGTAAGAGTATTCACATGAGCCTCCACACAGGCTAAGCATCACAAATAGACATCACATGGACTAAACAAGAAGGTCAACACTTACCAACCTCTAAAACTTATACTACAACTCATTTTCCAGTTGGCTTCCTAAGAAAGATTAATTACTCATCTTAGTCTAAAAGATGGATAACCAAACCTACTTCGAAGGCCGAAACTTCACCCCGAACAAATCTGTCATAGCACTTCCTCAATCACACGATCACCAAAATGATCCCTAACTATCAATAATGCACAGAGTTCATCAAAAGGAGCCCAAAGATACCCATATTGATAGGATTAGAAATCGGAGGTAAAATAGTCCAAAAATTACTTCGAAAATTGAAAGGATAAAATCATATTTTTAGTTGAAAAACATGTCCTACAAGTGAAGAGGAATTCGTGATTGAAAAACTCATTAAAATCGATCAAGAGATTTCACAAAAGAGCTCTCAAGAATCACCTCCCCCAAGCTCCAAAAGATTGAAAATGGTGGAATACAATTTTGTTTTAAATTAATTTTTTCAAAAATAATAAAATACTCATTTAAATTATTTTACTTCCCCATCCCACTCCACCAATCAAATTTGCCATACTAAGAAAATATGTGATATTAAAGTTTAAATTCTCAAAAAAAAAATTCAATATAAAAGAAACTAAAAGAGAGACACTAGAAAAGAAAATGATAAAAAGAAATTTTGTCAATATAAAAGGAAAATAAAGGGGAGGGGGGGTGGGGAGGAATACACTAGAATGAAAAAGAAAAGAATTTTTGTTACTATGCGGTTTTCAAAGAATTTATAATTAAATAATTGGAGCGGGTCAATAATATATTATTAAAATGGATATCTTTTTATTTCTTAAAAAAATAGCTTACAATAAAAAAATAGATTTCATCAAAATATAATGAAAAATTATTTAAATTGGTTGTGTAAGTTTCTAAATTAAATATTAATAGTTGAGTGACTTTTTAAAGTAAATTATTCTAAGTTGAGTGACTTTTATGTTATAAAACAAAATTGAGTGTCTTTCTAAGTGAGCTACTCAAAGTTGAGTAGCAATATGAGATATTAACTCATCATTTTAATCAAATATTTTTTATTATTATATTATATTACATTATATTACTAAACTATACTTAAAGTGGAAAGCCCGTAGCTAAAATATTGAAAGACAAAAACAACCCTATAAAGTTGAGGGACCGTAATACCCTTTATAAAATAAATAAATTATTTCTTCATAACCCTTATAAACTAAATTAATCATTAATAGTAATGTTTAAAAACGTAAACTTTTCACGTACCACTTAAAAGTAAATATACACTATAAGTAATTAATAAATACTATAGCACATTCATGGTATGAATAGGAAAGGGTAAAATCATTCATGCGTTTATTGTATGAATACAAAAAGAGAAAAAGGCACATTCGTGATTATTAAATTTAGGTCTTCCATTTTTCAATTAATGAATAAATAATTATTATTTTTTTTTTACTTTTTGAGGTTTTTTTTAAAATTCCTTTTGAAGATTTAATATACAATGTATGTGTTACTCACCTGAAAAGTTACATAGAATTTTTGAGAATTTCAAACAAATAATATTAAGGAGTTTTGAAAGGTTCCTAAAGTGCTTTTATTATTTCTTATCTAATGTAGCTGACATAATTGATTTTTCCATGGCAAGACTTTTACAATATTTTCAGTTTCTTATATTAAATTTCTTTAATTTTTTTTGGTCCATCTGGTCTCCATCAAATAGCTTGTCATAAATCATGAATGGTAGACAAAATTGTGACAAAAGCAGGCATATGAGATCAAGATTAGTCGAAATTAAACGTTTTGGGATTAAAAAATAGTTCAAATCTCGTGGATCAGTTCAATATCAAAAAATTATTCAGAGATCGATAATCTTCTTTTTTTAAATCCCAAATTGGGTCCTTAAACAAAATCTGTTTAGAATCAAAAGAAGTAATGGACCAAACCCGACCCATCTCAATAATAGAAAGCACTACAATTAATAAAAGGAAAATCAACAAGGTTACGTTCTCGAAGGGTTTCTTGACTTACTTTTCCTCTTCTCCTCCTTTTTTTTCATCGCCGCTTGTCCACACTGATCTGCTCCTGTTGTGGGTGAGTCGTCCTTGAGGTGAAGAGATCTGGGCTAAGCTTGGTCGGAGCTTGGTTGGCACAACACGATTGTGAGTCTCCATCTTCTTCTGAGCTCAAGTAAGGAGATCTTCTTAGTCTTTCGTATTACATTCTTGTGTTGATAGATCTGTTTCTTTATACTTTGGCTTGTTGGATTCTATTCAGGTGTGTATAATCTTGTTCCAATACTACTGAAGCTATTGAGTTTACCTTATTTTTCTCAAATATGTCACAACCATCTTCAGGTACATCTTCTAAGCTTTTAGATAATTTATCCTTTATCAAGTCTTTTCTTTGATGGTTGAATCTCATATAGATATTAATACCACCATCTAAAGTTTATACTTAACTTTTTTACTTTACTAATGCATGTGGCGTGTATTACATGGAGAAGGTGTTACATGAGCATTCTGAATGTTTTACAGATCTTATAACTATTGTGTCTTAGCAGAGTACCACTTTGGACACCTCTATGCTTTTACCAGGTGCGTGGTACTATACCAACTGAAATTACTTCAGACTGTAGTAGATTGCATTAAATCTTTACCTAAAGTTTTCTCATGTATGGTTCCTGATGATCATACTTATTACTTTGCTATTGTCATCATGTTGTACATATTGTGGTGTTGAAAGTTGTGATTAGCTAGTTGCTTAACCCTAGGGTTCTATTTTTTAGACTTTGATGTAAGGTATAACACTTTTGTCTAAATTAATTATTTTTTGCATGTTGTTGGGATCTGAAATGAGTTAAAGTCATAAGAATATGCAAAATCAAAAATCAAATTACCCAAAATAATCAACAAGATTATTATCCTCCCTGAAGAAGTGTTGTGCTAGCTCTTACTCATAGAGTATTCATGATTCTTTTGATGCAGTTGACCTCCATTTTCATATTGCAAGGGATTTCCCATTCCCTATTTATAATTTGAATCATTACCAATGGATTTGACCTTACAATGACTTGGTAAAATCGATTATCTTGAAGACCTTCTCTATTTGTCCTTTCTTCAGCCACTAGAAAGGTTAAATCAGAATACTCACTCCTTCAGCCCCCAATAGATTGCCCATGTGATTCCTTATACAAAAAATTGTTACACTAGGATCAGAATTCCCTTTTGAAGCACCATTGATATTACATCTAACCTACCAATTAGAGGAGGCAACTAGAGGCAACTATCTAACAATTTTATGAGAGATAGTTTGTCTATAATTATCAAGCTTTTCAATTACCTAAGTCCAAGATATAGAAGTGGCCAAACATAAATAAAATTGGTTTGTCGGGTGTTCGTTACTTTCTAAACCTTTTGAACACATTGCAACCTTGCTCCTGTATGCACAAATAAACAATGCAATGTAACTTTGTTTTGGTCCATGTGATCATGAGTTTCTAAGTGTAAAGAAAAATGAAGTGGTGGATATTCATTTCAAATATAACAAACTGGGTGCATATGATTTGTTACTAAGTTATTTGAACTATTTAATTATTATTTATTAGAAGGGTATTTAGGTATTTTAACTTTTATATTAAGGAGTTCCTACTTTCAAAACCTTTTGAACACATTGCAACCTATATATATATATAAGTTTTCCTTATTTTATAAAAGAGACTAATATCCAATTTTCAAAATCTACATAGATTAGGTAATCACAGATTATTGATTTAATCATTAATTTAGCATTTATGATAACATTTTCACTATCATATAGTAAATTCAAAAGTTTTGATTGATTTTATATGTTTAAGAATTTGAAATAATTTCAATTGAATCTAGTTCACATTCAACAGGCCCTTTCGTATCTAGTATTTTTTAAATAGAGAAATATAATGTACTTCACAACCAAAAAAGATTATATCATATATCTAAAATTTAGAACGAATTTTTCTTTCTTTCAATTTTTCACAAATAATGATAACCATTTGAAATTAATAGGGATTTTTAAGTGGAAGCATGATAACAAGATATGTTTGCTAATTCTATTATTATCTTAGATTACTAGTTATTAATAAAAAATAAATATTGATTGTAGATCTATAACAATAAAAATAACTATTATGTATCACTTCTGAATAAGATAAACAAAATACTAAGTATAAACAATTGAGAAGATGTTAAATTTATATTTTTCATCCCAAATAGACACATAAAACAACAAAGTAATTATTATGTCTTTCTTAAGATAAGCAAAATACTAAATGTAAAGCATCAAGAGGATATCTGATTTGTATTTTCAATCTCAAATGAACACATAAAACAGTTAATTGTTTTATGTGTACCTTTAAGTATGTATGTCAATATCTCAAACATCAACATTTAAAGATATCAAAGTCTGAGAATTTTTATTCATATTTAAAAGTTTTTCATTTATATCATATTGGAATTTATCAAATTAAAAAGATGATGTTTTATTAGATGTACACAACTTTGGTAAAGAATATAGTAGTGGGAAGAAATAGAAAATAATTAGTTTGAGGTGAAATGGTTTGATGGACCCTTGTACTTGTAAGTTGTATGAGTTTGTATTCTGGACCCTTCTACTTAATCATTTGCCAATTGAACCTTTAAACTTAATGAAAATCAATGTTTTAAGCCCTTCTGACCACTGACTATGCTTATGTGGCAACTAAATTATTGAGTTGGCACAAATGTGTGATTTCACGCGTAGAATAAGCGAGTACAATTTAGACTAAAATTTTTATTTTTTTAAAAAAAGACAAAAAATAAGAAAATTGAAAATAAAATTTTCACTTCTTTCTTCTTTTCCCTCCACACCCCTCCCCATTTCTTTTTCTCTTTCTAATCACCCCAAGCGTTCTATCCTATCCAACCCCCATTTCTCTTTTCCCCTTCCCAGCCCTCTCTAATTTTTTTTCCTCTTTCCTTTTTTTATATATTCTTTCTTCCCAGAGAAACGAAAATTTGTTGGTGCAGATCTGTTTTTTCTTTCTATTTTTCTGGGTAATTCACAACCCATAAGGTGACAAAGATTCAATAGTCTTGAAGGATGAAAAATGATTGTTAGATGTATTTGTGAAATTAGGTGAAATGTGTTATGTGAAATTGTGTAAAAATATGTCACGATCCAAAAGTTGGGTGTGATGACACCTATCTTATCCCACCAAGATATGTCAGCCTAATCAAACCTCGATAAACTAAATTCGGAAGTAAGAACAAAATAAAGAACTGAACATAACATAAGCATGCGGAAATCATAATATAACTAAATCACCCCCAAAACCTGATGTCACGTGTAATACACAGTGCATCCGCTACAACATTGACCATCCCTGGGTGGTACAAATAGTCATGTCATAGTCCTTTAACAACTCAAGCCACCTACGCTGCCAAAAGTTTAGATCCCTCCCTCTGACTGAATTTGTATGGAAGGCTCCTATGATCGGTGAAGACCTCGCAATGCACACCATACAAATAGTGACGCCACAACTTTAGCACAAAAACCATTGCCGCCAACTCTAAGTCATGGGTAGAATATATCTTCTCATGAGTCTTCAACTGTCTAGAAGCATAAGCAATCACATTCCCCTTTTGCATCAACACACCACCTAAGCTGACTCCTGAATCATCACAATACACAGTAAAGCCCACACCCTCCTTGGGTAGAGTCAAAACAAGATCCGAAGTCAATAAAGTTTTGAGTATTTGAAAGCTCGGCTCACACTCTCCAGACCACCGGAAACCCACACTGTTCTTAGTCAATCAAGTTAATGGGGGCGCAATAGAAGAGAAACTCTGCACAAACCTCCTATAGTAACCGACCAATGCCACTAAACTATGAATCTTGTAGGAGAAGTAGGCCTTGTCAATTCTCTAACTATCTCAATCTCGGCCAAATTCACCCTAATACCTATTTTGGACACCACGTGTCCCAAGAATGCCACTGAATCAAGCCAGAACTCGCACTTTGAGAATTTCGCATACAACGTCTCATCCCTCAACCTCTGAAGCACTATCCTCAAGTGGCAAACATGATCATTTTCAGTCTTGGAATACATCAAGATTTCATCAATGAATACAATCACAAAGGAATCCAAATACAGGAAAAACACACTATTCATCGACTCCATGAACATCGTTGGGGCGTTAGTCAATCCAAAAGACATCACCAAGAACTCATAATGGTCATATCGGGTCTGAAAGCTGTCTTAGAGATGTTCTATGCCCTAATCCTTAACTAATGATAATATCTTAGAAAACAACATCGTTCCATGAAACTGATAAATCATCAATGCATGAAAGAGGATAAATGTTCTTAACCATCATCCCGTTCAACTGTCTATAATCAATGCACATCCTCGTAGACCTATCCTTCTTCTTCATAAATAAAATCGTTGCAACCCAAGGGGACACACTAGGGCAGATAAACCCCTTACTCAATAGATCTTACAACAATTCCTTCAATTTCTTCAACTCTGTTGGGCTATGTGATTGGAGGAATAGACATGGGCTTAGTGCCCGGCTCTAATTCAATAGAAAAATCAAGATCTCCATCAGGAGGAACACCTGTAAGGTCAGTAGGGAACACATCTGCAAACTTTTGAACCACTGGAATGGACTCTATGGGAGGTAGTTCAACCCTAGTATCCCGAATAAAAGCTAAGTAAGATAAACACCCTCTATCAACCAATCTCTAGGCACAGAGGAAGAAAATAACCTTACTAGGGTAAGAACCACTAGCACTCTTCCACTCAACTCTCGGGACGCCAAGCATTGCTAAGGTCACAGTATTAACATTACAATCAAGAATAGCATGATAAGGAGAGAGCCAATCCATACCCAAAATGACATCGAAATCCATTATCACTAATATGATCAAGTCTACCCAAGTATCATACCCAGCAAAAGTAACAAGACAGGATCGATACACTCAATCCACCACTAAGGGCTAACCCATGGGTGTAGAAACACGAATTGACACAGACATACAATCATATATCAAATCAAATCTAACAGCGAAGTAGGTAGACACACAAGAGAATGTAGATCCTTGATCAAATAATAAAAATGCAGATCTATGGCAGATCGACACGATACCTGTGATAACCACATCTGAAGCCTCAACCTCGGGTCTCCCCATGAAAGCAAAACATTGGTCCTCTCTACCACCTCTAGCCTGAATTATACCTCTACCTCCGTTCTGCTGAACCATAGCACCACTAGTGGTATTTGCTAATAGTTTTATGGTTCAATAGAGTGGAGGTAGAGGTACAGCTCCAGATGGAGGTGGTAGAGGGATCCAGTGTTATGCTTTCCCGGAGAGACCCAAGACTGAGGCTTCAAATGTGGTTATGACAGGTATCGTCTCGGTCTGCCATTGATCTGCATCTGTACTGTTTGATCCAAGATCTATATATTTTTATGTGTCTACCTATTTTGTTGTTGGGTTTGATTTGATATGTGATCGCATGTCTGAGTTAATTCATGTTTCTACACCCGTGGGTGAGCCCTTAGTGATGGATTGAGTGTATCGATCCTGTGTTGTTACTTTGGTGGGGTATGACACTTGGTTAGATTTAATCATATTGGGGATGGTGGATTTCGATGTCATTTTGGGTATGAATTGACTCTCTCCTTATCATGTTATTCTTGATTGTAATGCTAAGACTGTGACTTTAGAAATGTCTGGTGTTCCAAGAGTTGAGTGGAAGCGTGCTAGTGGTTCTTACCCTAGTAAGGTTATTTCCTTCCTCCATGCCCAGATATTGGTTGATAGAGGGTGTTTATCTTACTTAGTTTTTATTCGGGATACTAGTATTGAACCACCTCCCATGGAGTCCATCCTAGTGGTTCCAGAGTTTTCAGATGTGTTCTCTTTTGACCTTCCAGGTGTTACTCCTGATAGAGATATTGATTTTTCTATTGATTTAGATTTGGGCACTAAGGCCATCTCTATTCCTTCATATCACATGGCCCTAGTGGAGTTAAAGGAACAGTTGTAGAATTTGTTGAGTAAGGGGTTTATTCGCCCTAGTGTGTCACCTTGGGTGTACCGATTTTATTTTTGAAGAAGAATGATGGGTCTTTGAGGAAGTGCATTGATTATAGATAGTTGAACAAGATGACTACTAAGAATAAGTATCCTCTTTCGCGCATTGATGATTTGTTTGATCAGCTTCAGGGAGCGGCATTGTTTTCTTAGATAGACTTGTGGTCCTATTATCATCGGTTAAGGATTAGGGCATCGAATGTCCCTAAGACAACTTTTTAAACCTGGTATGACCATTATGAGTTCTTGGTGATGTTCTTTGGATTAAATATCGCCCCAACAGTGTTCATGGATCTGATAAACAGGGGTTTTCGCTCGTATTTGGATTCCTTTGCTATTGTATTCATTGATGAAAGCTTGATGTATTCTGAGACCGAGGCTGATCATGTTCGCCACTTGAGAATAGTGCTTTAGAGGTTGTGGGATGAGAAATTGTATGCAAATTCTCAAAGTACGAGTTTTGGCTTGATTCGGTGGCATTCTTTGGACACGTGGTGTATTCTCAAATTAATAGTAATTTTATTTTTACTATACACCAGAGGAAATGGGTGTATTTAGATTATTGTCCAGTGCATATGCAAATGCATTTCATTACATCATCATGTCATTACATATAAATTTTGGGTGTTGAAATGGCTAAGGGATTACAAAAGTGGCTTCATAGCATCTCTGATTGTATTTTTATTCAAATATTGTTCTTACACTAATTGTTGGTGTTGTCTTTAAATGTTATGTGTTTGTCTTTTTCCTTAGGTGTGATCCTTACTATGATTTTAGACATGTTAAATTGGCTAAAATTAGACAAATACAACACTTTCATTTGTGTTCCTTATTCATCATAAAATTCTTTAGTGTTTAAACAATATAATATTTTTTGTGGCAACTAAACACTAAATATTACAAGAATATTTCTATACCAAATTCTACTTAATGCACATTTTTAATGTGAGGACAAGTTATTTTCTTTTATAACTGTTTCATTCAGTTTCTATTTTTTCACTATTCAAATTGACAATCTTAAAATTTATCACTATTCTCAAGACGTCACTCTCAAATGGTAGGATTGACCACTAAATTTGGAATTTAAATTTATGATAATTTTCACTCATTTTATTATTTAGTTGGCTTGAGACCAAAACTCATAATAAAATAAAATCAAACAAAAAATAGATCATCAAAAAGGAGAATTTCTAAGTAAACTTAAAATAGTACGATACAATAACAACATACTGTCATTCAAATTGAAAAACATTATTCAGGACTCTAAACAAAACTAAAAAACAATTCATGTAGCATATCATCTTTTTAAAAAAGACATATATAGGAATAAAGAGGCAAATCTTTATCTTTGGAGGCATATCAATCAATACCAAACCATCACCTCCACTTCTGTTCGCTCTCGACACCAACCCATTTATATAACCTTGTACTAATTCTTAACATGCACTCTTTATTTTTATGTAGTTCCCACACATAAATTTGATATTTAATACTCCTCTTCTCCGAATCCAAACAAGATAAGAAAAGACTCAAAATAAGTAATGAACCACTAATAATAGTTCGTCTTGGAGTATCACTTCCATTTGAGAGCAATTTTGATCTTACGAATTGTATGACAGATGAGGTCGTTTGCTTTTTTTACCGACTCTATAGGAAGATTTGTAGTAGCAAGGTTGTTCAACAACCTTTGAAATCCTATAGTCACCAGTGATCCACCATAGACTCCATTATCGTTCTTTTCAAAAAAGTCATTGCCGTTATCACCTGCAGAACAATCTTGAACTATTGAAATTTCATTCGGCAAGAGACCAAAAAATGAAAAGTCCCCCTCTTTTATCACCATATTGATTTCTTGAGAATCAACTGTTGCATATACTAAAAGAGAACCAGTTGTACATGTGCAAGTATCTTGGAAAATTAGCATGTTGTTTTGCTTAGCACTGGTGCTATCCCCCTACATGTTGAAACCAAATAAATAACGTATTTATAAATAAAAAATTCAAAGAACTAATCCTGTCTTATATATAGAAAATAAAACAATTAATAACTCACATCAGCACGTAAAAGATAGAAGCTACTTTCAAGATTTTGACCCTTGGAAACACGTACCAACTCTTGAATTGGACCATTACTAGACAAGACATCCCATTGACTCCTTGTTTTATTATTAATGAAGAATTTGAACAAATGTTGTTGTTTCACTGGTAACCTAATTGTCTTTGTGGCACATAACACTATAGCAATAGGTTCACCAGGATCACCAATGCTTGTACTCATCATCAATTTTGCATCTACTCCGTTTTCTAATTGAATTATTTCGCACTTGTGATTAGTTGCACAAACTCCTACACAAAATTTGTGAGTCATGCGTTGAGCCAATATCTGTATATCTATCTTATCATTTGAAACAACTGCTACAAATGAAGCATCATCAGAATTCATTGTTTAGTCAATACTTAAAAGTGTAAAAGAAAAATGCTCCCATAATAGAGTTTTCATGATTACTTGTGGGATCCACAAATGACTTCATCACTCTCAAGAACTCAGATTGCCTTTGCAAACTGGCTATCCACCCTTATACACCAACTACTAGACCTGTCTTGACCAGAGAGCGGTACAAATGGTGGACATGATTTTCATTATATTACATATGCTCGATCCAAATAACCTGAAAAAATTATATCCGTATTAAACCACTAGGAAAATTAAATATGAGCTTGCAACAAATATAGACCTAATTATCAATTAAAATATAACATAGACGTTGTTGGAGATAACTTACAAAACGCAATAACCAAAGACCACTAGAAATCTGTTTGAAGAATACATGCCTTGTAATTGAGAAGTTGCTTTGGTTATTGCGTTTTGTAAGTTATCTCCAACAACGTCTATGTTATATTTTAATTGATAATTAGGTCTATATTTGGTGCAAGCTCATATTTAATTTTCCTAATGGTTTAATATTGATATAATTTTTTCATGTTATTTGGATCGAGCATATGTAATATAATGAAAATCATGTCCACCATTTATACCACTCTTTGGTCAAGACAGGTCTAGTATTTGGTGCACAAAGGTGGATAGCTAGTTTGCAAAGGCAATCTGAGTTCTTGAGAGTGATGAAGTCATTTGCTGATACCACAAGTAATCATGAAAATTCTATTATGGGAGCATTTTTTTTACACTTTTAAGTATTGACTAAAACAATGAATTTTGATGATGCTTCATTTGTTGCAGTTGTTTCAAAGGATCAGATAGGTATACAGATGTTGGCTCAACGCATGACTCACAAATTTTGTGCAACTAATCACAACTGGGAAATAATTCAATTAGAAAATGGAGTAGATGCAAAATTGATGATGAGGAAAAGCATTGGTGATCCTGGTGAACCTATTGGTATAGTGTTATGTGCCACAAAGACAATTAGGTTACCAGTGAAACAATAACATTTGTTTGAATTCTTCATTAATAATAAAATAAGGATTCAATGGAATGTCTTGTCTAGTAATGGTCCAATTCAAGAGTTGGTACGTGTTTCCAAGGGTTAAAATCTTGAAAGTGGCTTCTATCTTTTACGTCTTGATGTGAGTTATTAATTGTTTTATTTTCTATAAATAAGACAGGATTGGTTATTTGAATTTTTTAATTTATAAATACGTTATTTGTTTGGTTTCAACATGTAGGGAGATAGCACCAGTGCTAAGCAAAACAACATGTTGATTTTCCAAGATGCTTGCACAGGTACAACTGGTTCTCTTTTAGTATATGCAATAGATGATTCTCAAGAAATCAATATGGTGATGAAAGAGGGGGACTTTTCATTTGTTGGTGTCACGACCTGAGCCTACACCCTGGACGTGGCCGGCACTCAAGAACCATTGCTGGTCCCCAAGTGAACCCTTATCCTGGCTGACTACAAGTGTAAGACTAACTCAAGCATACACAATCATCAAACTAAAAGAAATGCTAAATCTACTGTGTATTAAATTTAAATTATTTTTTAAAGTATACTGAGTATTAAGCATAAGTTTTAAAGAAAACCTCTTAAATTGAAAGACTCTCCAATATTGTCTATCTATGAAGCCTCTACTGTACAAAGATGAGTGTCGGGATAAGACTCATGACTCCTCAAATGAACTACTACTAACAACTTATAAAATTGGAGTCCCCCAGAACCAAAGAGGCGTTACTCAAAAGCTGACAAGCGGATGAAGTGATCTCAATAGAACTCCTGTTGAGGATCCAAAGTACTTGTATCTGCATCATAAAATATGCAGGTCGAATGAAGTCAGTACATGGAATGTACGAATATGTAATATGGCTAGATTAAACTTAACTAAACTGAATGACTAAGAGCAACTCAACAGTATATCAATACATGAATAAGACATGAAAACTCTTTAAGCTTTACATTAAAATATGCAATAAAAACAATATGAAAAATAACATACTTTACTTGTGGGGAGTTTCTCTAACCGACAACTATTACTATGAGTCTAGCAATGTACAACGTATCGCCCACGTTGCAAGGGCCATCCTTTACCTTGCCGGGGGCATAGGATGATATTGTGACTATGGATCCATCTAATAAGCCTTCTCAGAGGCACTGAGGAGTCACATGAAGAATCAATGCTATCCTATCCTACGCTGACTACGTAGTTTTATGGGACTTTCGAGTCATAAAAGACTCTAACCCAATACGTTACTCGATACTACTCCCAAAATAATCGATATAACTTTATGCTTAATTCACCCATTACAAAGAAGAAACTTTTTACTTTATTGAAGTACTTTACAAAACATTAGACATACTTGCATCCTTGAAATATGAACTTATGAACTTATTTTTCAAGCCCAATAATCAACATAGGAAAATATATATGTGTATATAAATAACATTTGAAGCTCTTAAGTTTTTATGAAATAGAACCTTTAAACTTTTCTCTTTTCTTACATTAATTGGGAATGTAAATGAAGACATGTGAGTGGGACAAGTAGACTCTCTCAAGGATTAATGGAGCCTTTAGGAGCTAATACAAATAAGAGAATGTAGTTGTGATTCAAAGGAATACGTTGGGAATGAAAAACGGAAGGAAAAAGGCCAGACGACCCCTGGCGTACTGCTGACGTAGGGCGCCAGGCCCCAAACTACTGACTAGAGTTTGAATGCATACTGTTGGCATGTCACGCCATGCCCCAAACTACTGAGTAGTAGTTCTGACGCTATGGTGGCGTGGCGTGTCGCGCCATCCCCCTACCCAGAAATCCAACAAAGTTTCTTGCTCAATTTCGGGTCCTAACTCATCTAGAACCGATTGATTTCTTCCAAACTCTCTTTGATTCACAAACCCAACATGCAATTATCAAAATGCCACTCAAATTCTATCAAGAAACACCACTCATTTGCAAAACGCTCACCTCAAGAACTCAAAACCTCCATTGATAAAGAATGAAACTTAAATCTCAAGAACTCTTCAAGAACCTTTACATAAACGATTATATGGGCAAATTAATGAAAGAATTACATGATTGGCATGAGGAGGAAAACGTCCATCACTATGGGAAGCCTCACATACCTGGAAAGAACAATGTTCTTGGCGAAAACCATAACTCTTGAAGAACGCTTGAACTTAACCCTTTTTCTTTTCTTGAAACCTAGCTCTAAAACCCTAAGTGTTTAGGAACATGAATAGGTGATTTAGAGTCTCATTAGACCCTTAATTAGGTCAGAAAAAATGTGCTAAGCCTAGTGGGAAAAAGGAAAAGACCAAAATACCCTATTCTAAAACGAATGAAGTGCCTTAAATAGAGAGACTTCACTCAAACGGGCATAACGTTTTACTTCTAGCTTCAAATGGAGCAAACTTGGTGGCATTGGAAAGAGGACTCAAAGACCTTCGATTTGATTGATCATGGACCACCTAAATCATTATGTATTGAAATATATGATCGTTTGAAGTTGACTTAAGTAGAATCTTAGGTCAAAACTTACTCGGTAGGGGATTCTAGTGGCCTTTATTGATATCCAAAATCATTCCCATACTAATGAATTGACCTTAGAATCTAAGAACAATTGAGAACCACTCGGTATGACCTTATACGAAATTCAAGAATGGTTTGGGTCTTAACTTAGAAATTTTCGGGGTGTGACAATATCTCCCCCTTGGGATCATTCATTCTCGAATGACTATTTAACTGAGAATGGACGGAAAAGAGTTACTGTCACTACCTCTTTTGACTTCTGAACTTGCTTACTAACATAGGTGGAAGTGATTCCTACTGACAGTTTTGAAACTGGACTCGAGCACACTTGGCACGAATCTCACATAAGATTTCAAGATTACAAGCCATGACATGAAACAAAGGTATCTGGGCATGAAGTAGGAACTGACTAAATGCTCTCATTTAACTAATACTCATAGTAAAACCTCATCCCATTCTTCCTCCACATTTATAACCTTAGATGGAATAAGCACACCACCACTACTATCAACCTTCTCCTTCTATCACTACTCAACTACTACCATCATCATCGCTATCAAAACTAAAAAGGATCACTGAAAAAGCTTTAGGGTGAAAGATCATAAGCATGATTTATTCGAGAAATCTGATATAAGAATTTGTATGGCATAACATTATGTTGCTAGTCATTGAGAGTAAATCATGAATTCGCGAGACTTAGCATACTATGAGACATGAGTGCTTATCTGAATAGGTTTATATTATGAGGCTGATATCCATAAATTTATGGAGTAAGATTGAGATCAATGGGCTAAAGTCCTTGCCCCTCATTCTGGGAACTGAGCATAGATGTGAATCTGTCTGAAGTGTATGAGCATAGGTCATGAACAAAATTCTGATATTAGAAACATCAACAAGATGATGTAACGACTGAACTTTGAGGAATACGGTAGAGTATGAATGGATCGATATATCACTTTTAACTCGTTTTGAACGCATTCTATTTGATCCTCAACACTTGACTTGGTTCCTCATCTTATCATCTCCCCCTTAGGTATGAAGCTGACACTTTAAAGCTATGGATCAATTCCATCATCTCTAAACTGGTCTACATTCAATTTAGTCTAATACTCAGGAAATGCTTATCTCATGGCTACTGAACTCTCTAAGTGCAAGTACTAGGGTTCCTTCTAAGATCTCTTTCTCAGATGCTTCTCTTAACCTCTTCTCAATGGTTTATAAAGACGCTTAGTCTAACTCTTAATAGTCCGACTTCTCCTTCTTAGCCCACTAGCTTCTCTTAACCTCTTCTCAATGGTTTATAAAGACGCTTAGTCTAACTCTTAATAGTCCGACTTCTCCTTCTTAGCCCACTAATACCATCCTTCTAAGTTCATATCTATCTAACTGGAGGAAACTTGAACTATATTTGAAAGGCTCATCATTGACTATATATGATCTCTCCGACCAAACTCTTAAGGGTAATAAAATTCTTACATCAGCCTACTCCACATTGGCGACTCAAATATACCATCTAGGCATACATGAAAAATCATTAACTTAATTAGAACCTCGTCTGACTACCTACGATCTCCGGTTTACCTCTTGATGCTCTTGTTAATCTAGTGACTTGGCCACCTTTATTGCTCTCATCTATGGGTCATAATACAACACTTGTGTCACACATTTTTATTGCAAAGTAACACCTTAATTCCTTACCTACTTCAGGTCAATCCTACTAGATCAGATCTCAAAACTAACATCATCACCCTCATATTGTCATCCTTTTATCACGATACTCATCTCAAATTATTTAAGCTTAGTGTCTATTACTAAACACAGATATCAATATAATTGCTCGCTTACTATACAAACTTGCAACTACTAGATAAACTTAAGAAATACTCACCCACTAAGATCTCATAACAAGTAGTCAATCTTTATCTCTCTGTGTACCTATTTACAGATTACTACCACACTTCCATTTCACAATTTAAGTACTACTTACTCATTAATTATACATCATTGCCTAATTAGTTCTATAACCCTCTGAATATCATGGGGCTCTCCTTTTAAAAAAATCATAGGCCTAGCTTAAATCTATCACATCACGAATACTCAGATCTTATATTCAACACTTATACTTGGTCGATACTAATGGACTAACACCTCATCATAAACTCTGCTCTTTTATTCAACACATATGCTTAGCCTTCACCAACACAATAGCATTGACATAAATTCCATTCTAGTTAAAGTATACTCTAACTCTTCCATACTAGTAACTCTTACTCTACCTTCTATCATGAAATCTAAACAAACTCATCACTGCTTATTCTACCCATAAGGGAAAACTCCTCATTAATAACCTACTGGGTGCATGGCTACAACTTACATACTCTACTCAATAACTATCCCCATCCCTTAGGTTACTACACTTCTAAATATATACTTCTAACTCTGGGAACTTCTGCAACTACTGCTCATAATATCATAACTCGCACTATCTTTCGGGTGGGAATACTACCCAAGCATTGTAAAACAAACATCCCTCATGAGGGTCTCACATGAATAAGGTATAGAGAAGAGTGTTTGGGAGTACATCTCGCTTTTAGATCGAGCGCACGATTCATATGAATTAAGAGTGCTTTCTTTCGAATCTCAACACATAAGCTCACTCAAGAGCTTCTCTCAAGCCCCTCTGTAGTCTCATGACTTTCTGAAGACTTTTGCTGAGAGTAACTCATCGAAAAGGATCTGTACTTTTCTTTTCAACCACCTTGAGTATGAGGGGTAGTTGAATGAATCTGAGAAACGCACGAGTTAGAATAAGTTCCTTATGACACAGTTCTATTGCACGATTTAGAGTATGAAAGAACGGAAACTTTTCTTAAATGTCTATAGTCCCTCATTTATAGAAGTGGGGCCCTCACAACCATAAATAAGATCCTACTGACACAGCTTCATAGACACACTAGGACACTTGAACTCTGTGCTCTAATACAAAGTTTGTCATGACCCGAGCCTACACCCTGGATGTGGCCGGCACTCGAGAACCATTGCTCATCCCCAAGCAAACCCTCATCTTGGCTGACTACAAGCAAAAGACTAACTCAAGCATACACAATCATCAAACTAAAAAAAATGCTAAATCAATTGTGAATTAAATTTCAAATTTTTTTAAAAATATATTGAGTATTAAGCATAAGTTTTAAAGAAAACCTCTTAAACTGAAAGACTCTCCAATAATGTCTATCTATGAAGTCTCTACAGTACAAAGATGAGTATCGGGACAAGACCCACGACTCCTCAATAGAACTACTACTAACAACTTATAAAACTAGAGTCCCCCGGAAATAAGGAGGCCTTACTCAAAAGCTAACAAGCAGATGAAGTGATCTCAACGGAACTCGTGTAGAGGATCCTAAGTACCTGTATTTGCATCATAAAAGATACAGGTCGAATGATGTCAGTACAAGGAATGTACGAGAATGTAATATGGCTAGATTAAACGATAACTGAACTGAATGACTAAGAGAAACTCAACAGTATATCAATACATGAATAAGACATGAAAACTCTTTAAGCTTTACAATAAAATATGCAATAAAAGCATTATGAAAAATAACATACCTTACTTGTGGGGAATTTATCTAACCGACAACCATTACTATGAGCCTAGCAATGATACAACGTTTCAGCAACGTGTCAAGGGTCATCCTATACCTTGCCGGGGGCATAGGATGATATTGTGACTATGGATCCATCTAATAGGCCTTCTCAGAGGCACTGAGGAGTCGCATGAAGAATCAATACTATCCTATCATGTGCTGGCTACACAGTTTTATGGGACTTCCGAGTCATAAAAGAATCTTACCCAATTCGGTGCTCGATACTACTCCCAAAATAATCGATATAACTTTATGCTCAATTCACCCTTTACAAAGAAGAGACTTTTTACTTTATTGAAGTATTTTTCAAAACATTAGACATACTTGCATCCTTGAAACATGAACTTATGAACTTATTTTTCAAGCCTAATAATCAACATAGGAACATATATATGTATATATAAATAACATTTGAAGATCTTAAGTTTTTATGACCTTTAAACTTTTCTCTTTTCTTACATTAATTTTGAATTTAAATAAAGACATGTGAGTGGGACATGTAGACTCTCTCAAGGATTAATGGAGCCTATAGGAGCTAATACAAAGAAGAGAATATAGTCGCGATTCAAAGGAATACGTTTGGAATGAAACACGGAAGGAAAAAGGCCAGACGACCCCTGGCATATTCCTGGCATGGGGCTCCAGGCCCCAAACTACTGACCAGAGTTTGGGGCGTACTGTTGGCATGTCACGCCAAGCCCCAAACTACTGAGCAGTAGTTCTGACGCTATGGTGGCGTGCCGCACCAGCCCCCTACCCATAAATCCAACGAATTTTCTTGCTCAATTTCAGGTCCTGACTCATCTAGAATCGATTGGTTTCTTTCAAACTCTCTTTTATTCACAAACCCAACATGAAATTATCAAAATCCCACTTAAATTCTATCAAGAAAAACCACTCATTCACAAAACTCTCACCTCAAGAACTCAAAACTACATTGATAAAGAATGAAACTTAAAACTCAAGAACTCTTCAAGAACCTTTACATAAACAATTATATGGGCGAATTAACGAAAGAATTACATGATTGGCATGAGGAGGAATAAGCCCATCACTATGGGAAGCCTCACATACCTAGAAAGAACAATGTTATTAGCGAAAACCACAATTCTTGAAGAACGCTTGAACTTAGCCCTTTTTCTCTTCTTTAAACCTCTCTCTAAAACCCTAAGTGTTTAGGAACGTGAATAGGTGATTTAGAATCTGATTAGACCCTTAATTAGGTCAGAAAAAACGTGTTAAGCCTAGTGAGAAAAAGGAAATACAAAAATACCCTTTCCTAAAACGAATGAAGTGCCTTAAATAGAGAGACTTCACTCAAACGGACATAACTTTTTACTCCGAGCTTCAAATGGAACGAACTTGGTGGCGTTGGAAAAAAGACTCAAAGTCCTTAGATTTGATTGGTGATGGACCACGTAAATCATTATGTACTGAAAGATATGATCATTTAAAGTTGACCTAAGTAGAATCTTAGGTCAAAACTTACTCGGTAGGGATGCTTCCAACTCAACTTTGTGCTAGGCAATTCTAGTGGCCTTAATTGATATCCAAAATCATTCCCACACTAATGAATTGACCTTAGAATCTAAGAACAATTAAGAATGATTCGGTACAACCTTATACGAAATTCAAGAATGGTTCTGGTCTTAACTTAGAAATTTTTGGGGTGTTACAATTGGTATCTTGCCCAATGGAATTTCATTAGTTCAAGATTGTTCTGCATGTGATAACGGCAATGACATTTTTGAAAAAATTATAATGGAGTCTATGGTGGATCACTGGTGACTATAGGATTTCAAAGGTTGTTGAACAACCTTGCTACTACAAATCTTCCTACAGAGTCGGTAAAAAAAGCAAACAACCTCATCTGTCATACAATTGATAAGATCAAAATTGCTTTCAAATGCAAGTGATACTCCAAGACGAACTATTATCTAGTGGTTCATTACTTATTTTGAGTCTTTTCTTATCTTGTTTTGATTCGGAGAAGAGGAGTATTAAATATCAAATTTATGTGTGGGAACTACATAAAAATAAAGAGTGCATGTTAAGAATTAGTACAAGGTTATATAAATGGGTTGGAGTAGAGAGTAAACAGAATTGGAGGTGATGATTTGGTATTGATTGATATGCCTCCAAAGATAAAGAGTTGACTCTTTATTCCTATATATGTCTTTTTTTAAAAGATGAGACGCTACCTGAATTGTTTTTTTGTTTTGTTTAGAGTCCTAAATAATTTTTCAATTTGAATGATAGTATGTTGTTATTGTATCGTACTAGTTTAAGTTTACTTAGAAATTCTCCTTTTTTGATGATCTATTGTTTGTTTGATTTTATTTTACTATGAGTGGTCTTGGTCTCAAGCCAATTAAATAATAAAATGAGTGAAAATTATCATAAATTTAAATTCCAAATTTGGTGGTAAATCCTACAATTTGAGAGTGACATCTTGAGAATAGTGATAAATTTAAGATTGTCAATTTGAATAGTGAAAAAATAGAAATTGAATGAAACAGTTATAAAAGAAAATAGCGTGTCCTCACCTTAAAAAAGTGCATTAAGTAGCATTTGGTATAGAAATATTCTTGTAATATTCTAGTGTTTAGTTGCCACAAAAAATATTACATTGTTTAAACACTAAAGAATTTTTTGATGAATTAGGAACACAAATGAAAGTGTTGTATTTGTCTAATTTTAGCCAATTTAACATGTCTTAAATCATAGTACGGATCACACCTAAGGAAAAAGACAAAGACATAACATTTAAAGACAACACCAGCAATTAGTGTAAGAACAATATTTGAATAAAAATACAATCAGAGATGCTATGAAGCCACTTTCGTGATCACTTAGCCATTTCAACACCCAAAATTAATATGTAATGTCATAATGATGTAATGAAATGCATTTGCATATGCACTGGACAATAATCTGAATACACCTATTTCCTCTGGTGTATAGAAAAAATAAAATTATTATTTCTAATAACTTGAAGAGCCTCGTCTTTACGTCTTGAATGGAGATGAGATCAGTTGAAAAATTGAAGTCATCAATGGCTACAGACGATGACGACCCTGAAGAAGAAAAAAAAATAGGGGAATGGAGATGGTATTAATGGTGATTGTGGGTTGAGGGAGGTGGAGGAAAGATGAGGGTTATAACTATTTTATTTTATTTTTTAAAATAGAAAAATTATTATTTTTGTCTTTTATTGAGTAACATTTTTTGTCAATAGTTATGAAATAATTATGACATGACATAAATATATCTGACGTGGATATGACATGTCATTTATGTAAGAAAGAGTGAGCTACACACATGGTTGGAGGGGTTTAAAAATATCATTTTAATTGAGTTTAAGAGTTCAGTTAGCAAAAGATTAAGTAGAAGAGTTCAGAATACAAACTCATACAAGTACAAGGGTTTATCAAACCATTTCGCCTTAGTTTAATGGAGATCAACACGGTTGGTCCTCTATTATTTTTGTTGGTTTTTGACTTTTTTCTATAATTGTAGATCCTTCAAAACTATCAATGTAAATGCTTTTAATTTAGCTCTTTTATTGGTCTGAAACTTTATGTTATCTAATGTATCCTGCAAATTTACCAATATAGCTTTAATGAGATCATTGAAATTCTTTTTTTATATTTTGATTAGAGATATTCAAGGTCTCTTTGAGGAAATCTGATGAAATAGCAATTGTGATACATGAATTTAAGATTTTAAGTCTCGAGAATAATTTTTTTTTTTAATAAGAAGTACTTTATCTCTTAATATTTTATTTGATGTGAATTTAGTCTAGATTTTTTATCCCCATTTTTACTAAACAATTGCAATATAAGTTTTATTTTCTCACCCTTATTCCAAGTGTTTATTACAACTTTTAGTCCCGAATAATTAGACTTGAGTTTCACCAAAACTAAAAAAATATTTATTTCTCCTTTCTGTCATCATCAATTGAATTTATGTCCTTTGCCGGAAACAATAATGACAACTATTCCTCAAGTCAAAATAAATTTGAATAGACTAAATGAATTTTCAGTAATTTTTGTTATTTGTTTAAAATTATGTTAGATGAATAATAAGATATAAGACCGTTTTCTATATTTTATAAGCTATGCCTTAAAGGACACCTAAAAATCATAAGAACTAAGTTAAATGTTGAAACAAGAATATTTTTTGTCCCAACAAATGTTTAACTCTTCCTCAATCTATGTTTTTCTAGTAGACTAGACTTCAACAAAAATATTTTTTCACTACCTTATGTTACAATTTGAAACCCATTACCATTCAATTTTCTTTTCGTATTCTCTTGATATATGTCATTTTTTGTTAAGTGTAATCTAGTAGTCAGTAAAATTGATCAAAGTTATGAAAAATTTTAAAAAATATTTAATTTCTTTTCATTTGCTTAACTTACATAAATGATTTTGAATCTTGATATTTTTATAGTCACATAAGATATTCAATTGAATTGATACATGTTGTGAACATGGCTGGCTAAAGTGTTGAGCCTTACGCTAAACCACAAAGAGGCTCGAAAATTAGACAGCTCAATACTAGTTTTTCTTGGGATCCAGGTTGAATACAGTTTAAATGGTTGTCATCTGCGGTTTTGGAGGATTATGCGTATTATTAGAGCCGTCAATATGGGCTAGGCCCGTTGGACCGGCCTGGCCTAACCCGTGATTTGATAGGGTTGGGCTACGATTTTTTGAGCCCATTTAAGAAAAGGGCTTTTTAGCCCGGCCTGAATTAGCTTGTTGATTTGGAGGGCTTGACAAATATTAGTAGGGCCAGCCCGTGGGCCAAATAAGTATTAATTAAAAAATAAAAATAAAATAGAGTATTAAAAAGGGATCCCTATTAAAAATAACAAGAGTCCAAACTCAAAATCAATTTAAAGTTTTTAATATTAAAATTTAAATACAAACTATGTTTATAAAATATGTACTACATAAAATAAAATTCCTTAAAATTTCTAAGGAATGACCACTTAGGCCGTAGCCTATGAAATATTGTTATATTTTTGTGTTTTAATTGGAAAACAATTTCTATTTAGCTATTTATACTTTTAATTGAAATCAAACTTAATAATTTTATTTGTGGATTTGATTAACAAGTGGTAACACTAACACCATAAAATATTGACTTGTCGATATTTATGATAATATTTTTAAATTATAATTTGATTTAAAAAATTATAAAAAATATACTTTTAAAAAAAATGGGTTGGCCCGGCAAAGCCCGTAGCCCACGTACTTGTGGGTTGGACTGACCGTTTTCTAGCCCACAAAAAAAATGGGCTAGCCTTACCTGGCCCGTCAAATTTCAAAGCCTGTATGGGTTAGCCCGGATGGGGTGGGCTAGCCCATATTGACATCTCTACGTATTATGAAGAAACTATGTTCCTCTCATCTTCTTTCTAGAGTCTAAACTTTTCATCCCCATTCTTATCTCTTTCCTTAGTTGCTTGTTAGTTTCATTGTAATTCAAGAGTTGAAGTGTTGCCGTTGTAAATTTGGCTATCTTATGATATAATGTTTAAGTACTTGTGTTGAGAATTCGAATTTTTTTCATTGGTGCTTTCATCCAGAGGTTTTCAATGGAGGACCAAATATCTCGAACAATCGAAGATTCAATTAAGGTCATGAAGGATACTTGGTCGAAGGATCTCGCTGAAATTCATTCACTGTTACACGAGTTGGTTGGAAACCTTTCAACGATTCTGTGGCGAGAATCAAGAGTTTTGGATTTCTCATGAACGCTACTTTGAGTTCTATGAGATTATAGAAAACCACAAGTTATCTCTCGTGTCATGCTATCTTGATGGGACAGCTTTGCAGTGGTATCAATGGCTTTTCGAGAACAAACAATTGGCAGATTGGAAACATTTTACTGAGAAAGTGTTGATTAGCTTTCATAAATGCCATCTCGATTTGCCAGAATATAGTTTGTCCAATCTCCAACAGTGGAGAAATATAACCAATTCATCTTTGCTTCAAAACTATGAAGAGAAATCTAAACACAAAAGCAAAATGGATGTGCACAAGGTGTTTGACGGAAGGTTAACTAGCAACTGCCCAACAGTATTTGCTAAGACGTAGAGGCACATGCATTGTTCGAAGAAATTAGAAAAAAGAGAAGTTGTTTAGTTGTGAATTCCTATGTTAGTATAACAGTTGAAACAAAAATTGATGTTGTGGATATTAACAACATATTACTGCAGGCAAATAAAAGTGACACTAATATTCACCAGTTGAAGGATCAAATCGTATGTGGTTTTGCTTGCATCCAAAGCCGCATGACTTGTTGTTGGTACTATTAGAACCTTTGAGTTCTTATTTCACAATTACATGTGGACAACACTTGTCCATTGGGTTCTCTGTTGGTTATAGCTATAATGCATCCAAGAGTTTTTACATTGCAGGGGATGTAGACCTATTAGTCCTATATAAGTTTTGATTTTAAACATGAAGATTATGTGGTATACTTCAAGAAAACATTTGTTTGGCCAGATGGGTTCTGTAATTTTTTGGCTTGGTTGAGCAAATTGTTATTCCTAGGATTGGTTTTAGAACTTTTAGATCTTTCTCTCTATCGGTTCATTTTAACAATGATCCAATTCGAGTCAATATGAAAATGCTAGCTATTCCAGGTTCTTCATCACTTCTTGGAAATTGTTACATGCCTACAGAAATTGTCGTCGAGAACTTGCGGGTGCCACTGCCTTCTATGCTTTATCACATGGCCATTAATTTTCACAAAATAAATGATATTGTGTTGAAATTTTCTGAGAAATTCTTTTACGAGAGTGTTATTATAACACCTCGGGTTAGAGAAAGGCTAGGAAAGGGTCAAGCGGGCAAGTCACGAGCCCAAAAGTGGACCATGGAACCCTCCACGGAGCCCTAGACGGGCCGTGTAGGGGACCACGGTCCGTTAAGAGGCTCGTGAAGGTCTTCCAGAACCTGCCCCAGGCAGGCTTCACCTTGACGGACACCCAGACTGTCCGTGGTGACTTAGACAGCCCGCCTGGTGGGTTGTACAAGTCACCCCATTAGTAAGGTCTCACCCTAAGTCACTGGTTAAGGACCACGAACGTCTAAACAGTCCATGAAGCTCCACACGGACCATGAAGTCTTCCGTGGAGGAGACTTGTCAAGCTTAGAGTTTAGGGTCAACTTCAATCGACCATATCTTTCAGCACAAAATGGATTAGCTGGTGCATAACCTATCAAATTAAAGATCTCTCAATCATCTTTCCAACGCCACCGAGTTTGTCCCATTTGAAGTTCGAAGTAAAAAGCGATGCCCGTTTTAGTGAAGCACTGCCAGGCAGATGAAGCTTCACGACCCACTAGACGGGCCATCATGCCTTAGACGGCCCGTGAAGCCTTTCTTGAAGTCACTTCGGCAGCATTTAAGTCAGGGTTACATTCTTCTTTTCCCCTATGCGTTAGGTACTTAAACTATGTCGTTTGACACTTAAACTACGTCGTTTTACTCAGTCTAAGCCTAATAATCTAGTCAGAAACTACCTGAACCCTCATTCTCACAAAATAGTCCAACTTAGAAAGAAAAGAAGAGAAAGAGGCGATAGTTTCTCCCAAGAACAAGAAGAGGGCTTCTTCAAGTTCAGCCCCAAAATCCAAAAGATTTCTCCATAGTTTCGTCACCAGGTATGTGGAATTTCACTAGTGGGTTCCTTTCACCCATTAGGTCTCTAAAATTCAGTCAATTCTTTGGTTTCTCCATAAATTGCTCAGAACCCTAGCTTGTGTTAATTATCAGTATTTCATGAATTGTGCTTGCTAGGCAATCAGTCAGAAAATCATGCTTCAGAATTTGAATGTCATATCTTTCAGTATATGTATGTTGCATTCTCAGATAGTATATCAGTATTTTGAGCTACTCAATATTTCAGTTGCATGTTAGCTATATACATTCAGTTGGGAGTAGACTTAGCATCGAGTTGGACTAGGGTTCAGCGTACCCTCAAGTCCCAGAACTACGTGCCAATGTAGGTTCAGAAGTCCCCTTTGTTGGACATCAGTTTTAGTGATCACGCCACAGTCATGCCTTTATACCCCTGGCAAGGTATATTGGGTCCTCTCTATAGGGCGTATACATCGGACTCCACGTTTAGCTCACGTGGTTTATGTCGGTTAATTGTAGCTCCCACAGTCGGATTCATATTGCATTGACCATGTCTTCAACATTTACTTCAGTATTCAGTTCAGCATGTTATCTTCATGATTAGTACTTGGTCATTGCATACAGCTTAGTTTTTCAGTTATGCTTTAATATATCTATTTCTATGTTTAGTATCTATATTGTTTAGCGTAGTATATATTCAGCATGCTCAGTACATTCAAAGTACTGACGCATACTTTTGTGCTACATCATTGTATGATGTAGTTTCAGGTGTAGGGCTATGTATCGGTCGGTTCGGTTTGATTTTGAAGTTTATTGGTTTGACTTATTGGTTATCGGTTTGTCGAGATGTTAAACTGTTAATGAACCATTAAGATATTGACTTATCGGTTATTGGTTTATCGATTATTGATAGTTATCGGTTCAGTTATCAGTTTAACCGTTAAGATTTGACACAAAAAAAAGTCATTAAAAATGACGTAGAAACAAGGTGACAAACCAAATGAACCATGCACATGAGTTCACAAATAACATCTTGCTAAAAAGCAAACACTTTTACATTGTAGAATACCCAAGAGTTTGAGATAGCCAAAAATAAAAGTAGCAAACTAAACTCTAAGTCAAGGACTTTATATACAAAATGATAAAAATATAATTATTTAATTTACTATCGGGTTATCGATTAATCCGTTAAGAAAAAACCTCAAACCGTTAAGAATAGATAACTCGATAAAAAAAAATTAAAACCATTATCAAAACTGCTAAACCAATAACCCATTACTGATAAACCAATAACTTTTTTTTCGGTTCGGATTATCAGTTTTGGTTCAGTTTTGAACAGCCCTATTCAGGCGCTCAGTATCCAGATCACGCTTAGTTCGACTTCCAGTCCATACTCAGCAACTTCCATGGTAAGTCATCATAGTTCGAGGACGTTTTCTTTATGCTTTTGGTTTAGTTAGCTCATTATCAGTTTACTAGTATTTTTTTAGAGTTAGCTGGGAACTTGTCCCAGTAGCTCATCAGTATTAGCGGCTTTTAGACATAGAGTCAGTATTAAGTTTTTTTGGGTTGTTCCCCATTGATATTCAGTTATATTCTCACCTGAAGTTTCTTTTAGTTTTGATTCGCTTTATAGTTACGCTTCCACTTACTTAGTTGTATTTCAGTATGCTTGTGATATGCCAGACTCAGGATTAGCTTGGGGTCACTTGTGACACTAAGCACCGTGTTGCGCCTAGGGGGTAGTCTTGGGGCGTGACAAACTTGATATCAGAGCATCAGGTTTAAGTGCCCTAGGGTGTCTGAAAGGTGCATCAAGTAGGGTCTTCTTCATGGGTGTAAAGCGCGTCACACTTATGGGGGAGAAGCTATGAGACATTCTTAGGAAAAACTTCCCTTCTTTCTTTTCTAGCTTGTGGTATAGAGTATAAACTCTATTTAATCTCCTTCAAACACCTGCTCTTCGCATTTCAGAAAATGCCTCCAAGAAGAGCTAACGCCAGGAATCAGCCAGCAACTCTAGCAGACCCATTGAATGAGCAAGTCACGCATGTCAAGTTCAGGGCTGCTTTCCAAGTGCTTGCTTAGGCCATGACTGCCTAGGTCAATCAGCAAGCTGTGGCCCCAACTCCATCACAGAGCTAACGCATGCAATGCTAGCGCAGTTCCTCTAGTCCCAAACCATTAGGTTACAAGTCTTCCATTTAGATGGTTATGCATTGTTAGATCCAGGGGCTACACTTTATTTTGTAACTCCTTATATAGCAGTAAACTTCGGTGTCAGTCCATAAACTCTCTCAGAACCCTTTTCAGTCTCTACTCCAGTTGGTGACCCAGTTATAGCTAGACGGGTATACAAAAATTGCCTTGTCATAATTTCCCAGAAAGTCACCTCAGCAGACCTTGTAGAGTTAGAAATGATAGATTTTGGTATCATTCTAGGCATGGATTAGTTACATTCTTGTTATGCCTCAGTCGATTGTAGAACTAGGATCGTTCTGTTTCAGTTTCGAAACGAGCCAGTCTTAGAGTGGAAGGGTAGTAACTCAGTACATATAGGTCGATTTATCTCTTACCTTAAGACCATGAAAATTATTTCCAAAGGGTATATCTATCATCTTGTTCGGGTTAAGGACTCAAACTCTAAAACCCCAACTCTTGAGTCAGTCCAGTGCCGAGTAAGTTTCCTGAAGTGTTTCCAGAAGATCTTCTCGGAGTTCCTCTCGAAAGGGAAATCAACTTTGAAATATATCTCCTTCCAGATACCTAGCCTATTTCGATTCCTACTTACAAAATGGCTCTAGCTAAGCTTAAGGAATTGAAAGAATAGTTGAAAGACCTTCTAGATAAGGGCTTCATCAGACCTAGCATCTCTCCATGGGATGCTCCAGTGTTGTTCGTACGTAAGAAAGATGGTTCTCTCAGGATGTGCATTGGCTATCGTCAGTTGAACAAAGTCACAGTTAAGAATAAATATCCCATCCCAGGATTGATGACTTATTCGATCAACTTCAGGGTGCTAGTTGCTTTTCTAAGATAGACCTCAGATCCAGCTATCATCATCTCAGATTTAGAGATAGTGACGTCCCGAAGACAGCCTTCAGGACTCGGTATGGTCCTTATGAATTTGTAGTTATGTCTTTTGGACTAACAAATTCCCCTACAGCTTTCATGGACTTAATGAACATGGTGTTCAAATAGTATTTAGACTTGTTTTTTATTGCCTTTATTGATGATATCCTCATTTATTCTCATAATGAGGAAGAGCATGCGACTCATCCAAGAGTTGTTCTACAAACCCTCAAAGATCGACAGCTATTCGCTAAGTTCAGTAAATGTGAATTCTGGTTATAGTCGGTCGCTTTCCTTGGTAATGTGGTATCCAGCGAAGGGATCCGAGTGGATTCTCATAAAGTTGAGGCAGTAAAGCACTAGCCCAAACCCACCTCTCCGACTGATATCAGAAGTTTCTTGGGTTTGGTTGGTTACTACAGGAGGTTTGTTGAAGGATTTTCATCCATAGCTTCCCCATTGACCAAGTTGACTCAGAAAAAGGTCAAGGTTCAGTGGTGAGAGAGTGTGAGAAAAGCTTCTTAAAACTAAATACCATGTTGACTACAGCTCTTGTCTTGACTCTACCAGAGGGTTCAAACGGTTATATGATCTATTGTGATGCATTCAGGGTCTGCCTAGGTCGTGTGTTGATGCAGCAGGGTAAGGTCATACCTTATGCTTCCAGACATCTCAAGATCCATGAGAAGAACTACTCGACACATGACATCGAGCTTGCAATCGTCATGTTTGCCATAAAGATTTGGAGGCACTACTTGTATGGTGTTCATGTTGATGTGTTCACAGATAATAAGAGCCTCCAGTATGTGTTCACCTAGAAAGAGTTGAATCTTCATCAGAGGAGATGGCTTGAATTCCTCAAAGACTGACATGAATGTGCTCTACCATCTGGGTAAGGCCAATGTAGTGGCTGACGCCCTCAGCAGACTATCCATGGGTAGTGTGGCACATGTTGACGAAGAGAAGAAAGAATTAGCCAGAGATATTCACCGGCTTGCTCGCTTAAGAGTTTGCCTTATGGACATGTCAGATGGTGGTGTGATAGTCCAGAATGGATCAGAATCTTCATTGGTAGCGGAGGTTAAGGAGAAATAGGATATTGATCCTATATTGCTTCAGTTGAAAGGTGTAGTTCATCAACAGAGAGTTGAGGTTTTCTCTCAAGAGGGATATGGTTTTCTTCGTTACCAGGGTCGCTTATGTGTTCCTAATGTGGGTGAGTTGAGGCAGCAGATCCTTACAAAAGCCCATAATTCCAAATATTCTATTTATCCGGGTGCCACTAAGATGTACCATGATTTACAGGAGGTCTATTGGTGGAATGGCATGAAGACGGACATCACAGATTTTGTGGCTAAGTGCCCTAACTGTCAACAGGTTAAAGTAATACATCAGAAACTAGGAGGTGTGACTCAAGAGATTAGCATTCCTATGTGGAAATGGGAAGTGATAAACATAGATTTCATTATGGGCTTACCTCGTACTCGCAGACAACATGGCTCCATTTGGGTGATAGTGGATAGAGTCACTAAGTCAGCTCACTTCTTGGCAATCAAGACTACAGATTTAGTAAAGGATTATGCTAGACTCTACATCAGCGAAATAATCAAGTTGCATAGGGTTCCTTTGTCTATCATTTCGGATAGAGGTCCTCAGCTTACCTCTTATTTCTGGAGATCGTTTCAGAAAGGTCTTGGTACTCAGGTAAATCTTAGTACAGCATTTCATCCGCAGACAAATGGTTAGGCAGAGCATACCATTCAGACCTTAGAGGACATGTTGAGAGCTTGTGTGATCGATTTCAAGGGTAGTTGGGATGATCACCTACCTCTCATAGAGTTCGCCTATAATAACAGTTTCTATTCCAGTATTCAGATGGACCCTTATAAGGCACTATAGGGGCGTAGATGCAGGTCTTCCATTAGATGGTTTGAAGTAGGTGAAGCAGCCTTGGTTGGGCCGAATTCAGTTCATGAGGCTATGGAAAATGTTCAGCTCATTAGAGATAGCCTAAAGACAGCTCATAGTCGTCAGAAGTCCTATGCAGATGTGAGGAGAAGGAACTTAGATTTTGAAATCAATGATTGGGTTTTCCTGAAAGTGTCACCCATGAAAGGGGTGATGAGATTTGGCAAGAAAGGGAAGCTCAGTCCCAAGTATGTAGGTCCTTAAAGAATCCTGAAAAGGGTTGGTAATGTGGTTTATGAGTTAGAGTTGCCAGCAGAACTAGTAGCGGTTCATCCCGTTTTTCACATCTCATTGTTGAAGAAGTGTGTGGGTGATTCGGCATCGATAACCTTTAGAGAATGTGGCTGTGAAGGATAGCCTCACCTATGAGGAGGTCCCAGTTGAGATTCTTAATCGTCAGGTTCATAGGTTGAGAAATAAGGAAGTCGCTTCAGTAAAGGTTTTTTGGAGGAATCAGTCCATAGAGGGAGATACTTGGGAAGCAGAAGCAGCCATTATGGCCAAGTATCCTCATCTTTTTCCCTCTGATTCAGTTTCAGCTTGAGGTAATAGTCCCCCTCCAGTCTTTCATTTTACTCTTGCGTAATTCAGTCTCAGTATCTTGTTCCCTCAGTTATCATTACATTTCAGCATAATTGTATGTTCATGGAACTCAGTTCAGTTAGATATCAGCTTCTACTACTCAGTTGATAGGGATTGCAGCTCTTTCCTCCAAACTCAGCTTGTTTAGCCTTCATTCGAGGATGAATGTTCCCAACGGGGAGATATTGTGACACCTCAGGTTAGAGAAAGGCTAGGAAGGGGTCAAGCAGGCAAGTCACGAGCCCAAAAGTGGACCATGGAACCTTCCACGGAGCCTTAGACGGGCCGTGTAGGGGACCACGGTCCGTTAAGAGGCTCGTGAAGGTCTTCCAGAACCTACCCCAGGCAGGCTTCACCTTGACAGACACACAGACGGTCCGTGGTGACTTGGATGACCATCTGGTTAGTCGTACAAGTCACCCCATTAGTAAGGTCTAGCCCCAAGTCACTGGTTAAGGACCACGGACGTCTAAATGGTCTGTGAAGCTCCACACGGACCGTGAAGTCATCCGTAAAGGAGACTTGTTAGGCTTAGAGTTTAGGTTCAACTTCAAATGACCATATCTTTCAACACAAAATGAATTAGGTGGCCCATGAATAATCAAATTAAAGATCTCTGAATCCTCTTTCCAACACCACCGAGTTTGCCCCATTTGGAGTTTAGAGTAAAATGTTATGCTCATTTTAGTGAAGCACTGTCAGGCAGATAAAACTTCAAGACCCACTAGACAGGTCATCATGCCTTAGACGGCCCGTGAAGCCTCTCTTGAAGTCACTTCGGCAGCATTTAAGTCAGGGTCGCATTGGTCATTTCCCCTATGTGTTTGGTTCGTAAACTACGTCAATTTACTCAATCTAAGCCTAATAATCTAGTTAGAAACTACCTAGAACCCTCATTCTCCCAGAATCATCCAACTTAAAAAGAAAGAAGAGAAAGAGGCGATAGTTTCTCCCAAGAACAAGCAGAGAGCTTCTTCCAGTTCAGCCCCAAAATCCAAAGGATTTCTCCGTAGTTTCGTCACCAGGTATGTGGGATTGCACTAGTGGGTTCCTTTCACCCATTAAGCCCCTAGAATTCAGTCAATTCTTCAGCTTCTCCATAAATTACTAAGACCTAGGTTTCCTAAACTTTGGAGATTCATTGTGAATTTAGCTACTATAGCTTCCATTGTATTGATTACATGTTTTCTTGGAGAATTAATGTAGTCCCATGTATAGAACTCAAAACCCTAGCTTGTGTTAATTATTAGTATTTCATGAATTGTGCTTGCTAGGAATTCAGTCAGAAAATCATGCTTCAGAATTCGAATGCCATATCTTTCAGTATATGTATGTTGCATTCTCAGATAGCGTATCAGTATTTTGAGCTACTCAGTATTTCAGTTGCATGTTAGCTATACACATTCAGTTGGGAGTAGACTTAGCACCGAGTTGGACTAGGGTTCAGCGTACCCTCAAGTCCCAGAACTACGTGTGCCAACGTAGGTTCAGAAATCCCCTCTATTGAGCATCAGTTTTAGTGATCACGCCACAGTCATGCCTTTATACCCCTGGCATGGTATGTTAGGTCCTCTCGAATGGGCGTATACATCGGACTCCACATTTAGCTCACGTGGTTATGTCTATTAATAGCAGCTCCCACAATCAGATTCATATTGCATAGACCATGTCTTCAGTATTTACTTCAGTATTCATTTCAACATGTTATCTTCATGATTAGTACTTGGTCATTGCATACGGCTCAGTTTTTCAGTTTTGCCTCAGTATATCTATTTCTATGTTTAGTTGCTATATTGTTCAGCGTAGTATATATTCTGCATGCTCAGTACATTCAAAGTACTGACACATACTTTTACGCTATATCATTGTATGATGTAGGTTCAGGTGCTCGGCATCCAGATCACGCTTAGTTTGACTTCTAGTCCATACTCAGCAACTTCCGTGGTGAGTCCTTATAGTTCGAGGATGTTTTCTTTATGCTTTTGGTTTAGTTAGTTCATTATCAGTTTACCAGTATTTTTTTACAGTCAGGTGGAGACTTGACCCTGCAGCTTATCAGTAGAGTCAATATTCAGTTGTTTTGGGTTATTCCCCATTGATATTCAGTTATATTCTCACCTGAAGTTTCTTTTAGTTTTGATTCGCTTTACAGTTACGCTTCCACTAACTTAGTTGTATTTCAGTATGCTTGTGATATGCCAGACTCAGGATTAGCTTGGGGTCACTTGTGACACTAAGCACCATGTTGTGCCTAGGGGGTAGCCTCGAGGCGTGATAGTTATATTTCCCTCGTTAGTTTGGCTCTACTTAAACCTTGAGGACAAGGTTCTCATTTCAGGGGGGATGTATTGTTGTGAACACGGCTGGCCAAAGTGTTGGGCCTGAGGCTAAACCACAAAGAGGCCCAAAGATTAGACAGCCCAATACTAATTTTTCTTGGGATCCAGGTTGAGTACAGTTTAAATGGCTGTCATATGTGGTTTTGGAGGTTTATGCATATTATGAAGAAACCATTTGTTCCTCTCATCTTCTTTCTAGAGTCTAAACTTCTCATCCGCATTCTTATCTCTTTCCTTAGTTGCTTGTTACTTTCATTGTAATTCAAGAGTTAAAGTGTTGCCGTTGTAAATTTAGCTATCTTATGATAGAATGTTTAAGTATTTGTGTTGAGAATTCGAGTTTGTTTCAATACATCCTAACTTGATGCAGAAATCAAAGATGGAAGACACAATGACATGTGTGAAAAAAGAGAAAGTTCAGTTAATATTGTGATTTCAACTAGCTACATAGATGTTGTTGCATCTGGAGATGAACTAAATTCCCCATGTGGTAAATCATCAAAAAAGATGAAATATAGTGCCAAACAAATTCAAGAGCTTGAAGTGTGTGTATCATTCCAATTGTTTTTGAATACTTGTTAATTTGTTTATACTAATTACTATTCTTGTTCACTTGCTTGTCTCTTCAGTATCAGTGCTTTCAAAGAGGATCCATATCCTGATGAAAGTTCAACTAGAACTCGCAACAAAATTGTCCATGGAAAGCAAACAAGTGCATTATTGGTTCCAAAATAAAAGATTTCGAATGAAGGTGATAGTCATATGATTTATCTTCCTTAATTAATGCTATTATTGTGTGAACTTTGTGTAAGTAATTAAGAAAGTGAATTATGTTTTTTGATCAGTCGCAATTGGAACGACATGAAAATAAAATGTTGAAACGAGAATATGACAAACTTCACACAGAGTATATTTCAATGAAGGAAATCATGAAAAGTCCAATTTCTAATCAATGTCATTAAAACTATTAGTATGGACATAAATGTTGATGAACATCAAACAAAGAATGAGTATACCCGACTTGAAGATGAAGTTAAGAGGATCACTATCGAGATGAACAAACTTTTGGGTTCATCAACATCATTAGAAGGATCACAAACTTTCATGATGAAAAATTCAGAGTTAGGATTACTTAGGAGAAGCAATGAATTTGGTGGCACACATGTTGTGGACACTGCAAAGGTTGTTGATTTCAAAAAAAGTTTGTCTAGTCCTATGCCTGAAATTTTCCTGCAGCGCACCATCAGCTTAGTTAAGGATGACGTAACAATTGATAAGTCAATATTAATGAATCTTGCTTCGGATGCCTCAGATGAGCTGCTAAAGCTAGCCAGGAGTGGGGAACCTCTTTGGCTTAGAAGCTTAGATGGAGATGGGGAAACGTTAAATCTTAAGGAATATGATAGTGTTTTTATCCCAATTATTGGTATGAAATCTGAACATTTCACAACAGAAGCCACAAGAGCATCATGTACAATGGTTCACAATAGCCTAACATTGGTGGAAACGTTGATGAATAAGGAACGTAGGTTCTTAATGTAAAATCCAGTGTTTCCCTCCTCTCATAGAATTTGTTAAGAACTTTCATCTAATAATTTCTTACCCCTTTTAGTGTAAAAAATTGATGCTTCATTTTTTATTTTATTTTTAGTTTTATTCTTACTTTTACTATGTTTTACCTACTTCTTTAATATTTTCTTTAATGGTTCGTAATTGGTTGTTGCATATTTTCAACCAATTAAGTGTAACTTTCACGTTTTGAACACAAGTATGTGTTGATCTATTATTATTTTTGTTCCTATGTACTATGATTTTCTCTTTATAGAATCAATGGATGGAGATGTTCCCATGTATAGTCGGTAAAACCAATACTATTGAGGTGATTTCTAGAGGCGCAAGTGGAAACAAGAGTGGTGCTCTATTATTGGTACTTTTTCTTACTCAATATTATGATGAAATTTACATAATTTGTTTATTCTATCATTTTTTATACTGAGAGTTTGAAAATACTGATTTGCAGATTGAAACTTTATTACAAATTATTTCTGATATGGTTCCTATTCGTGAAATAAAATGTCTCCGCTTCTATCAAAAGCATGCTGAAGGTTTATGGGTTGTTGTGGATGTGTCTATTGACACAATCCAAAAAGGTTCACAACAATGTGAAATTCGAAAATGTCGAAGGCTCCCTTCTGGTTGTGTTATTCAAAATACGGTTGATGGTTACTCCAAGGAAATTCAACTTAAAATTATCTTTCCCTTTTATCTCTCAAGTAGGCTTGTATAATTTTTTGAAATTTAACGAGCTAGGTTTCTCATATTGAATTAATTTTCTTCTTGTTGATTTGCTTTTATTGATTTTTTTAAAGCAAGTTTCTATGTAGTCATTGAAGTGTTTTACTTGTTTTGGGTAGATATTGTCAGTTCAATCTATATTTTGCCTTTTCTAGTGTAGATTATCTTGATATTTACTAATAGGATTCATTTTTTCTTGATGATTTCTGAGATGGAGTTATATATTACATTGAAAGTTGTAGCCTACTAATCATAATCTTTTGTTGAAATTTTATGTTTGAATATGCTTATGCAATTCTTGAAATTACACTCTTATCCTATTTCATAACTATTTTCTTAATTTGTCACTCTTAATCAGAAATGAGATCATTGAGAGTACTCTTTATCTTGTATTCATAAATTTATGATCAATGCATAAATGTAAAACCTCTGTATTTTCACATCTGATAGCGAACTATTTTTCTCTCACATGTATGGCAAGTGATTATGACCCCACACATTTCTTGTGTTGTATTTTCTATGCATTAGTATTTATTATTATCATATACTAATTCTATTTTGTATCAGCCAATATGGCTCAAGATTTATTTTATTCAAAATGAGAAAGATTAAAATAAAAGGCTCGAATCATTTCTTTTAACTTTCTTTTAACTTTGATGGATGCAACTAATAGTAATTGTATGGAATATGTTCTATCCTCTTTTGATAAAGAACTATCTTTTTTATGCTTGGCCTTCTACTCTTATTTTAAACATGCTCGTGTTTATTCAAATTAATACATTTAGATACATAAATTTATATTTTTTTTTCTTTTGCAAAGAATGTCCTAAAATCTTCCTTTACCTTATACATGTCACATCATGCCAACATGCAAGGATCCAAATTATGCACACTTCCTTCACTAATATTTATTGGCAAGACCACTAGAAATCTTTTGGAAGAATATATGCCTTGTAATTGAGAAGTTGCTTTGGTTATTGCGTTTTTTAAGTTATCTCCAACAACGTCTATGTTATATTTTAATTGATAATTAGGTCTACATTTGGTGCAAGCTCACATTTAATTTTCCTAGTGGTTTAATATTGATATAATTTTTTCAGGTTATTTGGATCAAGCATATATAATACAATGAAAATCATATCCACCATTTGTACCGCTCTTTGGTCAAGAAAGGTCTAGTATTTGATGCACAAAGATGGATAGCCAATTTCAAAAGGCAATCTGAGTTCTTGAGAGTGATGAAGTCATTTGTTGATCCCACAAGTAATCATGAAAATTCTATTATGGGAGCATTTTTTTTTACACATTTAAGTATTGACTAAAACAATGAATTTTGATGATGCTTCATTTGTTGCAGTTGTTTCAAAGGATCAAATAGGTATACAGATGTTGGCTCAATGCATGACTTACAAATTTTGTGCAGGAGTTTGTGCAACTAATCACAAGTGGGAAATAATTCAATTAGAAAATGGAGTATATGCAAAATTGATGATGAGGACAAGCATTGGTGATCCTGGTGAACCTATTGGTATAGTGTTATGTGCCACAAAGACAATTAGGTGACCAGTGAAACAACAACATTTGTTCGAATTCTTCATTAATAATAAAACAAGGAGTCAATGGGATGTCTTGTCTAGTAATGGTCCAATTCAAGAGTTGGTACGTGTTTCCAAGGGTCAAAATCTTGAAAGTAGCTTCTATCTTTTACGTTCTGATTTGAGTTATCAATTGTTTTATTTTCTATAAATAAGACAGGATAAGTTCTTTGAATTTTTTATTTATAAATACATTATTTGTTTGGTTTCAACATGTAGGGGGATAGCACCAGTGCTAAGCAAAACAACATACTGATTTTCCAAGATACTTGCACATGTAAAACAGGTTCTCTTTTAGTATATGCAACATATGATTCTCAAGAAATCAATATGGTGATGAAAGAGGGGGACTTTTCATTTGTTGGTCTCTTTCCCAATATGAAATTTCAATAGTTCAAGATTGTTCTACAGGTGATAACGGCAATGACTTTTTTTAAAAGAATGATAATGGCGTCTATGGTGGATCACTGGTGACAATAGGATTTCAAAGGTTTTTCAACAACCTTGCTACTACAATCTTCCTATAGAGTCGGTAAAAAAAGCAAACGACCTCATCTGTCATACAATTCATAAGATCAAAATTGCTCTCAAATGCAAGTGATACTCCAAGATGAACTATTATCTAGTGGTTCATTACTTATTTTGAGTCTTTTCTTATCTTGTTTTGATTCGGAGAAGAGGAGTATTAAATATCAAATTTATGTGTGGGAACTACATAAAAATAAAGAGTGCATGTTAAGAATTAGTACAAGGTTATATAAATGAGTTGGAGTCGAGAGCGAACAGAAGTGGAGGTGATGGTTTGGTATTGACTGATATGCCTCCAAAGATAAAGAGTTGACTCTTTATTCCTATATATGTCTTTCTTTAAAAGACGAGACGCTACATGAATTGTTTTTTTTTGTTTAGAGTCCCGGAAAAAAAAATTCAATTTGAATGATAGTATGTTGTTATTCTATCATACTATTTTAAGTTTACTTGGAAATTTTCCTTTTTGATGATCTATAGTTTTTTTGATTTTATTTTACTATGAGTGGTCTTGATCTCAAGCCAATTAAATAATAAAATGAGTGAAAATTATCATAAATTTAAATTCCAAATTTAGTGGTAAATCCTACAATTTGAGAGTGACGTTTTGAGAATAGTGATAAATTTTAAGACTGTCAATTTGAATAGTGAAAAAATAGAAATTGAATGAAACAGTTATAAAAGAAAATAACTTGTCCTCGCCTTAAAAAAGTGCATTAAGTAGCATTTGGTATAGAAATATTCTTGTAATATTCTAGTGTTTAGTTGCCACAAAAAATATTACATTGTTTAAACACTAAAGAATTTTATGATGAATAAGGAACACAAATGAAAGTGTTGTATTTGTCTAATTTTAGCCAATTTAACATGTCTTAAATCATAGAACGGATCACACCTAAGGAAAAAGACAAAGACATAACATTTAAAGACAACACCAGCAATTAGTGTAAGAACAATATTTGAATAAAAATACAATCTGAGATGCTATGAAGCCACTTTCGTGATCACTTAGCCATTTCAACACCCAAAATTAATATGTAATGCCATAATGATGTAATGAAATGCATTTGCATATGCACTGGACAATAATCTGAATACACCTATTTCCTCTGGTGTATGTAGATCCTGGATCAAACGATACATATGTAGATCTATAACATATCGAGACGATACATGTGATAACCGCATCTGAAGCCTTAGCCTCGGGTCTCCCCATTAAAGAAAACATTAGCCCTCTCTACCACCTCTAGCCTGAATACCTCTACCTTCGCTCTGCTGAACCATAGCACCACTTGTGGTATTTGCTAATGGTTTTGTGGTTCAATAGAGTGGAGGTAGAGGTACAGTTCCATATGGGGGTGGTAGAGGGGTCCAGTGTTATGCTTTACCGGAGAAACCCTAGGCTGAGGCTTCAAATGCGGTTATGACAGGTATCATTTTGTTGTTCTATTGATCTGCATCTGTATTGTTTGATCCAGGATCTATATTTTTTTATGTGTCTACCTACTTTGCTGATGGGTTTGATTTGATATGTGATCGTAAGTCTGTGTTAATTCATGTTTCTACACCCGTGGGTGAGCCCTTAGTGGTGGATCGAGTGTATCGGTCCTATCTTGTTACTTTGGCAGGATATGACACTTGGTTAGATTTGATCATATTGGGAATGATGGATTTCGATGTCATGTTGGATATGGATTGACTTTCTCCTTATCATGTTATTCTTGATTGTAATGCTAAGATTGTGACTTTAGAAAAATGTCTGGTGTCCCAAGAGTTGAGTGGAAGCGTGCTAGTGGTTCTTACCCTAGTAAGGTTATTTCCTTCCTCTATGCCCAGAAATTGGTTGATAGAGGGTGTTTTTCTTACTTAGCTTTTGTTCGGGATACTAGTGTTGAACCACCTCCCATGGAGTCCATCCTAGGGGTTCAAGAGTTTTCATATGTGTTCCCTACGGACCTTCGAGTCTTCCTGTCCACCGTAAAAAAAGTAGGTAGGAGAGGCTGAAGCCTCAAGTAGCCAAGATCCACCTTAACCAGCCGAGCATGATCTTCCACCTAGGCTTTATGACGTTAAGTTGGTGAGGCAATATGATAAAACTGGTTTAAAAAACCTTAGCCCTAAGAAGTGTGATTACAAGATTGCGGTGGGTGACAAGTTGCTAAAGGGAGCCTACCCCTACATATGGCTTACTGTTAAAAATTTGTGGCTCCATCTTGTGAAATTTTACTTGCAAGTAGCATGAAATGGAGATATGGTTGTTTGAAGATTCAGATCTCACTAAAAATCTGACCAAATTTTTTTAAAAAAAAATTGATTGAAGCCTGAAGAAAATGGTATGGGTTATCTTAGAATCTCTGCACAATGCTAATCGTAAAATATTTCATAAAAATTGTCTGGAAATAGCTGTAATTGCATAAAACAATGTCGAAGTTGACAAAACCCTAATTTCAGCCATCAAAATATAGATAAAACTACAAGATTTTGGTTAGAACATCCACACGAGATCAAGTAAACTAAATCCACTAAAATAAGTTGTTAGAAAACACCTTCAAGCAATGGTGAGTAGATCTAATGCGTCACTGGTGTCGCAACATCAAGTGGCGCGTTAGCGTATATGGGAAGTCTTCTATTAGAATGGATGACTGGGATTTTGTCAGAGGAGGATAGGGGACCCTATAGTGGTGTTAATTTTTGCACTATACAAACAAAAGAAAAAGTTGATGGAAAGTAGCCTATGTTGTCGCCAAAAACATAAGTTGGTTGTGTCTATTTTTCTTTTCTCCCAATAATTCTTATCAAAGCTCTGATACCATGTGATAAATACAAGATAAAAACATTATTAAATTATAGGCATAATACATAAAAATGACCTTTAACTTGGCTTCAGTGGAAAACTATGCCCTCCAACTTTGAGTGTGCACAAGTAGGCACTATTGAACAAGTAGACACACGTGTCCTACATGGCATAATACACTTAGGACACCATAGGACACAAAATTGCCATGTAGGGTGTCATTTAGGACGAATGTGTCTATTTGTTCAATTTTATACAAGTTTAAATGCCTACTTGTGTACAGCCAAAGTTAAAGGTTATAGTTGTCAGCTGACTTCAAGTTAAGGGTCGTGTTTATGTATTATGTGTAGACATTATTATACTGATCCTTATTCATAGACACTATATTACCATTTGTATTCAAGTAGGATTCTATATACTATTTCTATTCTAACAGATGATTAACAAATAATATTTAATTGTTTTGGAATTTAGTTCTAATCTAATTTAACTAATTGCAACTTAAGATGAAATATTCGTAGGTCATTCTTTTAAGAGATATTCTTTTTGTTTTATATGTTTGGTGTGTTCGAATTATTGTAACAACTGATTAACCAAGATATAAAAGTCATTTGCTTATAAGGTTAAAAAAGGACATACTTACTATGTTTATGTTCTTTAAAATTACTCTTTTCACTATGGTGTATATGTGCGTATTGTGGGCGTTTTCTTGTTTGTTTGGTCAGGTTGTAGAGAATAAAAAGAAGATGATGTCTTTGTAAAATACTTAAATCCATATGAACAATCCTCTATTTATGTTTATCCATTCCCATGTCAAGTATGACTCTTTGTTGGATTATAAGTATGTATATACTAATCATCATACAAAAATACGACCCACAATTACATAAAAAGAAAAGAAGCACTAATATCAGTTATGTGTATGTTTAAAAGAGTCACAATAGCTTATAACACTTGAATTATAACTGTTGTCTTGTATGAGACCACCACAAGTCAAGAGATTAGGTCCCTTGACAAAACTACTACAGAAGTATTTAAGTAAATGCTCAAAGTAAACAACACAAATGTTTATGTGAAAACCTCATTATTCAAGGGAGGAAAAATCATGACCCGTCACACAAGATTTCCCAAACCTCCATTAACTTCAAGCAACACGTAAATATAGACTCAAGTACTTATGACGGATTAAACTATTTATCATACACACCTTCTAACTTCTCTATTACAGAACATAAAGCAATAACTCTATTTCATACTATATCAACTACCTCTAGCTAATATAGGCTTCACTAACACCACTTGGCTAATTCTAGCCACAAACTCAACTCATAATCACAAAAGATAAAGTGATCTACACTCTTTTATATTATAAGAGTAGATCTACTATATGAGAGCACAAGACACTAAACTCAAATAACAACTGAAGGCTCTGTAACACTCAATTAGGTCCCTCGATGTATATGTGAGAAGACTTCCTCCTTGAGAATTACTTTTTCTTTCGTATTTTCTTAATTGCAAAAACTAGGTTTAATCTTGTAAACATGTTCATTTTATAAGACAAAAACCTAGTTAACTAGATATTGGTCGAGGACTCAATCCTTTCCACGCCTCTGCTGCAGTGCCCACTAAACACTGTAGTTTCTGCAGCTTTACAGTTGCACACAATTGACCTGACCTCTAACATGAGAGTTCTGCACTTTGCACGACAATTTGTTAATTCATCAAAATCTATAATACAATTGTCATGACCCAAAGTACACCCTATACGTGACATGATGAATAGGATCCCAAGAGACCCTAAACAAGTCACTTGACATAAGCATGACGTAAAAGAAATACAACAAGAGAGAATAGGCATAAAAGTCTCATATCATATAAGGAATCTGAACATAAGTGTGGATTACTAAATTGAGTCTGACATAGATTTTCTAACATTATAAAAATGGTTGGGACGTAACCCATATACCAATTACAAGTCTGAAACAAAAATACAACAAAAGAAATAAAGTGTCTATGGCTTTGCCCTCGAACCAAGAGGACTCACCAAATCCAAATGATCAAGCTGAGCAATCCCGATACTAATCCACATCCGGGAGGAAAAGCGTCGGACCCTATATGACAATATAGGCACAAGTATACATTAGTACATTGAATGTACTAACTATGGAGGAATGCATAAAAACATAGGTATGGGAATATGAAGAACATTAAACATAATATGCATGACCAAGTAAAATGTAGTAATAGCCTTTAAAGAATCCATGATTCATAATCAAGGTAAATTCATACTTAAAACCCTTTGAGAAGCTTTCATAAAACCTTTGAAGAAATATAGTTCATTTGTGGGATATTTACCGTTAACCGACAATAAGACCATGTGAGCTATAATATGGAATCTGGCATGACCCTCACACCAAAAAGGGGAATCTACTTGCCAAGGAAGAATTCTGCAACATTCATTCATAATTGCTATTATAGATCCACTAGCTAGGTCATTTAAAATAATCCTACGGGGGCACGTAGTTTGGGACAAGGAAATTGCTACTAAAGACCAAACCTCTACTAGCAGTAGGGCCTCCATTCCAAAGTCCTCTCTGTGCTAAGTAAATTCCAATGGAAAAGACATAATCATATTCATATCAAAACACTTGAAAAGGCACAATTAAGACTATCAATCCCAACATAAGTTCTTATTAGAGTAGCTCCTTTCAAATCATGATTTCATAAATTTTCATATCTTTTGAAGCATCTAAATCATGATTTCATTCATATGTGAGAAAAATTTTCGTAAATCATTGATACTTATCTCAAAAGCATCCATAGTTCATAAATCATCCTTTTCATAAAATATACATAGCTTTCATAATCATAATTCATAGGTTCATAAGAATAATGCATAATTCATGTACATAAAGTAGTCATAGGCATGAGTCCATATGAAATCAATTGAAATCCATGTAATTGAATCAAATCATGCATAAAAAGATTGAAAATAACCAATTGAATCATAATAAATAGGACTCATGGAGATTTGCATGAAACCCTAGAAAGTTCGGTGAATTTGAATTGGAGATTTGAGTTTTCTTTTGGGACCTAATTGATGAAAGGAATCCATTGGTGAATTTCCGCACACTTTGATAATCAAAGCCTAAAAGCAATGGAGAATCAGACCTTGAATCCTGTGAAACCCTAGTTCTTCACCTTGAAGGTTAAGAGAGAATTTTGGAGAAGAAGACTTGAGGGATTTGAAAGAATTGAGTGAATGAGAGGATTTAAGCTTAGTCTAATGAGTAAAAACGAGTATAGGGGTAGTTATATGGCCAAAACAACGTAGTTTAGAGGTTATTTAGGTAGGAAAAGACCAAAATACTCTTAATAAAACTACTGGATAACACCTACAATTTCAACCTATGGACTGTCCTGGTCCGTCGTAGGGTCAACTACTAGGGGCCAAAATCTTGAACAACTTCTACGAGGGCCTTCTACGAGTTGTAAATTTTCCTAAGGTTCGTAGACCTCTTCCGTAGAACCCTTAATACTAAAAATTTTACCAAGTCTAAGACCTCTTCTACGTATCCCTTCCTGTGGACCATAGAACCTTCTCCGTAGGAAAGTTTCAGAAACCCAAAAACTTCCTCACCTTTCAAGACCCTTCCTACGAATGCCTACTACGGAATATAGAACCTTGTACAGTCTATAGATGGGCTCGTAGGAATTGAACCAATGCCAAGTTTCTGCAACTTCCTTCCCAAACTCATCTTCCAGTTTCCGAGGTGTTACAATATCTCTCCCTTGGAAATATTCGTCCTCGAATGAGACTCAAGCTAGCATGAATAGAGTATGGAGAGAAACTAACAACCCAACATGAATGCAAATCTCATCAAAGTGCACATAATCAAAGAGAAACTGCTCCAAGCTTAGTCATAACATAAAAATCAAGTTTTCATGTACATGCATGCATATGGAAATATGAGAATGACTAAACGCATGAATCCAAAAGAATGAACCATGAGAAACTTAGTACCTCAAGCTAGAATAGGAGCAGAAGGAAAGGGATAAGGATACTTGGACATCATATCGGCTTCGGCTTTCCAAGTAGCACCCTCAACTAATTGATTCCTCCAAAGAACTTTCACAGAAGCAACTTCTTTATTTCTCAACTACCAAACATGACGGTCTAAAATCTCTATCGGAACCTCTTCATATAAAAGACTTTCCTTAACTCCCAAACTTTCCAAAGGCACTATTGATGTCAGATCTCCAACACACTTTTTCAACAAAGAGACATGGAATATCGGATGTACCGATGTTAACTCATTAGGTAACTCTAATTCATAAGCAACCTTGCCAATATGCCTCAAAATTTGATATGGGCCCATATATTAGGGACTAAGCTTCCTTTTCTTTCTGAATCTCATCACACCCTTCATAGGTGAAATTTTAAAATAGACCGAGTCATCAATATCAAATTCGAGCTCTCTTCATCTAACATCGGCATAAGACTTTTGTTGACTTTGAGAAGTTTTCAACCTTTCACGAATAGTTCCAACCTTTTTCATAGCCTCATGCACCAACTCGGGTCCTATCAAAGCGACCTCACCAACTTCAAACCAACCAATAGGAGATCTACACCTCCTACCATAGAGAGCCTTAAAACAGAGTCATTCCAATACTAGAATAATAGTTAATATTATAGGCAAACTCAATAAAAGGCAAATGATCATCCCAATTACCCTTGAAATCGATCATACAAGCTCTCAACATATCTTCCAAAGTCTGAATAGTATGCTTGGCCTGCCCATCGGTCTATGGATTAAACGTTGTGCTAAGCTTCACTTGAGTACCAAGACTTTTCTGAAACGACCTCCATAACTAAGATGAAAACTGAGTGCCCCGATCAAAGATAATGGATAAGGGCACCCCGTGAAACCTTACCCGTTCCTGAATATAAAGCTTGGCATACTTTTCGGCTAAAAATGAAGTCTTTACGGGAAGAAAGTGAGTCAATTTCGTCATTCGGTCCACAATTATCCAAATCAAATCAAACTAATGACGGGTACAAGGTAAACCCGTAATGAAGTCCATATTCAAATCTTCCCACTTCTATGTAGGAATACTAATGTCTTGAGCCAAACCACTCGGTTTCTGATGCTTAACTTTCACTTATCAATAATTAGGACACTTAGCCACAAATTTCACAATATCCTTCTTCATCTCATTCCACCAATAGAGCTCCCGCAAATCGTGGTACATCTTGGTGGCTCCCGGGTGAATAGAATACCAAGAACTGTGAGCTTCTATCAAAATCTTATTCCTCAAGCCATCAACATTCGGAACACATAATTGACCTTGGTATCAAAAAACACTATCTCCCCCTTAGGAGAAAGCTTCAATGGCTTTTTCCGAAATTGACTTCTTCAAATCAACCATAACTGGAACAAGACCTTGCTTAGCCTTCACATCCGTTACAAGAGACGATTCCAAACTATTCTGAACAATCACCCCACCCTAATTAGAATCAACCAAGTGAACACCCAATCGAGCTAATCCATGAATATCATTAACTAACTCCTTTTTACCATCCTCAACATGAGCAACACTTCCCATCGATAATCGACTAAGAGCATCCGCCACCACGTTCGCCTTTCTCGAATAATAAAGGACACTCATATCGTAATCTTTCAATAACTCAAGTCACTTTCTTTGGCGAAGATTCAAGTCCTTTTGGGTGAATACATACTTCAAGCTCTTGCGGTTGGTAAACACATCCATATGAACACCATATAGGTAATGTCTCCAAATCTTTATGGCAAACACTATTGCCGCTAATTCCAAATCATGAGTTGGAAATTTTTTTCATGCACCTTCAATTGCCTTGAAGCATAAGCGATGACTTTTCCATGTTGCATCAAAACACAACCAAGACCAAACCATGAAGCATCACAATAAACCAAAAAATCATCTGATCCTTCCAGTAATGCCAATATATGGGCTAAGGTAAGTCTATCCTTCAACTCTTGGAAACTCTTCTCACAAGATTTCGACCATAGGAATTTCGCCTTCTTTTGAGTCAGTGTTATCAAAGGCGAAGCAATAGAGGAAAATCCTTCCACAAACCTTCTATAATAACCGGCCAAACCTAAGAAATTTTGTATATCTGAAGGGGATAAAGGTCTAGGCCAATTCTTAACAGCCTCGATCTTCTTAGGATCAACTTGAATACCTTCATCGTAGACAATATGGCCAAGAAAAGTAACAGACCTCAACCAAAACTCAAATTTATTAAACTTAGGATACAATTCCCTACCCTTGAGAATTTGCAATACAATCATCAAATGCTCAACATGCTCATCCTCACTTCGAGAGTAAATCAAAATATCATCGATGAACACAATCATGAACATGTCAAGATATTACTTGAAGACCCTATTCATTAAGTCCATGAACATCACCGAAGCGTTAGTCAAACCAATGACATCACCAAAAACTCATAGTGACCATACCGAGTTTGAAAAGTCATCTTTGGAATGTCATCTTCCTTTACCCTCAATTAGTGATAACCCAATCGAAGATCAATCTGGGAGAAGAAGCACACACCTTAGAGTTGATCAAACAAATCATCAATCCTTGGAATATGATATTTATTCTTTATGGTAACCTTATTCAATTGTCGATAGTCAATGCACATTCGGAGGGAACCATCCTTCTTTCAAAAAAATAACATCGGAGCACCACATGAAGAGATACTCGATCTAATAAAATCCTTGTCTAACAAATCCTTCAATTGACCCTTTAATTCCTTAAGTTATGTCGAGGTCATACGCTAAGGAGGAATAAAGATAGGTCACGTATCTGGGAGAAGGTCAATACCAAAGTCTATTTTCCTTTCAGGAGAAATACCGAAAAGATCATTGAGAAATACTTTCAAAAACTCATTTACAATTGAAACTGACTCAAGAATAGGGGCTTCGAAATTCGTATCCCTAACCCGAACAAGATGATAAATGCAACACTTAGAAATCTTTTTCCTAGCCTCTGGGCAAGATACGACCTGACCCTTAGGAGCAGAATTTCCCCTTTTCCGTTCTAAGATTGGTTCGTTCGAAACCAAAAATATGACCAATCGGGTCCGACAATCTATGGAAGCACAACAAGGATGAAGTCAATACATCCCAAGAATAACATTAAAATCTAACTTATCAAGCTCTACAAGATCAACATGAGTGACTCTATGAAAAACAAAATCATGGTAATTTCTATAAACTCTTTTAGCAATAAAAGAATCACCAACAGGTATAGAGACAGAAAAGAGATTTAAAAGGATTTCAGGACCAACATCAAATCTCATAGTCATATAAGGAGTAACAAAATACAAGGTAGCACCTAAATCAAGCAAAGCATACACATCAAAATGAAAGACTTTCAACAAACCGATCACAACATCTGGAGAACCCTTATGATCCTTCTGAGTCTGAAGAGCATAGAATTTGTTCTGACGAGGAGCACTCGAACCAGAACCACTACGCTAGTCTTGCCTACCATCCTTTCCCTTAGTTGCTTGCAATGGAAAATTCCTCATCTTAGGACCACTCTTCCCACAACCAAAACAAACATTTGCTGGCTAAGCACTCTCTCGGGTGACTCTTGCCACACTTTTGTCAGACTGGAATAAACGATCCACTACCACCACCTCCTTGAGGCTTAGGGTTAGACGCCCTATCTTTGTTGAACTTAGGAAAAGGAGCATTAGAAGAACCTTGACCAAAAAAATTTTGTGGAACTGAGGACGACCATGTCCACCGGATGTAGAATAAGAAAAGTCACTATCACCGGTCCTTGCCCTCTTTGACTCCCTAGATTTCTCTTTTAGCTTTTTCTCTTCAATTTGTTGGGCATGTATCATTAGATGAGATATATCCATCTCCTTGATCAACATGGTGGTACGACACTCTTTGACCACCATTTCGAACACACCCGACACAAACTTACTCATCCTTGCCCTAGAATCGGCAACCATAGTCAAAGCATAATTAGACAATTGAGTGAACTTCAATGCACACTCCTTCACACTCATATTTCCTTGAAGAAGATTAAAGAACTCAAGCACATTTTCCTCTCTCATCTCAAGAGGAAAGAAATGATCAAGAAAAGCCCCTTTGAATTTCTTCCAATCAAGAGGACCCACATTAATAGCCCTCTCTTCCTTCTATTGTTTGAACCAAAATTGAGCAACACCTTTGAGTTGGTAAGCAGCCAATTCGGTTTTTTCCACCATTGACACTCCCATTATTTCCACTATCTTATAAATCTCATCAATGAATTCTTGAGAATCCTCATCAACCTTGGACCAATGAAACACTGAAGAATTCATCCTAGTGAATTCCTTCACCCTTATCACCGACATACCCACATTTGGGTTCACGAGAGCAATGGCCTCTCTATTAGCTTAGGCCGTCATAGCTTGAGTCAACACTTGGAATGCAGCTTGGAATTTGGCATGAATCACTTGCTTGGCCAAAGGATCAACCGTCACTTGAGGAACCTCAGGCTCCACATTCCTTCTTGTGTTAGCTCTTCTAGGAGGCATATTCTGAAAAGCATCGGACAAGAGTAAGGAGAGAGATCTTTATAGAAATAAACTCTATGGCACGACTTTAGAATAGTGAAATAACTGAAATTTCCTAAATGCCTTGTAGCCTCCTATTCATAAATATGGCACACTTCATATTCATGAACAAGACTACTCGACGCGACTTGCCAGACATCCTAGAATCTTTCTAAAACCTGATGCATTGATACCAAGTTTGTCACTACTAAAAGTACACCCTAGATGTGACATGGCAAATAGGATCCCAAGAGACCCTAAACAAGTCACTTGACATAAGAACGATGTAAAAGAAATACAACAAGAGAGAATAGGCATAAAAATCTCATATCATATAAGGAATCTAAACATAAGTGTGGAATACTAAATTGTGTCTAACATAGCTTTTCTAACATCATAAGAGTAATTGGAACGTAACTCATACACATAAATGTCTGAAATGAAAAGACAATAAAAGAAATAAAGTGTCTATGGATTTACCCTTGAACCATGAGGACTCACCAAATCCAAACGATCAAGTTGAGCAATCCCGATACTAACCATGTCCGGGAGGAGGAGCATCGAACTCTATATTATAAGATAATATAGGCACAAGTATACATTAGTATATTGAATATACTAAGTATAGAGAAATGCATAAAAACATAGGCATGGGAATATGAAGAATGTTAAACATGGTATGCATGACCAAGTAAAATGTAGTAAGAGCCTTTAAAGAATCCATTATTCATAATCAAGGTCAATGCATACTTAAAGCCATTTGAGAAGCTTTCATAAAACCTTTGAAAAAACATAGTTCATTTGTGGGATATTTACCTTTAATCAATAATAAGACCATGTAAACTATAACATGAAATCCGGCATGACCCTCACACCAAAAAGGGAAATCTACTTGCTAAGGTAGTATTCCATCACATTCATTCATAATTGCTACTGTGGATCCACTAGCTAGGTCATTTAAGACAATTCTACAGGGGCACGTAGTTTGGGACAAGGGAATTGCTACTAAAGCCAAACCTCTACTAGCAGTAGGGCCTCCATTCCAAAGTCCTCTCTGTGCTAAGTAAATCCGAATGAAAAAGAGATAATTATAATCATATCAAAATACTTGAAAAGGCACAATTAAGACTATCAATCCCAGCATAAGTTCTTATTAGAGTAGCTCCTTTCAAATCATGATTTCATAAACATTCATATTATACACTTACCTTCCTAAGCATCTAAATCATGATCTCATTCATATTTGAGAAAACCTTTCACAAATCATTGATACTTATCTCAAAAGAATACATAGTTCATAAATCATCATTTCCATAAAAACATACATAGCTTTCATAATCATAATTCATGGGTTCATAAGCATAGTGCATAATTCATGTTCATAAAGTAGTCATAGGCATGGGTCCATATGAAATCAATTAAAATCCATGTAATTTAATCAAATCATGCATAAAAATATTGAAAATATACAATTGAATCATAATAAATAGGACCATGGAGATTTGCATGAAACCCTAGAAATTACGGTGAAATTGAATTGGAGATTTGAGTTTTCTTTTGGGATCCAATGGATGAAAGGAATCCATTGGTGAATTCTCACATACCGTGATAATAAAAGCTCAAAAGCAATGGAGAATGAAATCTTGAATCCTTTGAACTAGTTCTTCAGCTTAAAACTTAAGAGAGAACTTTAGAGAAGAAGACTTGAGGGATTTGAGAGAATTGAGTGAATGAGAGGATTTAGGCTTAGGCTAATGAGTAAAAACGGTTATAAAGGTAGTTATATGGCCAAAATGGTGTAGTTTAGGGGTTAATTGAGTAGAAAAGACCAAAATACCCTTAATTAAAACTGTCGGATGACACCTATGATTTTGACCTACGGTCCATAAGAATTCCTATGGACCGTCCTAGTCAGTCATAGGGTCAACTACTGGGGGTCAAACTCCTGAACAACTTCTACGAGGGCCTTCTACGAGTCGTAAATTTCCTTATGGCCTGTAGTCCTCTTCCATAGAACCCTTATTACCAAAAGTTTTACCAAGTTTGAGACCTCTTCTACGAACCCCTTTCTACGAACCGTCCTTGTGTTCCGTAGAAAAGTTTTAGAAACCCAAAATCTTCTTCATCTTTCGAGACCCTTCCTACAAATGTCCATTACGGACTGTAGGACCTTGTACGGTCTGTAGATGGGCTCGTAGGAATTGAACCAGTGCCAAGTTTCTGCAACTTCCTTCCCAAACTTATCTTCCAATTTCTGAGGTATTACAACAACATTTTCCCCCTTTTTGATGATGACAAACTATTACCCGTGTCTTCAGCTTGTAACTTTCCCCCTATCAACAGATTCCCCCTATCACTAGGATTAGATCCCTTTCAGATCTGAACTGGCTACCCGTCATCAATACATCTTCACCCTTTGGAATCATAAAAAAGTTATAATTGTAAACCAAGTAAGATAAATTCATGGCCACTAGGGAAATACTAACACAAATAAACAAGCTAAATTAGACGAGAATCATAGTTGACAAAAGGAAATTTATACATAATTCAGTAAATGTACATCAAAAACACTGCATAAGGAAATACAAAGGAGAACCAGTTTAGAATGGCCATAGAGAGAGAGAGGAGCAAAACAAAATAAATAAGAGTAAAGAAGGGGAGGGACATATGTTGTTGTATGGTTGTGAACGGGTTGAAATGTATATATAGTTTATCATCAAAAAGTTGTAGTACTGATTTTGATGATTAACAAACTTACTGAAGGGACCTGATACCTATGATGTACTTTTTGCAAAGTACAATCCAATTGTAAAATGAACCTTGTCTAGGCAGTGCAACAGAGTAATAGGGTAAGGTGACAGCAAGACAGCAACACATGTCCCCTTTTTCAAACATATTGATCCGTCTTAACTTCATTTACTCCATACACATTCCCCAGCACATTCCCCTGACAGCCCGTTCCCCCTGTCTCCATACATATGTTCATATGTCATAAGGGAACAGGTTGTAATGTGGAATGTGATAAGGAATGTGTATGGAGCAAATGAATTTAAGGCAGATAAATATATCTAATAGAGGGAACATGTGCTGCTTTGTTACTGCGAATTGACTGAAGTGAATACATAGTTTGTTATCATCAATAAGGGGAGAAATGTTGTAATGTTGATTTTGATGATTGTCAAACTTACTGAATGGATTTGGTACCTATGATGTACTTTTCGTAAAGTATAACCCAATTGTAAAGTGTACCTTGTATGCGTAGTGTGGTAGAGCAGCAGGGCAAGGTGACAGTAGGACAACAACGTCATTGTACACCTCCACCAATGAGAAGAGGTTAAGGTTTTGCTCTCTCTCTCTCTCTCTCTTACACACACACACAGACATTCATAAGGAGACTTGACAAAGAGCAAAACCTAGTTTTTGCATTTTGAAAAATATTTGTTGTTGTCTCAACTCAGAAGTTCTCTCATCTAAAATATCATTGAAGACTTCAACGTCAAGGGACCTGCTCTAATCGCTGAAGTTATTCATTCATTCCTTGTTATTGAGTCTTAACGTTTTTCTCATATTGTAAACCTACTCATCTCTATGAAGTCTGTGTAGGTATTGTTCATTTTGTTCTCTTTTTAGATTCAAGTTGTTGGCTAGAGGTAGTCATAGTGTTGTGGTTAGAGGTAGCCGATTTGTGTTGTGGTTAGAGGTAGCCATTGAAGTCTATGTCCAACTAGGGTTAGCTAATATAGTGGGCAATAGGAATATTGGTTAGTTAACTTGTAATAGAGGTATTACAAGGGTGAGGGATTAAGTGTTTTAATTTGTAGATTGCATAGGGTTGTAATCTAAATCTTGCCTCGTGTTTAGTGGAGTTATTAGTGAAAGTCTACATGGGTCGTGATTTTTAGATTAGAGAGGAGTCAAATCTCAAATCAAAGGTAAATGAGATAATAAATGCTTAGATTTCACAAATGTAATATTTTCTGTCATGATAGTATTTGAATGGACACAAATTTTTAAAAATGAAAGAAATATACTTGAAACATGGTCTAAAACAAGTCTAAATTATTTCATTAACAATAAATAAAAATTTTAAAGTTAAAATATCACTAATATAAAAGCAAATCATTCAGTAACCAAAAACTTATTTTTCATTCCATCAGGGGCACAAAGGTTAAAAGGGCCTCAACCTCATCTATAAACAAGGCCTCATTAGCATAGGACAAACCATTTAGTAGAGTACAAGTTCCAAAAAGCTAATAAATGGCTATTACATAAACCAAATTAAATACTAATGTTTCCTATCTTATATATACACACAAATCAAAATAAAAAGTATTCCAACTTGATGTCTCGATCATGACAAGGAAAAGGTCAAACACCTTAGCTCTCAATTGATTGCCTGACTCGAACATCATCATTATAATAACTATGTAATTCATCATCGAATAACATGCTCTTTCCCTTAGTTTCGACCGATATGTCTAATCCAACATTCGGCGTATTTTCCAACTTGAGGTCTCCATCATGACATGGAAAACGCCAAACATAGCTAAGTTAGGCTCTCAATTGATTGCTTGACTCGAACATCATAGGTATAATAACTCTGCAATTCATCGTCGAATAACATGCTCTTCACCTGAATTTCGATCGATATGTCTAATCCAACGTTTGGCGTATTTTCGAACCTTTTGATTTCCATCTTTACTTGCTATATAAGCAATCTCCAATCCATTCCCAAATGGAAGTGTCACTGATCTCACAACACAAACTTTTCCATTAAGAACACTATCCCAACTAAACACTTTACTTTCTATGTTTCTTATTTTACTTCCATTTTTGCACACTAAAATTGCACCATGATGGCTCAATTTAGCACTATTAAAGATTGAAATAAAGTCACTTCTCCTCTCATCCACAACCAAAAAATCAACCCCATTTAGCCTTTCCATTACCTCTTTTGCCTCTCCTACCATCACTTCTGGTATTGACACACCTGAATTTTGCATGGCGCCTACATATTCTAGTCTTGACTTTTCGTCTGGCACCACACATACGTACCTACACTTACAAAGTCAGGATTTTATTTCATCAGTCAACCTAGTGACGGATTCAGGATATTCAATAGAAAATATACAAAAAAAAATCAAAGGAGTTCAGTATTTACTCTACATACATAAAAAAAAATATAATTTTAATCATGCATAAACAGTATAACTTTTTCACCCAAGGAGGTTTGGATGAACCCCCTTGAGGTTACCTAGCTCCACCCCTGAGTCAACCTTCCATTTTAAAAAAAAAATGTTGTATTTCTATATTTAGAAATAACCTAACTAGTAGAGATTATTTATAACGCTTCCATAGGATTAGTAAGATAAGACATAGCCTCCCTTATTTGAAATTTTTTCATTGAGTTTCGCTTTAATTATATATAAAAATAAAAAAAATAAAAAAAACTAGCCCTAGACACCTTGTCGGGTGGATTTACTTAAACAAGAAAAAAGAAAAAAAAACTCACTTTAAAATTCGATTTCATTTTAATTTTAGAGACTAAGAGAGATGATCCATAACCACGTAAATGTTAAAGAATTGACTTAGACAACAAATTTTTTATCTATATTGAAAAAAAATTATTTTATATCCGATCAAATGATCTCACATAAATTAGAAATGTAAGAAATTTTGGAATCTATATACCTTCCACGATTGTGTTTTGTCGCGATGGCTAGGCCGATGCTCGTGGCAATCTTATTATCGTTTTTCCATGCTTCAACTGTTAATTTCGCGTTGTACCCTGCTGCCATAGCTGATAAAAATTCCGCTATACTGGATTTTGTTGATATTCCACACTGCATATATGAAAAATATAATAAAATTAAAGCACTGAATGAAAAAATAGGTAAAAGAAAAAGACAAAGCAAATCTTTTGTTGCTTACTGTTTGTATGGTGTCAAGATAAGCTTTTGAAGCCGTTTCAGGAGACCAAATTAGCTTCATTTTTTTCTTCTAATTACTTGTTTGTGAAAATATGAAAAATTGAGAAATGATGGTTTTCACAAATACTGTATTGCTTGCTTTTAAATACAAATTTGAGATTTATATTATAAGGTTTTAACATGACTACTAGTTGTTCTCAAGGAATAGTTGACATTTTTTATACACAACTACTAGTTGCACCTCAACAGTCAATAAATGTTTATCTAACATTATATTCCCTCGATCAATTTCAAACTGTTTGTCTGATTTTGACTTGACACAAAATTAAAAAAGTACAAAAAGAATTTTGAATTTTATGATCTTCAACTATGAATATGTAGAATATAGTAAAGTATCATTTAATTTTGTGATCTTAAACATGTCTAGTAAAAAATTGAAATTAAAGAGTTGTCAGACTAAAAAGGAGAGTAAGACAATTAAATCGAAATGGAGGGAGTAAATGTTTTAATATTGTGCTCTTTTTCCAATTTATATATATATTTTTTATATGTTATGACTTTTTATTTGGTGTTGACATTGAGATATATAACATTGAAGTAGTTAACAAGAATCGTGATCAACCAATATGATTTTTGTGTTTTTCAAATATAGTTAGTTTGTCGGCTTGCATGAACTTATTATATAATATGATCTATAAGTCTAATTTATAAATGTCAAGTTGGAAATAATCAAAATCTTATCTGCTTATACATAGGTAGCCGTACTTACAATCTCCATGTAGTACATCAAATTGCAAGGAGTGAGAAATGAAAAATACAAATGGATGTGGCTAGTTGTATATGAAAGTCAACTTCTATGTCAAGTGGAATAAATCTAACCTATGAATATTAAGAAAATGTAACTAATGGCACGCATGCTATAAGAAAGAAATTACTCTATTTCTTTTGTAAATTCAAGAACCAAAGTATCAAGCCAAGGAGCCACTAGAGTTTGATAGTCTTAACTATATGAGCACACGTGTTGGACTAATGAAGCAACCTTCCATAAGTGGGTATCAATATTTTTTTTGGTTTTCCACCCGTTGTCGGGTATTCACATTGGAGCCCGACTAAATCTGGATTTGTGCCGGGAAGTCCCACATTGGGGGGTGAAGCTCTCCCAAACAAAGGCGACTCCGCACACAGGGGAACTCGAACACGAGACCTCTGGTTAAGGATGAAGGAGTACTTACTACTACACATATGGTAATCCTTTCGTTTCAAAAAGATTAATCTACTTCTTTTTTAGTTTGTTTAAAAAAAATGACCCCCTTTTTTTTTTAACACTTTAATTTCAGCTTTTCATGCGGCATGTTTAAGGCTACAAGATTAAAGGACATTTTGGTACATTTGACATAACTTTAATTTAGGATCACAAGATTGAAAAATCTTCTTTATTTTCTTAAATTTTGTGTCAAGTCAAACTAAGTCATTCTTTTTTAAATGGAAGGAGTAATATTCATTGTAACTTCTCAAGGTTAGTGTGGCTTTACTTCTTAAAGGAGAAGTCTGAAGTATTTGAGACATTTAAAGAGTTCCAACATACTCTATGTAGAATGATACTGAAAGGAAAAGTAAATATCTATGTACGGACATGGGGGAGAACACATGTTACGTGAGTTTAATGACTACACTTAAAGAGAAGATGATAAGTTTATAATTAATGTTTCTAAATACACCACAATAAAATGGAGTACTAAAATAATATAATAGACACTTGGCGAATATGAAAAAGCATATTGCATAGTATATTCATACAAACGAGGTTTGGGCAGAGATGCCTGGAAACATTTTCCCATATCAGTAACATAATAGGACAAGCACCAACATGGATTGTGGTGCAGTGGTAGCCTGGGACTACTCTATTCTTAATCGGAGGTCTCGACTTCAAAGCAAAGTCTAAGAAGAGCTTATCAATTAGATTTTTGATGAAGGCTTCTGAATTTTTGATAATAATAAGGTCATCAGCATAGACTAAAACAATGATGAATATTATAATGAGAAATCATACTTGGAAGCAAGGAATTCAACATGAAGTAAGGTTGTACTTAGTTTCGCAAACCAAGCTTAGGGAGCTTGTTTAAGGATATAGAGAGCCTTGTGAAGTCTATAAACATGTGTAGGATATTTCGGATCAACAAACCCTGTAGGTTGAGTCATATAAACCTCCTCATGTAATTCGCTATGTTAAAAGGCATTCTTGACATCGAGTTGACATAGTGACCAACCTTTTGTTAATGCTAAAGTAAGAACCACTCTAATAATAGTAGGCTTCACAACTGGATTAAATATGTCATGATATCCATGTCAGCTTATTGATTAAACTCTTTAGCAACTAAATGAGACTAGTATCTTTCAATAGGATCATCTAGATGGAGCTTAAGTTTAAAAATACACTTATTACTATCAACAATGTTCTTTGCATTGGATGCAAGCATAAGGTCCAAATACCATTTTGGATGAGAGAATTATATTCTTCTCACATAGCCTTTCTCCAATTTACATCCTTATTAGTTCGAGAGAAACAAGTAGGCTCATTGGGTAGAGAAAAATTAGGAAGAGAATATTTGGTGGTCAAGTTGGCTTGAGATTGTGAGTGCTTTGCTTTATGTCTAGTGACTATTTGGTGCGGAACATAAGAAAAAGTGTTGTGGCTTATGGATTGAATGGGTAAAGTTAAAGGAACCACACTTGGTAATAAAGGCAAGTCAACAGTGAGATTCACTGTTGGAAGTAAATTTGATGACAGTGGTGGAGACTTTGGAGAAGTAGTAGCTTGAAGGGAAGGTAATAAAAGTCCTGAAGAGGAGGTTGGATTTAGAAGGAATTTTATGGGAGATGAATATAAGGAATTAGGAGGTGTTGGTTCTAAACAAGGGAAAACTACATGTAACATTGAAGGCACTTGTGAAGAAGGTAGTGACACGGGCAATGTACTTTCGTTTAGTGCGAAAAATCGACTCACCAAAGACAACATAAAGAGTGATATAGATGTGACCACTAGGTATATGAAGACATTTATGGCCTTTATGATTTGGGCTATATCCAAGAAAGACTCATTGGAAATATCTAAGGAAAGTTTGTGAGAGTTGTATGGCCTTAAATAAGAATAACAACCACATCCGAAAACTTTTAAGAAATTAAAATCAAGAATTTTCTTATATAATTTTTGAAAAAGTGAGATGTTATGAAGGAAAGGAGTAGACATACGATTGATGAGATACACAACAGTGGAAAAGGCATCATCCCAAAAATGAAGAGGAAGAGAAGCATGAGCCAATAACATTAAATTAGTCTCAACAATATGACTATGTTTTCATTCCGCGGATCTATTTTGTTCATGGGTATGAGGGCAAGAAATGTGATGCAGAATATCAACTTGGTCAAAAAAACTGAACATTTTTTATGTTCTCCACCCCAATCAAATTGAATTACTTTAATTTTGCATTCAAAATAATTTTCAACTTGAGACTTAAAGCGCAAAAAAATATAGTATACTTCATTTTTAAAGGACATGGGATAATACCAAGTGAATTTTGTGTAATCATCAATGAAGATAACATAATAATGAAATTTATTATTTGATAAATGAGGGGCAGATCCCATACATCAGAGTGAATCAAGTCTAAAGGATTCAAAGCCATCGAACATGATGATGTAACAGGTAATTTATGACACAAATGTTAAAATTCTTATTTGTTGGAATGGGAAAATCAAGTGTTCTAGCAATATTTTAAACTACTTTTATTTAGGGCTGATCTAATCTACTATGCCAAACATCGAAAGAGGATTTGGACACGAAAAAAACTTGTAATTTATTTGAGGACTGCCAATTGAATCTTCGGGTGAAAAGAAGCTTGTAAAGGCCATTCTCAAGTTTCCCTTCCAGTAGCACCTTCCCCATTGCCCGATCCTTCATAATACAGAAGTCAAGATGAAATTCAAAATAAACATTGTTGTCAATAGTAAATTGAGATATACTTAGTAAACTCTTAGTAATTTTAGGGACAAATAATATTTTCTTAAATGCAAGGCTCTAAATGACGTTAATAATTTAGAATCACCAATATGAGAAATTTTTAAACCTGCTCCATTACAAATCAAAATTTGGTTTGTACCATGGTAGTCTTCTCTAAGAGTCAAGTTATTGAGATCATTTGTAAGATGGTTCGTAGCACCATAATATGAATACCAAGTTGGATCAGATACTATATTCGGTTGAGCGACGTAGGCTTCCATTTGAATTTTTGTATTGGCTTGATAAGAAGGATCAAACATGTGATAACAATTGAGAGCCATGTGACCAAACTTATTACAAACTTGACATCGGAATGAACCTGCGTAATTGTGAGGCTGACTATGTGCATTATTAAACCTTCCACCACGTCTTTGACCCCTTCCTAGGCGTCTTCCATAATATTGATTCAGGTTAGAGTTAGAGTTTTTTTGTAGCCACCATCAGTTTTAGGACTAAAATTTGAAGATTTTGCAGTAAAGTTTACTTGCCTTTGTTCAACAATACTGAGATTTTCAAGACGTATCTCATAGCTTAGCAATAATCTGTGTAAGTCAGTAAGGGATATGAGTTTAACTCTAGAGGTAACAGAAACCATCAACACATCATAATCGATACCTAAGACACCAAGAATATACAAGGTAAGATCTTCCTCTTTGAGAGGTTGTGCCACAGTGGTCAAGTTATCTGCAATAGATTTCATCTTTTGTAAATAGTACTCTATCATTGACAAGGATCCCTTTTTTGTTGTCTGAAGTTGTAGGCGGAATTACAGTACTCGTGCCTTCGACTACGACGAAAACATAGTTTCTAGGGCTTGCCAAACATCTATGGTTGTTATACAACCAACAACTTGCCCCAAAACACTCTCTGTGAGTGTTGACAAGAACCTCCTCAGGAGTAATTGGTCCTATTTCTGCCATGCCAAATAATTTAGATGAATAGTAGCTTCCGTTGAGGTTTCTTATGTCGAGCTCCTTGCAAAAAAATTTGATGGACATTTGTGAGACCCCTTCAAGGTCATGTCCTCTTAGAGTGGGTAAAACTTGAGACTTCCACAAAAATATAGTTATTTCTATCCAACTTAATAATATTAGAAAATGAGTAAAATTGGACAAGGGACCATAACTAGTAGATGAGTTTTGAGAAGAAAGGCTTAACGTGATGATGGAGGGGTTTGCCATATATGAAGGAAGCGAATAGTTATTTTGCTCTGATACTATGTAAGAGTTGGTGAAGATTTCAGTTACCTTACTTATTTAAATGTAACATACACGTACATATTAAATAGATACATATCAGATAGACTCTTAATGGGATAAGAAGTCTAGAAAACAAAGGACATAAACTCCTTATGATATAAGGTAACTATCCTGAAGATATTCTAATATGATGCATCTTTTTCAGTTACGACAAATCAAAAAAAAAAGGATATAGGTATTCTGAACCAATCAGTAATCGGACATATATGACACTTTTTTAAAAAAATATTCTTCGATTCATAAAAGAATGATATTTTTTCTGTTAAATAAATCAATTTTTAATTTCTTATTTCATCCTTGATTTTGGATCTACCTGATTTTTTTAGGTTAACTTAGGATGACCTGTATTTTCTTAACCAATCACCTTTTACTCTTAAAAAAAATCGTAAGTTTCATTTTTGTAAACACACTTGTTATATCTTTTCAAAAGAGAAGTCAATTACGTATTGTGTTAACATATAAAACTCATTATAAAAAAAAAATGTCTTATTGATGCTTAAATATTTCGGTAGGTTGTGAGAGGCCGGGAAGGACCTTGCTACGAGGCACATGAGTCATGATGACCGTTCCTATGATTCATTGATTTTTTGCAATGTGGGATAAAGTCCAATGATAACAAATCTAGTATAGTTTCATAAGTAGGATCTGAAAAGAGTAAAATATTTGTAGTCTTTAGAGAGACAGTTTCCGATTGATCCTTAGCAATCCTCTTTCTTTATTCGAGTTTCGAACCAATAATGTGAATGAACTCACACAGACAGAATCGTGGACAAAGTCCCGTAGCACTAATTAACATGTCTCTTTTTTTTCTTTGTCATTGTTTGCTTTTTCTTTCCTTTTAAAATGGTGTGACAACATAAAAGAAATATTACATTTAAAAACTAGGCAAGTTGTTCCCACCTGATAAGGTCAATGGCAAGCTGTAACTTAACCTATCAACCCTAATTAAAATTCATTTTATAAGAAAATTAAAATTCCTCAAAATTTTCTTAATTAAACAACACCATTTCACTTTCTTAATTAAAAATCCTCATAATTTTTTTTTAATGTTGCACCACTCCTTGTCATGTTTTAATGATTAAGTAGATAACTGACCTTTCCAATCCACTAAAGCCAAAAAGTGTTTGTTATTCGTCTTGTTGGTCTGCTAATCCAATTACTAAATGATAATTAATATCATTTTATAACCAAATTAAAAACCTTTTAAATCAACTATTGCATTGTCAACCCTCATGTGGTAGAGCTAAATACAAAAAGGATTAATTTATTAAGCTTTATATTAAAGAGGTGAATTGCTAAGATAAAGACACTACAATAAAATATCTTTAGCGGCAATAAATATGCACCATTAACAAAGAAACTAAAACATTTACCTGCATTAGTTAATTGTCATTAGATCCAATATCACTATAGGTTTGAGCAGCATTTCCAAAGAGGGCTAAAATGTAATTGTCACTAGTAATTGTCTCTAAAATATATATTTAATGACAATTAAGTTACTACTCGTTAATTAATTACCGCTAAAAAAAAATGTAGTGATACATCATCATGTTATAATTCTATTGATATTACCTTATGCGCCAATCCATCACTTTCGACCGGTTATAAAAGAAATCAACTCCCAATTTTATAAACATTAAATTTGTTATATTAGGAATGTCACAATATATAATTTACGACTTCTACTTAATTAGCAAGTGAACTAATACCAATAGGTCTGTCTCAATGCGCAGTGGTTATTTAATTATTTTGATGTAAGTGTATATGATGGAATATGTTCTTTACTAAATTAGTTTATTATTATGTGTCTTAATTCTTAAATTGTTTGTTATTCTATTTGTATTATTTTTAGTTTTAATTAATATAGAGAGTGTTTGCATGTTTCAATTTCATAGGATATATGTATCTATGTATTTCAAATCTATCTCTTGTAGGTGTATTTCACATTTTCAATTTTAAGCAAATCATACAAATGATATAGTTTGTATCTATGGTACAATTTGTTTTACAAATATATCTATAATAGCATGTTTGAATTACCTCAACAATCGTCGAAGAAGAAGAGAAGATTTAAAAGTCACCTCTGAAGATAGAAAAATACAATTGATAAAGTCGATACAAGTACTTCTTTTTCTTTTTTTAATTCTATGTATTCACTCGTTCTGTTTCTGAGAAATTGAAAGAATGGTGAAATCAAAGACTAAATTTGACTAGCACATAGTAGTTTTCACACATAGTAATTTTTGCAGCCAAAAAATTGCAAGAAAAAAATAATTGATAGAGTGGGGAGATCTTAAAAAAGAATTGCGAGATAGGGTGAGAGAGAGAACGAAAGAGGAGAGAGAGGCGAGCGAGAAAAGGAGATAGGAGAAAGATTTTCTATAAAATCCTAATTGTAGTTATGTTTGATAATATTTTAAAACTATAGTCAGGTATAATTGACGTATTACTTATGTGTGCTAGGTAATGTAAAAAAAAATCCTATTCAAAACCTATACTAATTTTTCTTTTGATTTCTCATAAATATCTGTATTGAAACCTGATTAAATTTTGATTTGCGGTGATAAATATCACTTTGAGATACAACATAATCTTCGAGAAATCTAGTGCGTCGTCACCTTATCATTTTCTTAATCAAAATGTTGCATCATCATCCTCCTTTTTATCATGTTAGAATAAGTAGATAAATAATTGTCCTGTTCCTTAAAGTCATCATCTTGTCTATTTAACCTTCGTGAGCTAATCTAAATTTAAGGTTAATTAACTTCATTCAACAAACTTAAAAACCTTATAAGTCCTTGTTAGTGACCGAACTCGAAATCTCTCTAATCATTTTAGAATTGTTCCCGTGCGCTAAACTTGGGAATGGGTCAATTGGACCTTTTATAAAAGAAAAGAAGTAATAATAAAAGATATATATACCTAGATTATTACACTATTATTTTGTGAGTTTTCTCAAAAGGAATCTTTAGAAAATAGTCTAAAAGATCCACAAATTACAAGAGAATTAAAGAAGGATCAATTACTAAAAAATTGTCTCAAAAAGAAATAACAAGTGAAAATTTCACTCCGAATAATATTTGGCTGCTATAGCAAATGACTGTTACACACCGATTATAATATTTGACATTTAAATGTTATTTAGCTATTATAGATAAAAATGACGCACAAGTCATTTTTCTTAAACTTTTAATATTATAAAAGAAAGAAAAATACTTAAAATGTTTAAAGATGTTCATATATATTTCATTAATTAAAATTTAAAAAAAGTTTATACGTCGTCATTAATAAATTCATAATTAGTTGTAAAAGAATTAAATTATCTAAAGCACATACATATTTTAAAACGAATTGAAAATTACAAATATTTATGTTTAATGGAAGAAATCTAAATTTTCAACTTGTTTAGTAGATACCAATCTCTTTGTGGAACTTGAATTCAACAAAGATTTTCATCCAAACTTTCAGAAAAATGGCATCTGATAGCATTCCGTAATCTCAAGCAAAATTAGAATATATGTAGGGTATGGGATGGATAGTGTATACCCAAATCTTATTCCTCTCTTGAGAGGTGAAGAGATTGTTTCTGATAGATCCTCGGCTCAAGTAAAAGCATTACAAAGCAGTTCAAAAACGAAAACCAGGGGAGTGAAGAAGCCAAGATAAAGTGATGAAGAAGACATGATAAAGCATACTAAAAAAAAAAAGGAACCATCAGTACAACAAAATAATACGATAATCGAAGTGTAAAAAACATTAAATAGTAACATAACAGAATAAGAACTCCCTAAGTAATGCTACAACTAAAGTATGGAAGAAAAAAAGTCAATCAAATCGAAAATTCCCTCATTGATCTCAAAGTCTTAACTTAATTAACTCGTTCCAAGAAAAAACTATTATTTCTATTTCAATTTATGTAGTGATGATTGGACATAAAGTTTAAGAAACAAAGTATGGGCAAACTACATAAATCCCACTAGTATAGGTCCTTATTACTAAGATTCTCAATAATTTCAAATATTACTTACTCTACCATATTTTGTGTTTAGAATACATGAGTTTGAATCCGCGAGATATATGTATCTGCCAAATTTTAAAATTGAGATACATGAGTATCATACAAGTACATTCATATGTATCATAGAAGTATCTAGTATTAATTTCATGTATCTATTTATATGATCTAATATTGATTTCATATATCTATTTATATGATCTAATATTATTTCATGTCTATTTTATATGTATAATTTGATGTATGAAGTATCAATTCCATACGTTATAACCAAAAACATGTATCTCAGATACATAGTAAGCATATACATCTAATCATGTGTATCTAAATATGGAATGTAACTGAAACGCATGAATTTAGGAACAAATCACGACTGTAGAGTATCTGTCGTATCATTAATAAAAAAAAGTAAAAAAATTCAAAATTCTTCCCTTTTTTTCAGCATCTGAAATTTTTTCTCATAAATACATATAATCTTAACTCAGATACATGAACTCTTAACTAGATACATGTACATCTAATACCCTTCGTATCTCTTTCCTTTTCAGTAGAGACCTAATACCCTTCGTACTCTAATCTCCACTTATTGAAACTCCGATTACGTTCATGGCTGGTCAGAGCATCTCACCGCGACGGTGTTTGTTTTACTCTTTGATTTGTTGATGTGGCTCACTATTCGTTGCGCTTAGATTCGATGAATCTCAGTCAGGTCTATCAAAAATTCGACACGAACACTCCTTCAATTGGGCCTTTTGACCTCCTAATCGCCTACGGCAATCCAGGTGGTTTCTCCACTGTCGATGCTATCTCTGGATAGTAACAATTTGAACACGAAAGGATATAGGTTAATCATATGAATATGCATTGATGCATTTAATTTAAGGAGGATAAGAAGTAAGAATTTGATGAACAACTTGTACATAACATCAATTGGCATTTTCTAGAGCTATTGCATGGATTCTGATTGTTTCCGGCAGAAACAATTTTAAGAAAATAAAAGTTGACCAATCGTTAGGTAGTGGGGGGGGGGGGGGGGGGGATATTGATAGGGTTGGAGATTGGTTGTTATTAAAACGTTAATTGTGAAGTTTAAATGTAAAGATAATTAATCAATCCTAATTATAAGGGATGTGGATATCTTCTCATTGTATCTTCAATAATATATGGTATAAAATATATTAGAAGTGGTAATATATGTAATTGTTTGAAAGTAGAGGTAAGATTAGCATATATGATAGTGATATATGTCTAATAAGGTAGTTTATCCAAAAAGTATTGTTGAAACTTGTTATCTTATAAAGGATAATATGATAAACTTAAAGTTAAATAATTTCAAAATAAAAATAATAATAATATATTTTAAAAAATAAATTAAAAAATAGGTAGGACACATAAATTATGACAAAAGGGTACTTAATTTAAAACCATGTTAGCTAGTTGTTTAATTTGCCCGATAAGGTCTGCAAGCTGTTGCTTAACTTATCAACCCTAATTTAATATACAACATAATCTAAGAGTAATCTAGAGCTTCGTCACCTTTTTATTTTCTTAATCTAAATGTTGCATCACCCTCCTTTTATTATGTTATAATAAGTAGATAAATAATTGTTCTGTTTGTTAAAGTCGTCATCTTGTCTATTTAACCTAGGTGTGCTAATCTAAATTTAAGGTTAATTAACTTCATTCAACAAACTTAAAAGTTAAAAACTATATAAGTCTTTGTTATCGACCAAATTTGAAATTCAAACCAATCATTATAGATTGGTTGTGCTGCAAATGTGGAAATTGGTCATTTCCTTTATGGAAGGAAATAACACTGCAAAAAGCATGATTTGAAAATTTCAAATCATGATTTGAGATTTTTTAAATATAAAAATTGACTCATAAATTTATATTTTATTTTTAAAAAAAGCTTCACGTTTAATTTATATCTACTAGCCATTTATTTCATATGTAAATAAAATTTATAATTCATATCATTACTTTTTAAACCATTTATATCTCATATAACGATTATTCTCACCAATATAAAATTTATTTTTACTTCAAATCAATTCTTACTTTACAATTTATATTCACCAAATTCATACTATTGATTATCAAATTTATTACTACTTCATTTAAATCAACGTTTAATAAAAAATAATTTTTCATCATTATATTGAGTGAACATGACTAACCACTGTAACATTAATTGAAAAAACAATGTTTTTACTAACAACTTGAACTCTACAACTTATGTTCAATTTTTTTTAATTGAATTAAGGTTTGATCAATAAATGCTATATTTTCTTAGAATAGCTTTGGTGATGGTGTTTTATGCGATTTTATAAACTTTTGCTTATTTGGTAAGATTGTATAAAGAATTGAGATAATTTTAATAGTTTTACAACTTATGGGTTTTTATGTCTATGAGAAAACATACAATATAAAAAGTCTAAATTACATGTCCAAACAAATCTTCAACTTCATCTCATGATTTCATATCACATGGTCAAACAGGCGACTTGAATAATGCACGTTTTATGACATAAATAAATTTTATTAAAAATTAAATGGATAATTTCATAAACCTCCCTTCAGGTTTCGCTCTCTCTCTCTCTGTCTATATATATATATATATATATACACACACACACACACACGGGCTCTTTTTTACTAAACAAAGATACACATTTTTTCATATTGAATTATTTTTAAAGTTTTTATTAAATAAGTCATTTTTTTAATAATATGGATTAATTTGAAGAAATTAATATAAAGAGGGATAAATTTGTCAAATCATAACTAATTTATATTTATTTTAAATAGGCTTAAAGAATTGTTACAGAAAAATCAAAATAAGGGACGTAGGAGTAATATTGTAAACCACAGAGGAGGTGAGTGTTATAGAGCGAAATGTCACGATCTTAGTCTTTTACTAAGCACACGTGCGGCACTTGACAACTTGCTCACGTTCTTGCACTACTTGCTCATGATCTTGCTATGCCAAGTCAACCTAAGATAGTAGGAATCGCTAAGAGAATGGAAGAAAGAACACAAGAGGATTGCTTGGAAGATTGTATTGTAGAGCACTTTGTTGATTTTTGCTTAATGATTTTACAAATGGATGCCCCTCTATTTATACTACTAACTTAGGGGCTAAAGTGTAAATAATAATTGTTACGTAAGTCCCTAGATATTTACTAAATGGTCCTCTCTCTAGAATTTTCTACAATGCTAGAAAATTCCAAGGGCCTTCGAATCGCTAAGAGAATAGAAGAAAGAACACAAGTGGATTGCTTGGAAGATTGTATTGTCGAGAACTTTGTTGATTTTTGCTTGATGATTTTACAAATGGATGCCCTTCTATTTATACTACTAACTTAGGGGCTAAAATGTAAATACTAATTGTTACATAAGTCCCTAGATATTTATAAAATGGTCCTCTAGAATTTTCTAGAATGCTAGAAAATTTCAAGGGCCTTCCATGTAATTCTATAATTTTCCAATGAAAATATCTATATTTCTCTAGAATATTCCACTAAGGCCAGTTGTCTTTCCTATGTAAGCTTCCACTTAGGCAACTTTATGCCACGTGGCGCCTATGTGGCGTAATGATGAGGCGGGTCGTCACACTCTCCCCCACCTGATGTTGCGACGACCACGGCGCATTGCTTCTGCATAAACTATTGAATCTTATCTTTGAATAGCCACAAGTCCTCATATCGTTCTCATGTAAATTTTTTCGACATTTTCTCCTTCCAATGAGTGTGGAACACGACAATGACTTTTTGTCTCTATCTCCATCAAAGCTTGCATTAGCTTCCAAGAATGTCGACCCCTCCTTCTGAGCCCCTTCACAAACTGTATAGATGAAAGTTGTGCTTGATTTTGTTTATGTGGTATAGTTATTGAAGGCACCATGCAAGCTCCTTCTCGTTCCATGACCCATAGACAATGGAGGTAGGGGTCGATCAAGGTATGACACTGTGTGAAGAACTCTTGCCCTAGAATAATATCAAAGATATCCATCTTCGTAATGGTAAAGTTTATCGTACCTTTCCAGTAGCCCAAATTCACAACAACACCATTAATAACACCATGAGCATTTTGAGGATCAGCATACACGGTCTTGACGCGAGAGTTAGTTGGAGTATGCTTCAACTCTAGTCTCTTTGCTGCAGCCTCGGTCATAAAATCATGAGTCGGTCCAGTGTCAACCAATGCACGAACGGGCTTATTATTGATGATAAGGTCCACGTACTGATTTCTATTCTCGTTAACTTAGCTAGCTAACTTTGTGATGGCTCTACATAGTCCAATCACTCCTAGTTGAGCTGTGACCGAACTCTCTCCTTGCGCTTGCTCCTTCTGTTCACACACCATAGCGCTAAGACTCCTCAAGTCGGGACAATCATTGAAGTTATGTGGCCCACTGCATATGTAGCAACCTTTTCTCTTGGATTGTGCTTTCTTTTCCGTATAGCTCTGACAACCAATTGACTTCTTATTATCGAACTTGTGGGTATCCAGAGTCTTGTGGTGTTGTTGACGTACTTCCAATCTCCTTCACCTTTTGCAATGTCATCTTCTGACTTACTGCCTCTGTCTTTGTCATACTTCTCATTCCTGAAATCCATCAAAGACTCGGCTTCCATTATGGCTTGATCTATATCAATGACTCGTCAGGGTAGCAATTCTGCAACCCGTCCATAAAGTGGAACAACAACTCATCATTAGTGAGGTTGGGAATTTGAAATGTAAGGGTCTTGAACTCCTTGATGTAGTCCCGAATGCTCCCTGTGTGCTTTCAACTCCCTAACTTTTCTTCTTGCCTCATACACTACATTATTTGGGAAGAACTACCTCTTGAACTCAACCTTGAACTGATCCCATGTGCTGATAATGCACAAACCTCTCTCAGCATCAGCCGATTTACGTCTCCACCATAGCATGGCAGTATCTGACAAGTACAATACTGCGGTATTGACCTTGGCATCGTCATCTTTTACATTTCCATGTCGGAAATAGTTCTCCAAATGCTAAAGAAAGTTCTCTACTTCTTGTGCATCACGGACTCCTTTGAACACTGGTGGCTTGGGAGCCTCGATCTTTGCCTCCCTCATCTTGACAACATTTCTAGCGGTCTCAGTCACGCCAATGCTGACCTGCTCCTCGAGTGTCTCTATCCTTGCCTTCATGGCATCGATAGTGCTCAACGCCTCCATGAGCCTACACTCTAAGGTAGCGATAGTCTGCCTCGCCTCTATCTCAGTTTACACACACCCATCCAAGTCACTTCGGATGCTTTTGATCTCTTCAAGAGTATGCCCCTCAAGAACGCCTACAGTACCTTCTACTTTCCCCAAGCGTTGGCCAAATATCTCGACGGCATCCATCCCGCATTAACCTTCGTGACGCACTCTTTACCGAGCGAGACGTCCTCGAGCAGGACCTCCACATCATCCTCGCTCGCCTCAGAGGTAGAAGGTTCTTAGGATGTAAGCCTTTCATTTGGCTCAACCTTGAGTGGTAGCTCTTGGTTTTTGTTGGCGGCATTCCTCTTTTTGCCATAGCCCTTCTTGCTGGCAGCATCCTAGGTGATGTTGGCTTGAGTGTTAGCAACATTGATTTCTCCGTCGTTTGCCATTCCCTTAGTTGTAACCTTGCTCTGATACCACGTTGTCACTCCCTTAGTCTTTCACTAAGCACACGTGCGGCACTTGACAACTTCCTCACGTTCTTGCACTACTTGCTTACGATCTTGCTATGCCAAGTCAGCCTAAGATTATAGGAATCTCTAAGAGAATGGAAGAAAGAACACAAGAGGATTGCTTGAAAGATTGTATTGTAGAGAACTTTGTTGATTTTTGCTTGATGATCTTACAATTGGATGCCCCTCTATTTATACTACTAACTTAGGGGCTAAAGTATAAATAATAATTGTTACATAAGTCCTTAGATATTTACAAAATGGTCCTCTCTCTAGAATTTTCTACAATGCTAGAAAACTCCAAGGGCCTTCCATGTAATTCTATAATTTTCCAATGAAAATATCTATATTTCTCTAGAATATTCCACTAAGGCTAGTTGTCTTTCCTATGTAAGCTTCCACTTAGGCAACTTTATGCCACGTGGTGCCTATGTGGCGTGATGATGTGGCGGGTCGTCACAGAAACCTCAACAGAGAACTTTGAAATTATCCCAAAATTAAATCATTACATTTGGCTCAAGGGCCCAAAAGTCATGTAAAAACATTATACATATTTCATATTTTTTTACGGAAAAGGGTCAAAAATAATCCTGAACTATGTGAAATAGATCGCTTATACCCTCCATTATATTATGGGATCAAAAATGTCCCGTCGTTATTTCAAGAGACTACAAATACCCTCAAGAGTTAACAATTGTGATGTGGCAAGCCACATGGTATAATTCCGCTCCCTAAGTTTGCCAACTAGGATATCTACTAAAATATGAATTATTAATTTTAACCCAATTTATAACCCAACCCTAACTTATTCTTACTAGACCCGACACACACAAATTAAGAGGAAAACATCATATTTTCACCTCATTTTCACCATTCAATTCAGTAGACCCGACCAACTTGTATTTTGCACTTGATTTTTAGGAGTTTGTCTTCTTTGAAAGTGATACTTTGCATAATAACAGATTAGTAGTATTGCTCTTTAGTAGCATCTGTGTTTGTGAGAAGAATGGGTGGAGATGTGGAGTCATGCAAACTGCGGAATCTGTGTTTGTGAGAAGAATGGTAGAGTCTTCTAAATTGAGATTCTTTGAAAGAAATTATGTTCTTCAAAAAATCCTAGCCACTGATATGCTGAATTGAATTATGAAAATGAGGTGAAAAGATGATGTTTACCTCTTAATTTAGTGGGTTGGGTCTAGAAAGAATAGATTAGGGTTGAGTTATAAATTGGGTTAAAATTAATGACCCATATTTTTGTGGGTATCTTAGTTGGCAAGCTTAGGTGGCAAAATTAGTGTCATGTAGCTTGCCACATCATAGTTGTTAACTCTTGGGGGTATTTATAGTCTCTTGAAATAACGACGGGGGTATTTTTGATCCCAAAATGTAACAGAGGGTATATGTGAACTATTTCTCATAATTCAGAGGTAATTTTGACCCTTTTTTGTAATTTTTAATTATAATATAAAGGGGAAACTAAGCAAATAGCCCTTAGAAGAAAAATAATTACAAGCTTATACTCCATTACTTTCATACCCCAAAAATAATTACATTCTATACCCCTCCCCTAAACAATGCGCATAATTGATTAAAAAAGCCCTAAGGATCAACTTCAACAACTGCAGCAATTTCCCTCACTTAAACAATTGCGGCAATTTCCCTCACTTCAACAACTGAAAAAACGCAATTTTGATAAATTCTCTGTTTCTCCTCCTTTCTTCATCCACGATTCTCCTTTTTCCCCCAATTCTCGTTCTTCCTTCATACACAACTCTGCCTATCAATGGAGCAAATACCAATCCTCATGCAGCACAATGGAATTTGGAATTCAGAGCAACTCAACTTTGATGTTGATGCACTACTTGTAGAAACACCTACAAATTTTGAAGCTTTCCTCAGACAAATTTCAAATCATCTAAAAATTGATACTTCTGGAACTATCGACATGAGCTATTCAATTGCACAAAGATTTCATAATTAACTTAGTAAAGTGATACTAAAAGAGTGTATAGCTACTATTTTGGTATCATTCAAATTTTGTTGTTCATAATTAACTTACTAAGTGATACTAAAAGAGTATATAGCTACTATTTTGGTATCATTCCGATTTTCTTGTTCATAATTAACTTACTACGTGATACTAAAAGAGTATAAAGCTACTGTATTGGTATCATTAAGTTTCGTTATTCATAACTAACTTACTAAGTGATACTAAAAGAGTATATACCTACTATTTTTGTGTCATTGAGGTTCTTTGTTCATAACTAACTTACTAAGTAATACTAAAAAGGTATATATCTACTGTTTTGGTATCATTAAGTTTTTTGTTTCATAATTAACTTAGCAAAGTGATACTAAAAGGGTATATATCTACTATATTGGTATCATTAAGGTTTAATGTTTCATAATTAACTTAGTTAAGTGATACTAAGAGAGTATATAGCTACTATTTTGGTATCATTCAGGTTTTCTTGTTTCATAATTAACTTAGTAAGGTGATAGTAAAAGAGTGTATAGCTACTATTTTGGTATCATTCAGGTTTTCTTGTTCATAATTAACTTACTAAGTGATACTTAAAAGAGTATATAGCTACTATATTGGTATCATTAAGTTTCGTTGTTCATAACTAACTTACTAAGTGATACTAAAAGAGTATATATCTACTATTTTGGTATCATTGAGGTTCTTTGTTCATAACTAACTTACTAAGTGATACTAAAAAGGTATATACCTAAGGTATATACCTACTATTTTGGTATCATTAAGTTTTTTTGTTTCATAATTAACTTAGTAAAGTGATACTAAAAGGGTATATATCTACTATATTGGTATCATTAAGGTTTTCTGTTTCATAATTAACTTAGTTAAGTGATACTAAAAGAGTACATAGCTACTATTTTGGTATCATTCAGGTTTTCGTGTTTTCACAGTTAACTTACTCATTAAGTGATACCAAAAGCATATATATCTACTATTTTGGTATCATTCAGGTTCTTTGTTTTATAATTAACTTACTAAGTGATACTAAAAGAGTATATATCTACTATTTTGGTATTGAGGTTCTTTGTTTCATAATGACTCAGAATGATCAGAATTGCTACCAAAATTTGTTTTTTGTTGTTGAGTTGTTCATCACAACCCATCGGTGCCTTTCCTTTCCTCTTCAGATCAGCCATATACAAAGCAAAACAGAGAGAATATCATCTAGGATGTGGAAGAGGAAAATTTATATGCTATTAATACATTTTAACTTACAGGAAAAATCAACTGAAGAGATGTACAGTAAGGTAATTTAATGTGTGATATACAACTGTCTCGTCTACTTTCAATGTACCAAATGGCAAATTAGTTCACTTAGAATGGAACACTTCTAAGGGTTCTGATTTTGGGTATAGATATAGTCAAGGTGAGCAGCCAAATTCCTTCTTTCTAAACATTCCTCATCCTGGCCTCCGTTGCAGTTCTCTTCTTTACCAACTTGTGTTGATTCCACAACATGATCCTGAAATGTAATAGTAACAAAATTTTAGATCATCGTCTAATGTTTAATCATAAAAATTTATTGAAAAGAAATCTTTAAACCGGCAAAAATTTCATGACAGCTTGATAACTTTGGTTACCTGGTGTTGATCAATGTTGTTGAGGTTGAGGGTGGCCTCGTGAAAAGCTGGGCTAGGGCGAGAAGCATAGGACAGGGCGAAATAGAGGAGAAGGATAATGAAGAAAAAATGGCAGTAGAAAAGATGGGCTTCAATAAGAAATTGGCCTAAAATGAAGGGGAGGGGGTATGGGCTGTAAATATTTATGGGAGAATGGGTATATCAAAAATATGTTTGGATTTGGGTATAGACTTATAAATATTTTAGGTTTGATGGCCCTTTTATGTAGTTTTACCTAATATAAATGCTCAAATCATAAATACATGCTCCACGTTTCACGCGGAGCCTATATGACATTGAACTCTTAAGAACATAAATACATTAGATTCAGAACTACCAATCGGTGTATTACCTAGTCATAGAAACCGGAGATGGAGAGCAGTGTCGTACACACAATATTTCATAAGATTATTAAAATATGAAAGTTACATAATATAACAAACATGTATTATGTAATTATTGTATATAACTACACTTTAAAAAAAATATTACATAGTATAATTATATTTCATTTTTTCTAGCATCTCTTTCCTCTCTCTCCCAATCTCGCTCGCCTCTCTCCTCTCTCTCGCGCACGCCTTCCTCCTCCCCCTTCTTTCTCTCTCCCTTCCCTCTCCCTCTCTCCTTTTTTAGTTTTTTTCTTGTATTTTATTTTGTTTGTTTGTATCATTTGTATATTTGTGCTCTCTCTCCCCATCATCCTCTAAAGCCATTTTGCTTTGTGTATTTGTATTAATTGTATATTTTCTCTCTCCCTCTCTCACTGCCTCTCTTCTTTTTTTGCCTTTTTACTTGTATTTTATTTCATGTATTTGTATCAACTTTATATTTATTCTTTTTTATCTCTTCACTCTCTCTCTATAGTATTTTTTTATATTTTTCTTTGTGTATTCGTATCAATTGTATATTTATTTATTTTTTCTCCCCCCCCCCTCTCTCCCTCTCTCACTCCCTTTCTCTCTTTTTTCTTTCTCTTTTATTTAATAATTCTTTTCATATATTTTGATTCGTCTGTTTTTATCAATTGTATATTTACTCTTCCTTTCTCCCTCTATATTATTTTTCTTGTTTTTTTACTTTGTATCTTTATATTAATTGTATATTTTCTCTTTGTCTCTCTCTCCCCCTCACATTCTCTCGCTGCCTCTCTTTTTTTAAGCCTTTGTTCATATATTTTGTTTTGGGTGTTTGTATCAATTATATATTTTCTCTCTCTTTAGCCTTTTTTGATGTATTTTATTTTGTGTGTTTGCATCAATTGTATATTTTCTCTATATAGACTTTTTTTTCTTGTACTTTATTTAGTGTATTTGCATCAATTGTATATTCTCTCTCTCTAATTTCTCTATACAAGCTAAGTGATACAAGAGCTTTGAATATTAGTGATACAAGTACGAATTAATAAAAGTGATACAAGAGGGAATGAATACAAATGATACAAGAGCTTTAAATACAGGTGAGACAAGAGTGAATGAATACAAGTGATACAAGAGCTTTGAATACAAGTGATATAAGAGTGAATGAATACAAGTGATACAAGAGCTTTGAATACAAGTGATACAAGAGCTTTGAATACAAGTGATATAAGAGCTTTGAACACAATTGATACAAGAACGGACGAATACAAGTGATACAAGAGCGAATGAATACAAATCATACAAGAACGAGTGAATACAAATCAAATAAGAACGAATGAATACAAGTAATATAAGAAAGAGTGAATATAAATGATACGAAAGCGAATGAATACATGTGATATATGTAGGAGCGAGAGAGGTGAAAATATGGAATACAACTTAAATGTATGCATGCATGAATACAACAAATAAATTCACATGTTACCTAAAAAAAAAAGTAAATATATAGAGAGGTGAAAATATAAAACACGAAGACAAAGAGAGGTGAAAATACAAAATATAAAGAAGAGAAAGGTGAAAATAAAATATATAAAGAGAAAAGGGGGTGAAAACACAAAATACAAAGAAGGAGAAAGGTGAAAAATGCAAAATACACAGAAGAGAGAGGTTAAAATAAAAAATAAAAAATAAAGAGGGAGAAAGGGAGAGGTGAAAATATAAATACAAAGAAGGAGAGATATGAATACAAATACAAAAGAGATAAAAATACAAAATACAAAATACAAAGAGGAAGAGAGATGAAAATACAAAATAAAAGAAGCAGAGAGATAAAATACAAAATGCAAAATACAAAGACGGAGAGAGGTGAAAACATAAAAAAATAAAGAGGAAGAAAAGTGAAAATATAAAAACAAAATAAAAGGGAGGGGGGGGGGGGGAGGAGAAAAAGAGAGAGGTGAAAAAACAAAGAAAAAGGAGGGAACATACAAAATACAAAGAAGGAGAGAAAGAGAGAGGAACAGAAAGGGAGAGAGAAAGAGAATGAGAAAGAGGAGATATCGGGAAAAAGGCGATCGAGATTAAGAAGAGAGGCGAGATATTTTTATTTTTTTAAGCTTAGCAACTCAAACAGTAGCTATAAATTGTAAATATCCAATCTATAGCTATAAATACCTAATTATGTCCAAATGTTAGTCATTTTTAAAAATTTCTCTAAGATTTTTAACATATGTACCCAATTCAATATCATAGGGGTATAATTAATCCATTGCAAACCATGGTATTAACAACACAAAAGTTATTAATAAATGGATAAACTTGGTTAAAGACATAAGCATTCTTAATACACCAAAGTAATAAGAAATAATCTAGGGAAACTTACAGAAATTTCACTAAATTATGAGCTAATTACTTAGGCTTCATTTGTTTGCACTTAATAAAGGTCTTAATCTTAATCATTCATATCTTTGACATTAAGTTGGTTTGTTTTCAAGGTCTGAACCTTTAATCATTTAGATCTTAGGGGGTGTTTGGATAAGGTTTTTTTAAGTGACTTAAAAGTCAAAAGCCAAAAACTGATAGCTACCTACTTTTGATTTTTGGTTTTTTTTTTTTTTTACTTTTTAGGCCTAAAGTAATTAAGTATTTTATGTCTTTGTCAAACACCTCTAAAAATTAAAAAGTTCTTAAAAATCATAAACAGTTAAAAATAAATCAATCCAAACACCCTCTTAATCATTAAGTATATTTGTTTTTCTTATTTTACAACCACTTAATTGGTTTGAATATATCTGAATGATTAAGATCTATAACAAAGTCTTAATACCATTAAGATGTCTATTTAAGAATTTCTAAAAAGATGCAGTTCACCGCTACTCCATCTACTGTCAACCATCTCCCAAAATCACAATTTCAACCACAACTATCACCACCGCCAATCACCACCACCCACCATCCACTTCCACTATCCTTAATCCAACCATAACCTCCACTATTGTCAATCACCAAAATTTATCATCATCACCAGTAGCCATCATTTGCAATCATTACCACCAATCATTATTACATCTACTAATCACTATCGATAATTACCATCATTAGTCAACATTATATATAGCTAAACGCCATCAGCATTCACCATTGTCGTTAGTTATCACTATCATTCCACTAATAATTATCATCTCCCACCAACAACAACCACGGTTAATCACTATTACCAACTACTATACCATAAGATACTATTCATAACCACCATCATGAGTCAACACCATCCCAAATAGACACACACAATCACTATGAATGCATGTGCATGCATTCAAATTCACAAGTCTAAATCTTATAATGTAAACAAACGTGACCTTAGATACACTCTAGTTTGTAATCATACGAATCTTATCATATTTTGGTGCATCAGATATGTCCAGATCATGTATCTTGAGATATATGAGGTTAAAATTATGTGTAGTTTGTTCTATATACACTGTATCCAAGTGGATTCACATGTATCTAGGATACATAGCAAATCTCGCTCGCCTTCCTCCCATCTCCCTCCCTATTCTCCTATGTATTTGGTATCCCAAATAGATGCGAATCACACAAGATACATAGAGTTGTATGTATCTAGTGTGATTTGCATGTATCTAGGATACATGACTATCTCGCTCATCTCCTTCCCCATCTCGCTAATCTCTCTCCCTATTTTAGTGTATTTGATAGCAAAAATACCTGTATATAGGTGTATCTTTTTCAATATATGATAGGAAGCTCTTAATTAGTGTTAGAGTACATAATTATTTGAAAGTCTACGTAAAATTAGTATATATGGTATGAATATATGTCTAATAAGGTAGTTTTCCCAATAATCACATCATTATTGATCCCAAGATTACTACAACAACCTATTTAGTACTATTTTTAAACTCTCTACCAAACGATGTCTTAGTGCATATACTTTGAGCTCTTTTAGTTGGCCTAATCTGTAATTCGAAATATATTAAAGGACTTGATAGCAAATAAAGACTTTATATAAAAACCGAATCTCCTTTCCTATGTCATTCTAGGGTTTCCTTCTTCAGAGCCAGCCGGACAGCAGCCCCCTTTCTCCCATAAACACACCGGCAGCCAAGATGGGTCGTATGCACAGTCGAGGGTTAGTTCATTCATTCTTTCTTTCTTCGTTTCTGTAAACCCATATGTTAATGGAAAAATGTAGTAATACGTTTTTTGCAATTTTGTTTGGTGCACAGTAAGGGTATTTCTGCTTCAGCACTCCCATACAAGAGGACTCCACCAAGTTGGCTCAAAATATCTGCACCAGATGTAAGTAATTACTACCCATTTTATCCAACTCTAGTATAATCGCTAATGAACCAGATCATATTTTTATTGGAGTAATGGACATTTTGTTTTGTAATTATGTCTAAACCCCTTTGCCAATGCTACCGTAGATTTGCTTTTTAATACTTAAACACTTGGGTTCATGGTATTTGATTATTGTTTTTTCTGTAAAATATGCCAATTGAAGTGCCACAGACGATTGCGGTATTGTGTCCCTCATTTGACAAGTTGGAACAGTGGTATTTGAGGAATGTGCTATGGGGGTGTAGGTCGACTTCGCTCCCGATTAATTAAGATTCTTGCCCCCTGACAACATGCATTTTCAAAGTAACACTTAGTTTTTCCTCCATATAGTGGAAAAGTTCCGTATTTTCCTCTCTAGTCATTCAAGTTTATTTTGTGTGGTTGAAAAGATAAAAATAAAGTGTATGAGGAATCTTTGATAAGATGTGGCTTAGCTATGCTAGGTAAGCATGTAGTAATGTGACATAGACAATGAGAGACTCTCCCTTACATTACTTGTTTCAAGGCTTTGAGCCATTTTACATTTAAAAGACATGGCATATAACATGCAGGTGCATTTTGGCTTCCTGTAGTTTATAAGTAAGTACAAGAACATGTTTCCTATCACTAGAGTTAGTTGAGATTTTCTTTATACTCCCTCCATTCCACTTTATGTGGCAAAAGATTGAACAGGCATGGAGTTTAATAAATGGGATAAGACTTGCCAAATCACCTAAAATATATACCAAGTGCCAATTATACCCTTAAGAGCTCTTTGGTTAGGTTTTTAACGGAGAAAATGGTAAAGAGAAATACAGAGTCAAAAAGAGACTTGACATGGTCCATCTTTTCTCTCCACATTGACATGGGGTGTCCATATCACCATAACCTTATCCCACTCTTTATCTACATAAATTCCTTTTTCCAATATCTACTTCAATTCTAAAATCCTAAATTGCCCCGTTTTATTATCACGGCTATCAGGTCTTTCCCCAATCTGTGAAATATATTTCAAACTTGTAAGCTCTTTAATTGAAGAAAAACTCATCTTTCAACTCTCTCTCCCTTCTTGAAGATCAAGGTTCCAGTATTTTATTTGTAATTCTGATGCTTAAGACTACCATTCATTTTGTAAGCAGTTGCCAGTTTCTGCAAAATTGATTGGTTTTATTCATCACCTATAGGTTTTGAATCGTGTGTGTGTTTACGGTTAGTATTCTAGTGATTTGGTTGAATAATGTTCTTGATATCTTCAATGCATCTGTACTTGTTGTTGTTGGGAGGTAGTAGGTGTCTCGTAGGATTAGTCGAGGTTGCGCGCAAGCTGGCCCAGACACTAAGGTTATAACAACATGCCTAGTGTAGTCCCACAAAGTGGAATCTGGGGAAGGTACAATATATGCAAGCCTTACCCTTACCTCAGAAATTGAGAGGCTGTTTCCGATAGACCCTTGCCCCCCTGGACAGCACGGTTATTTAAAAACATCTATGCGTCTTTAATGGTGGTTTTGGTAAACTATCCAGTTATTTAAGAATTTTTCTTTCTGTTTGCAATAAGCAAATATGGGGAAAAATTAAGTGGAATCTCCACAATAATGTGAGAGAACAAAAAAGAGTGAAGACCGAATCATGCACAAACATGGAAGAGATCTGACATGTTGTAGCTTTATGTTTTAAACATTAACTTTTCTATCTAATAAAACAATCACATATTGTTTACTTTTAAATCTAATGGGGTCTGTGTCAGTTTCTAAAGGAATGATAATAAGCGTGATGTTCGAATCCTAAAATTACCAAATTCAGTAAGCTGCCACTCTTTTTGGAATACACTTGAGAGGAAATGTTGCTATATAAACTGGAATGGAGCGAGTAAGAAAAGGTTGAGCTTGTTCAGCTTCTTCCTTTGTGGATCAGTTGAACCTTTCCCTTCACGAGCATCAGTTGGGCTCTGTTTCTCTTTCTCTGTTTATATGGATTAGAAAACTTCAGGACAGAACTTGGTTGTATTCGGCTAAAATTCAAAACACTACCCAGAAATTTATGTGTAACTTGATTGAATAAAGTCATGCACTTATTTCTAGTTTTTTTTAACTAACAGCATTCTCTTGTGTTTCAGGTCGAAGATAACATCTGCAAGTTTGCCAAAAAAGGTTTAACACCTTCTCAAATTGGTGTTATTCTTCGTGATTCTCATGGCATTGCTCAGGTGAAGAGTGTAACTGGTAGCAAGATTCTCAGAATTTTGAAGGCTCATGGTACTTATTTGGTAATTTTGTGTTTTTAGTAGATATTAATTGTCTCAAGGAAATTATCTGATAATATAATGATTCTTAATTTGCTAGGACTTGCTCCTGAGATCCCCGAGGATCTCTACCACCTTATCAAAAAAGCAGTTGCTATTCGGAAGCATCTTGAGAGAAACAGGAAAGACAAGGATTCCAAGTTTAGGTTGATTCTTGTTGAGAGCAGGATTCACCGACTTGCTCGCTACTACAAGAAAACAAAAAAGCTTCCACCAGTCTGGAAGTAGTAAGTCCAGTCTTTCTATTTGACTTTAGTAGTGGACGACTGCTTTGATTTTGTTTTATTCAAGCTTTATGTTGCATTTGCAAATATAATATGTTAATATGGTCAATTCTCTACGAATTAACTTCTTTATCTAAGCATGCTGATAATTCTCTCTCATAATTTGGTGGAAAGGTTTATTTCAGTTGGAGAATGTGATTCAGGCATTCAGCCACTGCATTGATTATTCTCTTTGCAATATAGAAATACATATTCTATTTCATGTTAGTGTCTATTTGTGTGGTTCTAGGGAACCACTGTGATACTTGCTATGAATTTGGTTTCAAGTGTGCTCATATGGATTGTTTATAGTTACTACATTATATACATGCTGATTCACCCCCACTTTTCTCTGTTGCTTGAGTTTGACAAAAGTACATATTCATCCTTCCACAATTAATGGGAAGTACACAGACATAAGTTTATGGCCATCTTCATTTTCTTGCCAACCCTTCAAACTAGTTACCTCATATCTGATATTTTTTCTTATAACATGGTGTATGCGATTGCTTGGGTGCACCTTGACTAATTTCGCGAGGTACCTGACTCTCACCAGCGTGTTGCCTCATATCTTTGAGGTTTGGTTTCATATTCATACGTGTATCAGTTTCGCAGACAGGTCTCTTGGGTCTGTAGGATGATTGGACATGTTTGTGCGGCTTACAAGCGCTTAAGATCCATCTGAGTGAGTTCATACTGTCTAATGACATCACAAGACCTTTATAGGGAGGGGAACAACCACATTAGGCTTTGTCAGGTTGATGTTTCATGTTCTGGTGAACTTAGGTGTCCTTTTTATAGAAAAACAGTGCTCATTCTTTCCTGTCCTGTGAGTCAGACTGAAGCTGGTGCAGCTTTTTGTGTGCACATATCTAATTATGTGAAAGTCAATACTGTGTTTTCCTAGTAACCCCCTGCTTCTCCTTCCGGGTCTTCTCTCATAATTTGTGATTTGCTTTACTAATTTCAGTTTTTTCCTTGCAGTGAATCTACTACTGCCAGTACTCTCGTGGCGTAAGAGAAGATGGAGGCATTCAGAGTGTTACTTTCTTTGCCAAGTCATCTTAGAAATTCTATATTAAGCTGTTTTGGCATGGCCAGGATACTTAAAATGGTAACAAACTTACGTACTTGAGGAGATGTTAGGCTTCATTTAATTTCTTGTTTGAGATTTTGACATTGAGACTTGTTATCTGTGGTTTTAGCTATGTTTTAAATCACCTTGCCAAATTCGGTGTGTTGGGAGTAAGGGTCTCAAAGAACTGAAATTTTATTAAATAAATTTAAAATTATATTCATCGAACCGAAGTTGAAAAATTCGAATCGAATGGCCGTACAAGTCATGTTACAAAAATGTTTGAATGGAGCAATTCCATCTTATTTTAAGGTGGTCTAACTGTTTATACTAGACTGGTCCGAATTGTGACAATACAGCCTTTGCAATCATTTACTATTATTTTTTAAATAATGTTCGGGTTAGCTTGTGGCTATCTCGGTTATTTCGTTGAATATTTAGCTACATCTTGATTATTTCATAGGATATATATAGATAGATGAGAAGAACTAACCTAGCACTTCTTGCATATATTGAGACTTGGGAGGTATTAATTATGCTATGCGGATGTCTAAATTACAAATTAAAAATTATAGTAATTTTATACATAAATAACTTATTTCCTTGTGAGCTATCAAATATCGTATAACTTGTACGAAAAATCGAATGCAGCAATTTACTTCGGATGATTCATTGATTTGATCAGCAAGATTAATTGCCATTTTACATTCATATCGATACAAATTTGAGTCATGGTTTGCCAAAGCAAATAGAACGAAATTGACATCACTAAGCTGAAATCGGCAATTTAGTTGAAACCCGAAAAAAAGAAGAGTTTTTGAAATTGAAGCTAAAACATAGTATTTGAAAATTGAAGTTAGGTTTGAATATGCTTTCCATATAAAGGGAAAAAACTCACAAATACCCTTTACCTATGGGAAAAGACTCATAAATACCCCCCTTCCACCTTTTGGTCCATAAATAGCCTCAATCTATTTTTTTGGCTCAAGAATACCCCTAACCTATTGGAAATGGCTTAAAAATACCCTTCTTCCACCTTTTGGTCTAAAAATACCCTCAACCTTTATTTTTGGTTCAAGAATACCCCTCCTTCCACCTTTTAATTTAAAAATACCATCAACCCAAATTTAATTTAATTAAATTCTTTTACTAATTAGTTTTTTTTTATTTGTTCTAAAAGACAAATTTTATTTATTCAAATTCAAATTTTTATTTTTTCTAACATACTGACTATTAGTAATACTTCGAAGACATTAGCATTATCAGAAGCGAGCATAATAAGATCTAACAAATTATGTGATGCATTATCATTATTCTAGTATTCTAATTTTTTTTTCTTTATATTACTGATATTTCTTTTTTGCCATTACTCAATTGATGTTATTGAAATGCAAGCAAAATTTAAAAATAAGGGGAGAATGGATGTAGGATAGTATGTATATTGTACCGGTAAACGGATTGAGTAAGCATTTTTTACCTAATTCTAATGTTCATTGCTTTAATTAATTTATCCTGTTAACTCAGACTTAAAACTGCTGATTATTTCAAATAAAGAATTTTTAGAACTAAATTTTCAAAGTTTGAGCTTTATAAATCAAATTATTTTGTAGGTCAAATTTTCTAGTTTCTTTTAGTAAATTTTTGTTTGAAAGGACATTATTTTTATATAGTTAGACTCAAATATTTTAAATATTTTGGGATGGGTTAATATTAAGAATTTGAATAAATAAAAATTGTCTTTTCAAACTAATAAAAAATTAACTAATTAGTAAAAAAATTAATTAAATTAAATTTGGATTGATGGTATTTTTAGACTAAAAGGTAGAAGGATGGTATTCTTGGACCAAAAATAAAGGTTGAGGGTATTTTTAGACCGAAAGGTGGAAGAAAGGTATTTTTGAGCCATTTCCAATAGGTTAGGGGTATTCTTGAGCCAAAAAAATAGATTGAGGGTATTTATGGACCAAAAGATGGAAGAGGGGTATTTATGAGCCTTTTTCCATATGTAAGGAGTATTTATGAGCCTTTTTCCATATGTAAGGAGTATTTATGAGCCTTTTCCCCTATATAAAATATGTTTTGTGAATAGATGCAAAACTATTTTAGATCAATATTTTCAAACTTGAAAAATCATCTTCAAAAACTAACCAAAAAATCACTCTATATTTCGAAAATTACTTTAGTAAAAAAGGGAGAAAAAAATTAAGTCCAAAAAAACCATTCAATGTTTTGAATTTTTTTTTTTAAAAAGGAAAAGAAATCATGTCCAAACGATCCCTTATTCTACAAAAACAATATAAATGACCTCCAACAAAGTCATACGTTACTCTTTTGAACTAAAAGAAAATATAAACTTATGACAATAAATTTTTTATATAAAATACAAAACAAAGAGAACTACAAAAAAATGCAACATTATTCTTACAATCTTAATCATTAAAAAATGAAAAGGAAAAATACAAAATAAATACACAATCCTTCGAGCTCTTATCGACATCTATTCCCACAAGCCGATCACCATTCAATAGCATTCACTTTATTCTTTAAGTCAAACTAAAAAATGAATAAAATAAGTATCGAAAACATAACAATTTAAAAGGCTAATGTGATCATTTCTCCAAAGTCTTACAATGCTTCTATTTATAGAACCATAATATGAATAACAAATAATATCATGAATATGACTATTAATTATTTTAGAGGTTATCCTAATAAAAATTATAGGAGTAATGAAAATAACGACCATTAGGTTTTGCATTAAAGAATATGAAAGAACGATTAATTGACATATTTATTATTCTACAATAAAAAATAGAAAAATTGTAAAAAAATAAAATAAAATAAATTAAATTCTTAGCCAAAGATTATAGTAAAGATAAAAAAAACTCAAGACTTGAGACATTATTGTGTAGATTTTAGTGTTATTTAAAACTTGTAGTGAAGGATTTGTAATTGAAAATTCATGGGAAAAAAATATATATGTAGACATTTTTGAGGAAGTAAAAGGCAAAAAAAAAAAAAAAAAAAGAACAGAAGATATAATTATGTCCAACAAAGTCATAAGTTACTATTTTGAACCAAAAGAAATTATAAATTTACAATAATCAAAACTTTATATAAAATACAAAACAAAGAGATGAGAGAACTAAAATAAATAAATAATACAATATCATTCTTACGATTTGATCATTAAAGCATGTTATGTTGGGTTCATTGTATAATGTGTGAATGGATAATGATACATATAATAAAGATTGGTGCATTAAAAAAATATGAAAGTGCTGCAAGTATGAATGAAGTTATTCCATTCACGAATACTCTTGTCAAATGAATGCAACCTTTCGTATTTCCATGCAACCTCTCCTATTTCTAGGCCACCTTTTCACATACAATGCATGAATCATTGTGGGCTATAAATATCTGAATTTTTCTCAGATATAGAGAAGTTTTTTTAGACACAAGTTAGAACACTAAATAGTAAGAATTGTTTTTTGTTTTTCCAAAACTTCAAGTGTGATTACAAGCCATTGTGTGGTTCGCCGGACAACAAATTTGAGGTACCGCTATTTGTTTGTCGTGAGTCATTTTATCCTGGGAGAATATATTCCATAACCTCGGGCACTTGAGGGGAATAATTTCCTTAAGGAAACTCTGTGAATTCAGAGGACTTGACTCTTCTTCCTTTTCATCTTGTTGATTATATGAATTTTTGTTTTCAGAATTTATTTAACTTCACATTGGATATTTCATTATTTGTATGAAATTAGTTTGAAGTTATTGTGCACTACGAAACTAACAATCTTAACGAAATTATTTATCTTATTGTGTAATTGTTTATTGGAACCTTACTGTTTAAAACCTTATAATTGATTTCTGGAGATTAAAACCTTTGTAGTTTTATGCTCTGTTTGAACTTGATACTGACTTGGAGAACCTAAAAAGTTCGTCAGAAAATCAAAGTTCATTCAATTAACGATTGGGAGTTATAAACCTCGTCGTTAAACTAGAAACAAATCAGAAATAAATATCAAGTCTTTATTTGAAGATACTAAGTGTGGTTGTCTCTTTCTGACAGCAAGATGACTAATGAAATTGAAGTCATGAATGATACGACATCGAAAATTGCTGCACTGAATATTGCTTCGTCGAGTCGTACAAGTGTTGCACCTGCTATAACATCGTCTGAAAAACCTGAAAAATTCACTGGCATGGATTTCAAGAGGTGGCAGCAACATATGCTATTTTATTTAACCACTTTGAGTCTACAGAGATTCATCAAAGAAAGTGTTCCTGAGTTAGCAGATTCAACTCCGGAAGGTGAACGCGTTATGGTTATTGAAGCTTGGAAGCATTCTTATTTCTTGCGCAAAAACTATATTCTGAATGGGATTCATGATGACTTGTACAATGTGTACAACAACATGAAAACTTCCAAAGACCTCTGGGATGCTTTAGAAAAGAAGTATAAGATAGAGGATACCGGATTGAAGAAATTCATTGTGACAAAGTTTCTGGACTTCAAGATGGTAGATAGCAAATCCGTTGTTACTCAAGTTCAGGAATTGCAAATGATTATCAATGATCTCCTTGCGAAAGGTCTAGTGATTAATGAGGCCTTCCAAATAACTGCAATGATTGAGAAGTTACCTCATTTGTGGAAGGACTTCAAAAATTACTTAAAGCATAAGAGAAAGGAGATGTCCCTTGAAGATCTCATTGTAAGATTGAGAATTGAAGAGGACAATAAGGCTGCGGAGAAGAGGTCTCGTGAAAATTCAATAATATTAGGAGCCAATATTGTTGAAAATGGAAGGTCTAAGAAGAGAAAGATAAACTCCGTACAGCAAAGCAGTCAACCCAAGAAGAAATTCAAAGGTAATTGCTTTAATTGTGGCAAAAATGGTCATAGGGTTGCAGATTGTAAGGCTCCCAAGAAAGCAAAGAAGAAAGATCAAGCAAATGTTGCTGAATTCGAGGATGACGATCTATGTGCTATGCTTTCTAAATGCAATCTTGTTGGCAACCTAGGAGAGTGGTGGATAGATTCCGGTGCCACCCGCCATGTATGCGCCAACAAAGAACTTTTTGCATCATATGAGCCTACTCAAGGTGATGACAAGGTTTACATAGCAAACTCAGCAACCGCAAAGGTTGAAGGAACGGGCAAAGTCCTCTTGAAGATGACATCTGGCAAGGTGGTGACTTTCAAAAATGTGCTACATGTTCCAGAATTAAGAAAGAACTTGGTTTCTACTTAATTTTTTGCTAAAAATGGATTCAAATGTGTATTTGTTTTTGAAAAAAATGTAATTAGTAAAAATGAAGTATATGTAGGAAAGGGCTATCTTTGTGAGGGCTTGTTTAAGCTCAATGTAATGGCTATTGCTAATAATAAAAGTTCTTGTTCTACTTACTTGCTTGAGTCAAGTGCTTTATGGCATGAACGTTTGGGACATGTCAATCACAAGACCTTGCGAAAACTGATCAATTTGAAAGTGTTACCTGATTTTGAGTGCAGTAAAACACAATGTCAAATATGTGTGGAAGCTAAGTTTGCTAAGCATCCTTATAAATCTGTTGAAAGGAATTCCAATCCTTTAGACTTGATTCACACGGACATTTGTGATATGAAGTTAACACCAACGCGTGGTGAGAAAAAGTATTTCATAACCTTTATTGATGATTGCACTAGATATTATTATGTTTATTTGCTATCAAATAAGGATAAATCAATTGAGGCATTTAGACAATATAAAACTGAAGTTGAAAATCAATTGGATAGGATAAAAATGATAAGAAGTGATAGGGGTGGAGAATATGAATCTCCATTTGCGGAAATATGTTTGGAAAATGGAATTATCCATCAAACGACTGCCCCTTATTCACCCCAATCTAATGGGATTGCAGAAAGAAAAAACTGAACTTTAAAGGAAATGATGAATGCCTTACTTATAAGTTCAGGTTTAGCACAAAACTTATGGGGGGAAGCTATCCTTACAGCAAATCCAATACTCAATAGAGTGCCCCATAGCAAGACACAATCTATTCCTTATGAAAAGTGGAAAGGAAAGAAACCCAACTTGAAATATTTCAAAATGTGGGGATGTCTAGCAAAAGTCCAAGTTCCTATACCCAAAAGGTTGAAAATAGGACAAAAGACTGTGGACTGTGTGTTTATTGGACATGCTATAAATAGTAAAGCATATCAATTTTTGGTTCATAAATCTGAACATCCAGATATTCACGATAATACGGTAATTGAATAAGATAATGCTGAATTCTTTGAACACATTTACCCGTATAAAGCTAGATATGAAGAGTCTAGAGGGGGGTCTAAATGACCTCAAGATGAACCAAAGAAAAATATACAAAATGAAGAAAATCCAAGGCGTAGTAAGCGTCAAAGGACTGCTACTTCCTTCGGATCAGATTTTGTAACATTTCTCATTGATGATGAGCCTCAAACCTTTCAAGAAGCAATGTCCTCTACAGATTCATCCTTCTGGAAAGAAGCTGTCAATAGTGAGATTGAGTCAATCTTGAATAACCATACTTGGGAGTTGGTTGATCTTTCTCCGAGAAATAAGCTTTTAGGATCAAAATGGATCTTTAAAAGGAAAATGAAGATTGATGGTACTATTGACAAGTACAAGGCAAGACTTGTAGTCAAAGGCTTCAAACAAAAGGAAGGCCTTGATTACTTTGATTCATACTCGCCAATGACAAGAATTACATCTATTCGGATATTGGTTGCACTAGCAGCAGTATATGATCTTCAAATCCATCAAATGGATGTAATAATAACTTTCTTAAATGGAGAGCTAGAGGAAGAAATTTACATGGAACAACCCGAGGGTTTTGTAGTTCCTGGTAAACAAAGGAAAGTGTGCAAACTTGTGAAGTCAATCTATGGACTAAAACAAGCACCCAAACAATGGCATGCAAAGTTTGACCAAACAATGTTGGCAAATGAATTTAAGATTAAAGAGTGTGACAAATGTGTTTACATTAAGGACACTACAAATCATAAGGCCATTGTTTGTTTGTATGTGGATGATATGTTGATCATCAGTAGAGACTTAGCTGACATAAATGCTACTAAGCAAATGTTTGCTAGTACATTTGAAATGAAAGACCTTGGAGTTGCTAATGTTATATTGGGAATAAAAATTCTTCGAACTCCACAAGGTTTGGCTTTGTCGCAGTCTCATTATATAGAAAAGATACTTGACAAGTTCAAGTATTTGGATGTCAATATTGCCAAGACTCCAATGGACGTGAGCTTTGCACTTCGAAAGAATAAAGGTGAAAGTGACTCACAATTGGACTATGAGAGAGTGTTGGGAAGTTTGATATATATCATGAACTGTGCACGACCAGATATAGCATGTGCTATTAGCAAGTTGAGTCGGTACACGAGCAATCCCAATCAAACTCACTGGATGGCAATGAAGAGAGTTTTAGGGTATTTGAAACATACTCAAAACTATGCTTTGCACTATGACAAATATCCAGTAGTAATTGAAGGATATAGTTATGCAAATTAGATCACCGGATCAGATGAAGTAAAATCCACAAGTGGATATGTATTTACTCTTGGTGGTGGAACAATCTCTTGGAAATCATCCAAACAGACATGTATTAGTCGCTCCACCATGGAATCTGAATTTATCGCTTTAGATAAAGCCGGTGAAGAAGCTGAATGGCTCCGAAATTTCTTGGAAGACATTCCTTACTGGCCCAAATCACTGGCACCTGTATGCATACATTGTGATAGTCAGGCTGCAATAGGTAGGGCAGGGAGCATGATGTATAATGGTAAATCTCATCACATAAGACAGAGATATAATATCGTTAGAGAACTACTCTCTTGTGAAATTATCACAATTGACTATGTAAGGTCAAAAGATAATGTGTCGGATCCACTTACAAAAGGCCTAACTAGAGAGGGAGTTGAAAGGTCATCTAAGAGGATGGGTTTAAGGCCTAGGACAAGTCAAACATGATGGTAACTCTACCTAGCAGACTGGAGATCCCAAGAGCTAGGTTCAAGGAGAACAAACAAAGTTGTGTTTGACGGTCCAACATTGTCAAATAATCTAACCCATTCTCACGATGAAGACAATGTTCAGTGACCAAGGATAAAGCTCATATGGAAGCTTTTTAATGATTTCTATGTTTGGCAAGGCATGACCAAATAGTTTCTCTACAGGAGTAAACATTTAGGAATCACCTATGTGGGAGTAAAGTGGAAACCGCTTCAAGGAGAATGTTAGTAAAGACAGATTCTCTAAGCTCTCATGAAATCAGGAAGTGTTCATGGCTGAAACGAACAAAACCGTGAGAACCATAGATGATAAAAGCCTGGTGTGTGAATTGTATTGTCTAGGTGCACATTCAAGTTCGACGGTTCAAAGATATCGCATCTACCGATTGATAGAGTGCATCCGATATAAGTTCACTACGGAAAGTTCAAAGGGAAACCCACTTATCCCGATACCACTAGTCTTTGTTTGTAATCACACACCAGTTCGTGTATATCTATCTTTCGTGTTATAGCCATTCCCATTCATGTGGGGGAAAGTTGGGTTCATTGTATAATGTGTGAATGGATAATGGTACATAGAATGAAGATTGGTGAATTAAAAAAATATGAAAGTGCTGCAAGTATGAATGAAGTTATTCCATTTATGAATACTCATGTCAAATGAATGCAACCTTTCGTATTTCCATGCAACCTCTCCTATTTCTAGGCCACCTTTTCACATACAATACATGAATCATTGTGGGCTATAAATATCTGAATTTTTCTCATATGTTGAGAAGTTTTTTTTAGACACAAGTTAGAACACTAAATAGTAAGAAAAAGTTTCTATTTTTCCAAAACTTCAAGGGTGATTACAAGCCATTTAGTGGTTCGCCGGACAACAAATTTGAGGTACCGCTATTTGTTTGTCGTGAGTCATTTTATCCTGGGAGGATATATTCCATAACCTCGAGTACTTGAGGAGAATAATTTCCTTAAGGAAACTCTGTGAATTCAGAGGACTTGACTCTTCTTCCTTTTCATCTTGTTGATTATCTGAATTTTTTCTTTCATAATTTATTTAACTTCACATTGGATATTTCATTATTTGTATGAAATTATTTTGAAGTCATTGTGCACTACGAAACTAACATGTTAAAAATATGAAATCAATGTACAATCTTTCGAGCTCTAGTCGATATACACTTCCCACAAGCCACATTCACTATTCAATAGCCTTCATCTTATTCTTTCAAGTCAAACCAAAGCATCAACATAATAAGCACTGAAAATATGACAACTTAAAATGTTAATGTGCTCATTTTAACAAAGTTTTACAATATATCTATTTATAGGACTACAATATAGAATGCCAAATAATATCATGAATATGACTATTAATTATTTAAGAGATTATAATAATAAAAAGTCACGAGAGTAATGAAAATAAAGACCATTAAGTTTTACATTAAAGAAAATTAAAAAGTGACTTTTTAGCAGTTTCACACTGAGCTTTTGATATAAATTTTGCATTACTTGAATTTCTTGTCAAATTCTTACAATAAAATTCAAGTAATTAAAAGTATGACTTACATGTTAATAAAATTCGATCCGTTTATCAAATGTCATGGAAAAGATGAACTTTTTCCATTCAACAAAAAAAGCACCTGCAATAAAATAATCAAATCTCATATAAGTAAAAAATCTTAAAGCAATATATAAGATATAAAATACTATTTTATAAAGTTGTAAAAAAAGATTGAGATTCTTGGCCAAAAAGAGTTAATTCTAGCTCTACTATACATATAAATTTGATCATTTCTTTCGTAATATAATTTTCTAATATCTCTAGGACATAATATGGAATACAAAAAGATATCATGTACGTGACTATTAATATGAATTAGGAGTTATGATTGTCAAAAAGTCATGGGAGTAATGTAAATAAAGGTAATTAAGTTATTATATTAAAGAATATGAATAAATGGAGTAGTAATTGACACATTCATTCTTGTACAATGATAATAAAAAAATAGAAAATGAGAAAAAAGATAAATAGGATCCTTGACCAAAGAGAGGTGTAACATTACTTTTCCTTTATCTAACTTTATATTATATATAGATTGTTTGAAAAATTTTATTCCTTAAAACGAATATAATATACGTCAAGCCTTAATGTTTGATTATTATAAAAGAGATCAATGAATATTGGAATTAAATTAATCTAAAAATAAATATTATAAATGGAATATATAAAGAAGACAAAATATATCAAAAGTAGTACTTCTCCAATCAGAGTTGAGATTCTTAAGATAGGCATACAAGTATCAATACATTTATTTTTGTGAAGGCAAATACAATTAGATATAACTTTTCAAGAATGAAAACATGTAGTAAACAAAACTAAAAAAAGTAATAATATAAGTGAGAAAATAAACAAGAAATGTAGAAAGATACGAGAGAGTTTTCTCATTCTACCAAGTATATTCAAGTGTTTCCCAAATCTTCAAGTGTATAACACAATCCTCAAGACCTCGATTTATATTGTTACAAAGAGGCATACAAAGAGATAGCAATAAACATGATATTAATTCTTGAGAATGTGAGGAAGATCATGGGGTGTGAAAGATAAATGAGGAGATGGTGGAGGTGTGAGTATTATTATACATAATGGTGAAATTACATCTTGAAGTTATGGACATCTACATTAATATAATATATTTACAACAAAAATTAATTATGTATAAATAATAACTACATTAAAAATGAGAAAAACTAACAAATGCCCAAAAAAAGGAGAAAAAAAAAATTGAAATGAAGGCCATAGAGAGGTGCTACATCACCTTTTTTATATCTAACTTTATTATATATATATAGATTTATTCAAGGGTGCCTCATCTTAACGTATTATGCTTAATTTACTATTCATATATTCTTAATTTCATAGTGATTACATATAGCCATCAAGGTAAAAAAGAGAAAGCTAATAGTAGGAATCCCATGGGACCATTATGTATCCCAAAAGAATAAAAAAAAAGAAAAGGAATTTTGATTGGACAACTTTTAGAGAAATAACAAACTATGCCTAGTATGTAAAGGGGAGTAAATCACAAGAATAAGGGACATATTGTAAACCTTTATGTCCTTTTTGGAAAGGAAAATTTAGATTTGGGGCTCATTTGGACGTCGATATAAAATTATGATTTGAAAATCAGATCGATTTGAAGTTAAAATTTTAGTTGGATATACAATATATATTTTTTCTCATAAATATGAAAGAAAATTCACAAGTTGTGAAAACTATCAAAATTTCTCCAATTTTTACACGATCATATCAAATAAGCCAACCATAATTTATAAACAAGATATTGAAATATTCTAAGGCACAACATTGATAAATCATATATCTCTATGTTCCTTTTATAAATAAATGGTTGCGATTTCAGACTTTCAAATATACATACTAAAGATCCACTAGTCAACAATAGTATTCTTTAATAAAATCTTTTCACATAGTACGAACAATCTCTTCACATTGAATATGAGTTTCTTTTTTGAAAAAAATGTAAAATGATAGATCCTTTTTTACAAAAAAATATAAACTTATGACTTAAATTTAACATTTAAAATTTTTTGAAATCTTGGCTAGCTTAGGATGAAGAGGCAGAAATAAACACATAATAAGTTGCTCACATTAAACCTGAAGGGTAGCTTAGGATGAACTAATTAGAGCCAGGTCAACCCTAGGTGATTCAAAGATTAAAAAAAGAAGAAGAAGAATTAACCTAAATAATCGTGGATCAAACCGCTTAAATAAAAAATAGCTGGCGAATGTATAATCCTTGTATCTTATGTGTATAACCACAATATAAACTATGTATATCGGCTAGAAAAAGTAATGAAGGAATCCAGCTGGTTTTTTGTGTAGGGATTTCATCACTTCTGGCTTCTTAACTATATGACAAATGACTACAGAGATAACAAGATCAGAAAGGAATAGATACTTAAATAATAGTGCAAAGTGGGATAAATCAAATAGACATATTTAGAACACACAAGATCATGCTCTAATAAGATAGTCATTCAAACCAAATATGATATACACAAAGTGTTCAAATATGGAACTATCATGTGCTACTTTTATTACTATAATTTTAGTAAAGATTATACATGTCCATAATAAGCAGTTCTTTATCAATCATGAGCTCTGTCAAACTACAACAATGGTATGGCAAAAGTTGGTTTCAGGGTTGCATTTGATACAGATTAAATTGCCTGGAAAATTACAATGTCAATCAATCACACAGCTTCATCGTGGGATCGTATATATGCTCATTGTATCACATCATAAGAATATAATGATATCAAGAAAATGGTGGCAATACACGAACGGATACTAAAACAATAACAAGAATGAAAATGAACCAAGAATTGAACTCCTACCACACAATTGAAACAATGTATGATCACTGCGCGCTCTTCTTTCCATCAACATAGTAACTAAGGTACCATCGAACGAATTTCTTAAGTCCTGTCTGCAAATCTGTTGTAGGCTTATATCCTAGCTCCCTTTGTGCAAAGCTAATATTAGCATGAGTAAACTGAACATCACCGTTCCTTGGCAATTTCATCATAGCTCGTTTAGCCTTCACCTTTAGCAACCTTTCCAAAATGCTCACAAGATCAGAAACAGGAACAGGAGAAGTGTTTCCTAAATTGAACACGCGCAATTGAGCAGGGCCTTTCTTTTTCCCACCACTTCCCGTGCTCTTTTCAGCCGTGTCCAACGCTCCCAAACAACCCTTTACTATGTCATCAATATAGGTAAAGTCTCTAGCAACAGTCCCATGATTAGCACCCTCAAAGATGGATATTGATTTTCCCTTCAAAAGATTCTTTGTGAAAAAGAAATAAGCCATATCTGGCCTACCCCATGGTCCATAAACCGTGAAAAATCGCAATCCAGTAAGTGAAAGTCCATATATATGATTATACGTATGAGCAATTTCCTCGCCCGCTTTCTTAGTTGCAGCATATAGACTAGCAGGCTGATCTGTTCTATCAGACTCCGAAAACGGAACCTTTGTATTCAATCCATATACAGAACTTGATGATGCCCAAACAATAGCAGGTTGAGGATTAGCATTTTTACAAACCTCAAGAAGATTAACTAATCCAGCAATGTTACTATGCACATATGAGCTAGGATTTTCCATAGCATATCTAACACCAGCTTGTGCAGCTAAATGCATAACATGACTAAATTGAACAACACCAAATAATTTCTTTAAGAGGGCGACATCATTGATGTCACCCTCGACAATGTAGACCCCAGCACCCTCTAACAAAGTTTGCCGGGCTCTTTTCAAAGAAGGATCATAATAATCATTGAAATTATCTAACCCCACCACACCATCACCGCGACGTTTCAACGCAGCTGAAACATGTGTACCTACAAAACCAGCAGCACCAGTAACCAAAACAGAAATACCATTTCTTGACCTGATTTTTGCAGAGGCCTTAATCCTTTTCTCCCAAGCTGGACCATCATAAGAGCTGGTTCTAAGAGATCTTCTTGAGAGATCTGAAGATGCAGGGGATGAAGAAGAAGATGGTGATCTGAAAAAGCATATAAAGATCAAACCCAAGAACACAAATGACCAAAATGTAAGCTTGGCTACAGAAAAATGTAGCCTAAGCCTATTGTAACTGGATTTTTCCTTAAACTTTCCTGGGGTTGATGGAATATTGTCAATGTGCTTCATTGAGGACATTATTCTTGAAAAATCTTGAAATTTTGAGCATACCCCAATATGGGTATCTCTGGTTTTCAAGGTAAAAATATCAACTTTTCTTGAAAAAAAGCTTAGGTGTTAGGGTTTGGAAAATTCCTTCTTTTTTCCACCCATTTTGTTGAAGATTTGATCTTTTTGGTAATGGAAATGGAGAAAAGAAGAAATGAAGGGAAAAAAGGGAAGCAATGAAGGAGTTGGATAATATGGAAACTTTAGCCCCTTTATTTATGGGAATATAATGGTTTCTTGAAATGATTGTTAATTGTTTGTTGTTGGAGAATGGTGGTTTTACTTTTGTGGGGCTTTAAGGAAGTTGATGATTGATTAGGAAAATGGGTGATTGGAGAGAGAGGGGGTGGGGTGGGGGGAGGAGTGGACTAATTGGGGAGGGAGAAGAATGAGGTTTGAAAGAATTTATTAAAATGGGATGATGAAGATTTGAGGTGGACTAATAGGAAAGTAAGTTGAGAGTCAATAATTAATTAAAAGATTTTACATTAGATTTTTTATTAAAAAGATTGTGCAACTTCTTTATTTCATCATTATTTTAAATTTTTTTGGCAATTAGAGGATTTTATTAATCAACACAAATAAATGAACAAAAAAAAAGAGAACCCTCAACCCTCAACCCTCAACCCAAAAAAAGAGAACCCTCAACCCACAACCAATAAAGACTATCAATGATGACCAAAATATAATTCAATATGCATAGATTTTCAAGCCAAAACCAATAAACCTACCAATCCCCAAAGTCCCTCCCAAATTAGTGGTCATGTTACAGGTAGAACCTAACATCAGATGGAAGGCATCAAAAGTATGATCTCTAGTTATACAGGAAAACCTCCAATATGCTATTATTGGCAAATTTTCATATGGCAAACCTGATATTATGGAATTGAGAAGAATGCTACCAGGGCAATGTGGAATCAAAAGTGAATGCACGATAGGAGTTTTGGATTATAGACATATTCTAATCAGGCTCACCAATTTGGAGGACTATGTGCATTTATTATCGACTACAGTATACCATGTGAAGACCAGGGATAATTATTGGCAGATGAGAACCTTTAAATGGGATCCATGGTTTGAGCCGGATGTAGAGACAACGATAGGAGTAGCATGGATCTCTTTCCCAGTTCTACCCCCAAATTTCTTTGCAAAGGAGGCAATTTTTTCAATAGCGGTAGTGGTGGGCAAACCATTAATGGTAAATGTGGCAACCAGGAACCAAACGAGGCACAGTTGTGCTTGGGTCGAAATTGAAGTCGATTTGACTGCCAAATTGCCACAACGAGTGAGAATCACGGAGGATGATGTCACAAGAGATGTAAAATACAAGTGGGTGAAGGTACAATATGATTACATGCCCAAATATTGTAAGGAATGTTGTCTCCAAGGACATGATGAGGATAACTGTTGGTCATTGCATCCGGAACTATATGAAACGATGAATGAAGAAAACAAAGAAAATAAGGAGAAGGAAGAAGAAAACGATACATCAAAATCAGGAGCACAGAGAGAGCTACATAAGGTACTGTCAAGTGGAAAGTTGGTGGGTCTAAAACAAAATAAACATGAATGGATGGTGAGGAGAAGGAACAAATACAAGAGGGATAAATATGGGCATATCGAAGGGGAGAATGATGTCCAGGATGAAAATCTTTTTGGGGCACTGGAGACACTAGAGGGGGAAGAAAAACAATCCAAAGAGGAAGACGAAGGCAGCAATACAGTAATAAGCACGAAGGAATGGGTAAATAATAAATTTGGATTTCAAACCACAAAGCAGAAAAACGGACTAGCTGAAGCAACGAAAAAGGACATTGCAGAACAAACACTCACTGATAACAGGTCCCCGGAGGAGAAGCAGGAGGAGACACCAAAAGATAAACATAGGAGGGAGAAAGAAGTACAAAAAGAAGATAAAGACACGAAAATGGAAAAGGAAGGAGCCTTAGTGGTGTGTGGAGTTAATAATAAGGAAGTACTTCCTTTGGCGACGCAAAGTGACGAAAATGATACAAACAATGAAGAAGACCTCAAATTGGAGGTAGAAAGAGATAAAAATGAAGATCGGCTAGAAACAAAGGGAACTAGTATGGGGAAGGATGATTTAATGCAAAATATTGCAAAGGTGGCCATAGAAGGAGATCTATCACGAAAATAGACTGGAAAGCTGAAGGAGACACATGCTAAGTCAAAGAAGCAAGGCAATGGGGAACTTACTGCAGCTCAGGCATCAACAAGGGCAAAGAGAACGATTATAAAAAATACGAAATATCAATGAGAGCTCTTATATGGAATATAAGGTCAGTAAATACCCAAAAGGCATTTACTAGACTAGTGAACATGCATAAGAGATACCAATTCTGTTTTATTGGGTTAATGGAACCTTTTGAAGAAAGACAAGAGCTGGAAGAATTTAGAAAGAAGCTAGGTATGAAGCATGCGGTAGTAAACATAAATGGGAAAATTTGGGGTTTTATTGATGAAATGTTGGATTACACAGTAGTTAGAGATGAGGAGCAGGCATTGACGATCAAAGTGCAGAATCAAGGAGTAGATTTCGAAGCAACGATATCCCTGGTATATGCTTAATGTACACAAAGGGGAAGACTACAACTCTGGGAGTCTTAGGAAGATTTAGCTAGCACCATAAGGATGTCATGGTTAGTGGGTGGAAATTTTAATGTGATCTGTAATGAAAAGGAGAAACTTGGAGGTCATCCTGTAACGGCAGGAGAAGTTAGGGACTTCAATTACTGCATTAATATGTGTAGTCTGGAGGATCAAGGTTTTAAAGATAGCAAATACACTTGGTGGAATGAGAGAACAGATGAGGAATGTATTTTTAAGAGACTGGATAGAATTATGTGCAATGAAAAAATGCAGAGCAAATTCTCAGGGTTAGAGGTAGAACACTTAGTGCAAAGTGGATCGGATCATACACCTTTGCTAATTACGCTAAAGTCCAACATCGAGAACGTGAGGAGGTCATTTAAGTTTTTGAACTTTTGTTTGAAGGAGAAATCCTTCAAAGAATTAATTAAGCAGCACTGGAGGGCAGATTTTGAAGGAGATCCTTTTAATTTATTCCATCATAAATTAAAGAAGGTTAAAAAAACATTATCACAATGGAGGAAGGAGACCTTTGGCAACATCTTCCAAGAGATAATTACTCTAGAAGAAGTTATCAAAGTTCAAGAAACACAGTTTGAAATAGACCCATCAGGAACTAATAAGGAAAAACTCCATAAACCTCAAGCTGAGCTGAATAAGCAATTACATAGGGAGGAAGAATTCTGGAAACAGAAAGCTGACATAGAATGGTTTAAGGATGGAGAGAGAAATACCAAGTTCTTTCATACCATTGTTCAAGGAAGAAGAAAGAGGTTGCGGGTAAATAAAATACAAAATGAGGATGGATAATGGTTGGACCAGCAAGACGAGATCACAGAGGCAACAATAGATTTTTACAAAAAGCAGTTCACAAAGCGGGAGGACAAAGATGATTTTGAGCTACTAAATGAACTACCATTAGTGGTAAGTGAAGAAATGAATGAAGATCTACAATGTATACCAAGAATTGAGGAAGTTAAAAGAACAGTAATGGGTTTGAACAAAGATAGTGTAGCAGGACCAGATGGAATGACGGGGGCTTTTTTTCAACATACTTGGGATATCACCGGAGAAGATATTAATAATGTGGTCAGAGCTTTCTTTGGAGGTGAGGAGCTGCCGTGATTTATCACCCATACGAATCTAGTCCTTAAACCTAAGAAATTAACGGTTAATACTTTTTCAGACCTGAGACCGATATCATTGAGTAATTTTGTGAATAAAATATTCTCAAGAATTATTCATTAAAGGCTTAAATCAGTGTTGCCAAGTATTATCTCACCAGAGCAAGCAGGATTCGTACAAGGGAGAAGCATAGCGGAGAATGTACTATTGTTGCAGGAAATTATAACAGAAATAAGAAAGAGAGGGAAGTGTCCTAATCTTATGATAAAACTAGACATGATGAAAGCATATGATAGAGTGGAATGGTTATTTATGACCAAGGTGTTAAGAAGAATGGGGTATGGAGAAAGACTTATTGATATGATATTTAGATTGATAAGTACAATTGGTACTCCATTCTTCTAAATGGGCAACCTAAAGGCTTCTTTAAATCCTCAAGAGGACTAAAGCAAGGAGATCCCCTATCATCTACCCTCTTTATTTTGGCAGTTGAAGTGATGTCCAGATCACTAAATGCCCTAATGAAGAAAAAAGAGTTCAAGAGGTTTGGAAATGCCAGGAGGAAGTCACCAAGTGAATCACTTAGCCTTCGCAGATGATATGATTATTCTATGCAAGGCAGAAGTAAGAACAATGCAGCTGATTACCGAGACACAAAGGAAATATGAAGCTATTTCAGGACAGAAAGTGAATAAGGAGAAAAGCGCTATTTTAATGCGCTACAGTGTTTCAGGAGAAGAGGCAGTGGTAGCAGAAGTAGCCACAAGAATCTTAAGGAAAGACTTTCCTTTCACATACTTAGGATGTCCAATCTTTTATAAAAGAAAGCAGAAGGCGTATTATGAGCACATGCTACAAAGGATTGGCTCCAAGATTCAGGCATGGAAGGGAAAATTGTTATCCTATGGAGGCAGATCCATTCTTATCAAACATGTGCTTCAGAGCACACCAATTCACTGTCTATCAGTTATGAATCCCCCTCAAAATGTTCTAAATCAAGTCCAAAAAATAATGGCTCAATTTTTTTGGAGTAGTTGCATTGGGGGAAGAGGAAGACACTGGACTAGGTGGAGTAACATATGCTTACAAGAAAAGGAAGGAGGATTAGATTTTAGGCTAATGCATGACCTATCAATGGCACTTTTTTGTAAGCTATGGTGGAATTTTCGAATCAAACCTTCCATATGGAGTGAATATATGAGAAATAAATACTGTAAGAGCAATCATGCTAATGTAGTAATGTGGAAAGTTGGGGGGGGGGGTGGTTCACAGGTATGAAAGAAAATGATGCAAGCAAGAGATCTTATTGAGCATCAAATTCTATATATGGCGCGTGAAGAATGGTTCAGCATCAGTATGGCATGATAAATGGACAGGCTTGGGGGATCTGTACACTATTACCGGAGAGGATTTTGAATGGGACGACAACTATACTAAAATTGAAGAGCTGACAAGTAGAGGAGAATGGGATGTAGAGGTGTTGAATGATATCTTCCCCCTAGAGATAGCATATCATATCATACATCATATCCAACCTCCTAGGAGTGAAGGTGACAATGATACACCATGCTGGACACTGGATACAGGGGGATTTTTTCTGTGAAATCAACATGGCAATATATAAGGCATAGGGAGGAACCCAACAAAATCTATAAGTGGATATGGACAAAAGGGGTTCCTTTTAAGATGACCTTTATGATGTGGAGATTGTAAAAGTTCAAAATATTGGTGGATGATAGGATGAGGAGATGGGGACTGGAAGGACCTTCTAGATGCTGGTGTTGTGAAAGAACCGATCGAGAAACACTATCACATGTGTTTCTTCGATCTTTTTATGCTAACAGGACCTGGTCCTACTTTTTCTCTTTTGCAGGTCTAAGCATATCAGGATTCCAATTGAGATAAGTCATAATGTTGTGGTGGGGGGCAAATAGTGCTGGCAAGGGGACGGGGACGGGGATGACGGGACGGGACATAGGGGGACGGGATGGGACGGGACGAGGTTTGACCGAAATTCAACCGGACCCGGGATGAACCGGGCCGGGATTCGGGGGACAAATAGAAGTCCCGTCCCGTCCCACTAGATTAACGGGATGGGACAGTGTTTTAGGGGACGGGACGGGACGGGACACGGGATTTTTATTTTTTTTGTATTTATTTAATTGTTTTGAAGTTATATTTTTTTTGAATGACATTTTTAATTTTTATTATTTTGAATATTATTTTTTAGCTAAGTTAAAATGCTTAAGTTTTGAAAAATTCAAATTTCATCTTTTAACTTTCAAAATTCAAATTTCAAATTTTGAAGTAAGTTTTGATAAGTAAAGTATTAAATTTAAATGCAACACAATCGTTGTATAAAAAAGACTTGAATAAAGCCTTTAAATTTATTCAAATAAAATTTAATTGCAACTAACAACTTACAAGTTACAATTTACAAATTAAATATTAGAGGAGTAACTAATCTACGCAGCCACCTTCTAGGAAGGGTTCTGTTTCAATTAGTTCTCGTATGTAAATCTAATATCTGTATTGTCCAATAAAACTTTTTTCTAACTCTTGTATCAAATCGACGGTAACATCCTCCGGTGTTGGCAATGATGCTTGAAACTCTTGTGCATCTAGTTCATCGTCACTACTACATCCAAATATTGAATTAAAATAAGAGTCTTGTTTGGCGCTTAACTTTGGCAAATTATAATTTCTTCTCTCGGCGTTGATCCAATCTCTAAATAAAACTGATGACTCCAAGCTTTCTTCAGCCAATGAATGTCTGTGATCTCCAATTTGAAACCTTGCCACACTAAAAGCAGCCTCTGAAGCAACTGATGAAGCTTGAATAGCTAGAACATCACGAACCATTTTGCTAAGAGTTGGAAATGCACTACCACGTTTCCTCCACCAATCTAATACTTTTACGTTGCCCTGCTCGTCGGTAACTGTTTCCAAACACTGATTAAGATATTCTTCAAAATCATCACGGTTAGTAGAATTAAGACCAAGAAAACCAAGCATATAATTATCAATATAATCATTGTTGATAGCATTAGAAGTTTGAGCAACAACTACTTCATTAATTTCCATAGTTTTATATTTTTCATATAAAATTTTGGCTTGCACTTTTATGCTAGACTTACAAAATTCACAACTTGGAACTTCTTCCGGTAAAATTTCTAAAGTATCATAAAAAGTTTGAACAAGTCCTTGTACACCTCGTAATTTATATTGAGGGTTAAGTAAAGTCGCAGTTAAAAAAATTTGAGGAATAGGAAAAAAATATTTTTAAAATTTTTCAATCATAGCTTCAATTGACGGTCTAAATTTTTCAACTTTTTTGTATGTTTGAAATTGAATTGAAATGGCACAAATATTTACTAAGACTGATGAAATAGTAGGATAATAAACTCCAGAAAACATTGTTGTAGCATTATAAAAAAGTTTTAGAAAATCCAATAGTTCTTTGGTTTCTATCCAATCTTCATCACAAATTCTTTCTAGTGGGTCAGAATTATGGGCATTAAAAACCATTTGTATGGGTCGTTGATATTCATAAGCAACTGAAAGCATTTCATAAAAAGAATTCCACCTAGTTTTAACATGTTTTGGAACTTTTCGTGGTGTAAGATTACATAGTACACAACGCTCGTTAAATTCCCTAATTCTAGCAGGTCTATGAGCATAAAAAATCCATAAAACAGCATATTCTATTTTCATACAACCACAATCAAATAATGAAATACCATCTTGTACAATTAAATTTAATATATGTGCAGCACATCTAACATGGAAAGCGTTATTATCAATTGGACATAATCTAGTTTTTAACATAGCAGCAGCGTTGGTGTTATTAGAGGCATTATCTAATGCGACACTCATTACTTTATCACAAAGCATATAAAAATCTAAAATACCTAAAACAGTTGAAGCTATATAAGCACCAGTTTTTTTCTCTACACATTCTTTATAACTTAAGATTCTTTTTTGCAAATTCCAATTATGATCAATCCAATGTGCTGTGACAGTTAAATAATCACGTCCATTAACACTACGACCCATATCAGAAGTTATAGACACTCTACAATCTAATATGCTAAATAAACAACGAAGATATTGACAATGTTTACCTTGAAATTCTAAAACATCAGATTTAACTGTATTTCTTGAAACACCTTTAAAAGACGGATTATAAGTTTGTTGAATATATTCAATAAAACCAGGATGTGAAGGAAAACCAAAAGGTAAACCACAAACAGAAACCATCTTAGCTAAATTTTCGCGATCTCTTTCTTTATTATATTTACGTTGTGTAATTGGACCACCGGGGTTAGAAGGATCCAATGTTCCTTGTACCATGTTAGAACACTCTACCGATTGAGGAACACTAGAATTAATATCATCATCATCAATTTGAATTCCTTTTTTTTTATTGGCTAGAGCTTTGGCCGCCTTATATTCAATCGGTCTACAAAATAGCAAATGTCTATTTAAACCCCCCGTCCCACCTTGCCCTCCACCGACTCTATGTATAAATGTTTGTTTACACTTATTACAAATAGCAAGAGAGTTTACAGTATCTAAAGTCATAAATTGCCACACAACAGAAGTTTTAGGGCGTTGATACTTCACCTTTCCCCTTGTAGGAGGTACAAGGGGGGAGGGGTGGGGGAGTTGACTATCTTCCTCAGTTGGAGGTGTAATTTGTGTTGGAGCTTCCGTCGCCGGACTGGTAGGTGTTTCATCTAATTCATCTTCTTCCAAATCAACTTGTACTTCATCATCTAAATTTTCATCAAAATTAGGATTATTAAAACGTCGTTCTAAAAATTCATGATCAATTTCAACATTTGTATCTATATTATAATGAGGAGTGAAAGAAGTATCATCAACAAAAGTAGAATCATTTGTATTAATTCTAACTCTAGGCATTGATTTAGAAGAAGAACCACCACATTTACTTTTATTTTTTTCCTTACTACTTTTTTTAGGAAAATTAAATAAATTGGAAACAACGGTTGCTATTTTTTCCTTACCGGTATTTTTTTTATTAGAACTCATATTTAATAAAATGTAAAATGTAATATATAAATATTAATAACACAAAAAATAATTGCGAAAAAAATGTATAAATAAAGAAATGGAACGAATGTACCAAATGTCTGCGTTAATAGCAGACGGTTATAACCAATTCTTCAAGCTTGCTCCAACCAAATGTAGTATCGTAAGTTGTAAGTTGTAGCTTCAATACTTGATAGCAACAATATAAAATATAAAATAATTGAATTATAAATATTATGATATTAATTGAAATATAAATATTATGATATAAATTTAGAATTGAGAATTGAGAATTAAGTGGAATCAAGAATCAAGATTCAAGAATGAGGAATATAAAATATAGAATTGAGAGAGTAGATAATTTGTGAGAAATAAAAGAAGGATAAAGGGGTATTTATAATATAAAGAGTGGACTAAAGTGTATTTTATGTAACTTGAGGGTTAAAATAAAATATTAAAGAGTAGGAGTGGTAGGGGGGTGTTTGGGAGTCCAAAAATTGAAATATATCCGTTGGGGGGGCCCACTAGCCGTTGCCCCAACGGTCCCCAACGGATAAAATTACAAAGTTTTTTTTTTTAAAAAAATGGGACGGGATGGGACGGGACGGGATGGGACGGGACGGGACGGAACCCGCGAGGGGACCGGGACGGGACGGGACGGGACCGGGACGGGACCGGGACAGACCGGGACGGGTCGACCGGGACCAAATCGTGAACCGTCCCGCTCCCCGTCCCCCTATTCCCCTATCCCCTATCCCGCTTCGACACGTGGGACCGGGACCGACGGGACGGGACGCGAGCCGGTACCGGGACGGGACGGGCTGTCCCGGTCCCCTTGCCAGGCTTAGGGGCAAATATAAAAAAGCCATGAAACCATATTATAAGGCATTACCTTGTTTCGTAATATGAAAGCTATGGAGACGAAGAAACAGGATGAAACACGAAGGTAAGAAAACATCAGTGGCAAGAATCATCTATTATGTCACCAGGAACATTTTTATGTTGATACAACTGAGGAAACCAAACATGAGAAGTCCTAGTGATTGGCCAAGAATCTTAAGGGAGCTGGAAACTACAGGCCAAGGATGAAGGCAATAAAGGTACTATGGGAGTTTCCATAAGAAGGATGGTTAAAGTACAATACGGATGGAGCTTCAAGAGGTAACCCATGCCTAAGCTCTTATGCATTCTGTCTAAGAGATGAAAGGGGAGACATAAGCTATGCTGAGGGGGAAAACATGGAAAATACAACAAACACAGTGACGAAAGCTAAAGCTATTTTAGAGGCATGTAAACATTGCAAACATGCACAATATAATCACATCATCATTTTCAATGCTTATGTGCGAGGTATTAGAAGGAAAGTGGACAGTCCCATGGATAATATCAGATATAGTGGAGGAAATCAAAGCATACATGAAGGATAAACAACACATTTTCCAACACATTCTAAGGGAGGGAAACAACCTTGCAGATTACTTAGTAAACAGAGCTATTGAGAAAGGAAATTGCAGATTTACAGTCTTCAATAGCATGGAAGTAATAGGAAGAAAGCTATTCAACAGTGATAAACTTAAATGCCCCTACTTAAGAGTATCACCAATAAAGGGATAGGGGGACGAGAAGGCTACAACATAAAGTTCTTCACATACATAATATTTACACAAGCCTTGAAGGCAACAAAAACAATGAAATGCTAGTTAGCCTAATCTATCTTAGCCATCAAAATTTGCTTAGCAAAATGGGAGGAGGATTTGGAGTCAGTTTTGGATTCTTAAACCTGAAGGAAGCTCTCTTCACGTGGCCGACCTACCAAGAAGGATAATCCGAGACTATTGATGATCCAAAGTAGGAGGAAGCGGAGACAATGGTTAATCCATGGGGGAAACATTTCTCTAGGTGAAACCAACGGACAGAGAAGAGACACAAAGCAGCAAATAAAGAGGGATTCTGATTTAGGAAACCCTACATTAGGTATTTATACTAATGCCCGAATAGTTATGGATTGGGCTAAGCTCGGGCGGATAGGAGTCTAGCCATTTTAATTTTATCTTGTAATTCTGTTTCATCATTATTTAGTTTCCTATTAGAGGAGGATTGTGAATAGTGGAAAGATAATTACTTGCAAAGGTTTACTTTTGTATCTATAAAATTTATATTTATTTAATTATAATTAAGTGATAAAAGACTAATTTCTCCAAGTAAAATTTATCTTTATAAAAGAGTATTATACATAGAGCCGTTAATATGGGCTAGGCCCGTTAGGCTGGCCTAGCCTAACCCGTGATTTGATAGGATTGATCTAAGATTTTTGGAATCCATTTAAGAAAATGATTTTTTAGCCCGGCCTGAATAAGCCTGCTGATTTGGGGGGCTTGAGAAATATGAGTAGGGCAGGCCCGTGGGCCAAATAAAAATTAATTAAAAAGAAAATAAAAATAAAGTATTAAAAATAATAAGTGTCCAAACTCAAAATCAATTTGAAGTTTTAAATATTAAAATTTAAATACAAATTATGTTTATAAAATATGTACTATATAAATAAAAATTCCTTAAAATTTCTAGGAAATCACTACGTAGGCTGTAGCCTATGAAATATTGTCATATTTTTTGTGTTTTACTATGATCATTGAAAAATAATTAGATTAATATTTATATTTGGCTATTTATACTTTTACTTGAAATCAAACTTAATAAATATTATAAAGATAATTTTATTTGTGAATTTGATTAACAAGTACTAACAATAACACCCTGTAATATTGTCTTGTCGATATTTATGATAATATTTTAAAATTATAATTTGATTTAAAAAATTATAAAAAATATACTTTTGAAAAAAGTGGGCTCGCCTGGCAAAGCCCGTAACCCACGTACTTGTGGGTTGGACTGACCGTTTTCTAGCCCACAAAAAAAATGAACTAGCCCGGCCTGACCCGTCAAATTTCAAAGCATGTATGGGTTAGCCCGGATGAGGTGGACCTGCTCATATTGACCGCTCTAATTATACACTGCAATAAAAGCACCACATATTGAAAGAAAAATTACTACTTTGTCTCTTTCTTTATATTACTTTCCTTCTTTCTTTGTTTTTAATATATTAATCTTATTTTATAATACATTTTCAGCACGAGATTATAATCAATAACTCAGCTAAATGAATAGGTATTCCTTTATCACGTAAGGTATGGATTGCTTAAATCATTTATCTGGGCTGTTTGAAATAATGTGAATGGATTGTCCATTCTTAATTTTTATACAATTTTTTTTTTGTGTATTTGAGATTAGTTCTTTTGAATAGATAAAGTTTTCCGCGTATATCTGTTTGGATGATGATAACTTATAATTGTCGATCTTAATTGTGATCTATAATCCTTCATTTTTCTATGGAAATGCGTTGTTAATTGTTGAGGTTTCTCTAAATCTAGTGTCTGTTTTGTGATTTTTTGTGTTGAGTTGATGAAATTTTTACATTCCTATAAAATCTAGGTAATTGGTGCACATATCTGATGAAATATTGATATAATATGTGAACAGTAAATTGATGATATGGCTAAGGAAAAAATTGAAGTAAATACTAATACTATTATAAGAAAAAAAATTCAAGTTTCATAATTATAAGGAAAAAAAAAATTCTTCTTTCAACAATACGATTCTCTGTTCTCGAGTTCTTGTGGTAGAACCACCCAAATAACCATTTGCTCTAAAGCTTAAGTTTACTGCTCGAAAAAATAAAGACTATATTTGTTTTACATGCATTATCTCATTGGAATACGGAAGCCTCGGGATGACAAATGAGGCGGTGCAGGGCGGAGGTGGGGCAAACCCGCATAGCCCCATAAAGATTTTGCCCCGTCCCACCCCGTCCGCATAGCAAAATTCTTTGAACATTCTTCTTCTTAACCTTATGTAGTGGCAAAACCACTTTTATTTTCATAAATGTATCAAAAAAGTAAAATGAGCCAATTCATAATAGAATAAAAATGTCAAGAATGGGTATGTAAAAAATTTCATTAGCTACTACAAAGTGTAACAATACATTTTAAGATCAGAACCTTTTTTTTAAATCAGAATTATGATAAAATAATGAGCAAATTGTAAAGAGTGGAAGCACACATTTAAGTGTTGTATTCAATTAAAAGCAGTTGTAGGCCAAATCAAATAGGAAAACATTAAAAAGACCATGTTACCAACATTATTATTCTGCCACGTGTACCCCACCCCGTCCTATATATTTTTTTCCAAAATTTTTTTGTACCAGTACTGCTTCGCCCCGCTCCCGCAAAAGCTTTAATCCGTCCCACCCTGTAATTGCTATATCCCGCCCTATTGTCATCCGCCCCCTTGCCATCCTTACAAAAGTCCGATATATATTATGTTCGAATGATAATCAACAGGTCAATCCATTTATTACGATCAATTGAAAAGAAAGAGAAATGTGTTTGAAATATCTATTTAATAATAAATTTGAAGATTCACCTCTCATCATATATGTAGAAAAAAAAAGTGAAAATAATCGCAAATATCTTATGATTAGTATTTCTATACACTTGTACGACTAACGATTTGTGTTTATCGATTTTTATTTTTATTTTATTTTATTTAACTTAGAGGGATCTCCAAATGAGATTATTTCATTCAAGTAAATTCTTTATCTTTTAAGTCTTTACCCTTTTCTGAACCAAAATCACATGGAAAAGGAATTGGACATTTTGGTCAAATCTAAGAAATATGATTTCATTTCAAAAGGAAAACAGTGGATTAATTTATGGAAATTCGTAAAAAAATTGTCCAATTTTCTTGGACACTTCCTTAAGGAAGGTTCAAATATTTCACTTCTACCAAGATGAGTTGTGGTGCACTGGTGGGAGTGCTTCACCCTTAACCAAAGGTCTCAGGTTCGAGCCCTGGGTATAGAGAAAATTCTTTTGGGAACACCACCCCCGAATGGGCCTTGCATTGTGCGATCCAGATTTAGTCGGGGCTCCAATGTGGGCTTCGGACATCGAGTGGAAAACCAAAAAAAATAATAGAATATTTCACTTCTAAAAGATCACATCACATGTTTAGTTTAAGTTGGTACTCCTTTCGTCTCATATTAGATGAACATTTTTTTATTTTATATGATAATTAAAAAATTATTAATAAAATGATTAATTTTACTATTTTACCCTTTGTTCATATTAATTAGCTTCTTGAAAAAAGAAATTCTTAGATCTTAAAAATTTGTTTAAACTTCCAAAGACCATATTAATTGTAGGTGTAAAATAGGAAAAAATCAATTAATTGTATCTTGATTTAATAAGTGATCAAGTACTTCCTTCGTCCCCTTTTAGTTGTCATGATTTTCCTTTTTTAGAGTCAAACGATAAAAACTTTGACTAATATTTTACGATGTATTTTTTCATAATATTGATATGCAAAAAGTTACAATTTATAATACTTTTCGTATGTTTTCTGAATATCTAAATTTTTAGTTTAAAATATCGAATTAATGTAATATAATTTAACTTTGAAAATTAGTTAAATTGACTTTTGAAATGCGTAACATGACAACTAAAAATGAACGGAGGGAGTAATATGGAGCAAATATTTTTAATAAGATGGCTATAGATAGAGGGAGTATTTAATTAAATCAAATCATAATCAGGTCCTTCCAAATTTTGAAAAATTCTAAAAATTGATGAAATGCCAAGATTTATTCGTTTTAATAAATGTAACTCTTAAATTTGTTTTAGCCATAAAACTTACAAATCTGTCATTAATCGCATTTGCGGCTGAATCTTATTTATTTTTATATGTTTTATTTCTTTAAATATTTGTTTAATTATATTTAATTCTTATTGCACTCATATTATATTTTTGCCAAATGATATCGACTTTATTTATGTTAAAGGACGATTTTATGATTTCACAGCCTCTCTTATTCCTCTCTCATTCATATCTTTCTCTGTACCTATATCTATTTTATAATGTATCTAAGCTTCACAATTTCATGTATATGTGTATTCAATATAAATTTCATGTTTTTATATATTTAAAATCAATTTTATTTAGTGTACCCGATATCAATATCATCTAATGTATTCAATATCAATTTCATTAGTGTATTTGGTATCAAATATCTAACTTAATTATCCGTGCATAAATATATCTAGTATCAAAAATACATATATGATAGGCCAAATACATAGATAACTTCTCCCACTTGCCCTAGTTTTCATTTGACACTTCATCTCAATTTTTTTCATTCTAACCCTTTAATTATATTTTTCATATATCATTTAAACACAAAAATATTATTCAGTGTAAACTATTCAGTGCGTGTTGATAAACATAAAAATAGTGCGAAACATTCAATTAAATAATACCAATTTTTTTTTACATATCATCCCGGCTATCTGGATTTAATTTAAATACTCGCTTTCTATTTTTTAATATTCAACTCAATATGGCTAAAAAGAACTCATCTTCAATATGGAAAAAAAAGACTCTTATTCTTTACTAATAACACAATTAAAAAAATGCTAAAATTCGACTGATTTCATTGGGTTGTCAATGATTTTTTTAAGAAAGAAAATTGACGGACTCACACAAAAATGCAGAGAAACTCTAAAAAAAAATATAATTTCTTCAAAAAAATCGATGGTCGTCTTCAAATTTTAATTTTTTTAATGAAAACTAACGGACGATTGTCGATACTTAAAATGTAAAACTGCAGTTGAAGATTATAAATAAAAATAACAAAAATATAAAAATTAGTATTGTATATTTAAATGATACATAATAAATGGAGTTGAAGAGCTAAAATGAAACAAAGTTGAGATAGAGTGTCAAAATAAAAATTAGGGACAAGTTAAAGGGGTTGTCTATGTATTTGGCCAATCAAAACATACATAAATACATTCATCAATGTATCGTACATAGATACATACATATATATATATATATATATATATATATATATATATATATATATGTCTATGTATTTGGCCAATCAAAACATACATAAATACATTCATCAATGTATCGTACATAGATACATACATACATATATATATATATATACATACATATATATATATATATACATATATATATATATATATATATATATATATATATATATATATATATTTGGCGTTAAATATATATGTATCTGATATCAAAATATGCATTAATACATTTATCAATTACCTCTAAGCGTTATAGTCATTTTTTAATATTATTTTAAAATATTAAATTTATTATATTTTAAAATAATAATAAAAATTATATTTTATTTATTACTTCTTAAAAAGTAGGTTAAATTTTAAAAAGTAAAAAAATAGACAAAGGGAATACGGTCGTAACAGACAAAGAAGTTCATGAATTTTATCACTTAGGGATCTGAAGGCACTAAAATTCATGGCTCACATAATCCATTTCTTTTTTTTCAATGAAAAATAGCTGACATCATCAACCATATCACATGCACTAATACATTAGAGCAATATTTTGGACACTCTTATTTTATTTTTTATTTGATCCATATTGATTTGGTATTTAAAAAAAATAATTATTTATTGATATTTAGTTAATTAATTATATTTTTCAAATTTTAAATTTAATTATTTTTTATATAATTATTTAATAATATGGATATTATTAGAAAATAAGTATTTTCTTCATTTTAATTTATATAATGCACTTTTTTTAATAAACCTAAAAAGGAATGATATATTTTCTTATTTAAAAAATATTTAACGATATTATCAACATTTTATTCATGTTAAGTTTCACTTATTTGACATTTAAATTTATTTATTTTAAAAATAATTTACTACATTGCAAAGTCTTTTTATATATTTTAAACTTCATGCTCATGAATCACACTACATCACATAAATTGATATAAATAAAATAGAAATTTTTTAATTGTTAATATGTATAAATGAAAATTATTTTTAATATAAGAATAAAGTAAAATGAAAGGGAGGGAATACTACAAAAGCTATGTATAGTTTGTTTTAGTGTTTGGATTACAATTGTATATTTATGTAGAACTAAAATGTACTCCATCCGTCATTTTATTCTAATTTACGCGGTTTTTTAATTTTTTTTTGGTTAAATCGGCTTAACATTTTAAAATTTAAATTAAAATATTTAAAAATCATATAGTAAATACTATCAATTACGATTATGTTTATTGTTAATAAGATTAAAACATATATTTTAAAATATTAATCGAAATTTAAATTTTTAAATTTCGAGAAGCAAAGAGTGTCACATAAATTAAGAAAGACGATATGTATTTCTTAATACAACTACACATATATACTCTTAATACAACTACAAAGATTAAGAAAAAAACCATTATGTACCACATACTAACCTTTTTTTTATTCAACATTATTTTTATACACCTTATCAAACATTTCCTAGACAATACTCAAAAATAGTGAGATTGTTTGGACTCTGTTGGAATCCTCCCCTATTTATATTCTTCATTCACTGTTTCTTCGTCATTTTCTTGGATTTCGTCCGTGATGACATCTTCATGATCGTTATTATTATCATTTTTATATTCCTCGTCTTCTTCTTCTTCTTCTTGATCTAGAACAAGATTCAATCTCAACCTTCCTTCTTGGCAAGAAGTAAAGCCGATCGGTGATGGAATATCCATTTGCACCACATTAAGCTCTAACTTTCCATCTTTTCTAGTTGGCTTTAGTGAGAAAATCTGTTTTCCATCTTGGTTTAACGACGATAATGGTGGCGGAAATGATCTCTTTTCTTTTTTCTCGACACTAATTGTTTTGTTACATTTAGGCAAGGAGATGGATGATTTAACACCATGATCATTTAGATTTTCAATATTCTGATTATCATCATCCACTGTTCTCGAGTACACTTTCATCCATCTAAAAGGATTTTCCACACCTCAAAATATATGTGGTGACTATATATACACGCCTTTTGAGTATGAAAAGCTTGAGCTTCTTTAGTGGAAGACCTCAAAGTACATGTGGTGGCTATACACCTTTCGAGTATGAAAAGGTTGAACTTTTTCTCCTGAAGATAGCAACCTGCAAATATATAGTACAAGATAGTAGAGCCAATTTTTAAACATGTATATATTATCTCAATTTCATTTCACATCGAGAACATACAAAGGTAGAGCAAATATGCTCTTGAAGAGTATGCAGAACTAAATTGGAATATTCTTCAACAATCATTAATAAAAAGGCAAGTATGCTCTTGAAAAGTAGAGCAAAACTTCTAAGCCCCTGAAAAAAAGATTTAAAACTCACCTATCTGCTATGCCATAGTAAACATCAAGAGGTTTTCCTTCATAGCAAAATGGTGGGGCTCATAGAATACTAAATTGCTTTTTCATATTACACTAGTTTTTCAATAAATGCATAATTAGTCCGCAAAGTTGAAACTCTTCTGATCATGACAACTTAACACGGTGAGGTTCCCTAAGGTGGATACATAAGTTTCGACTAATCCTAACAATTAATTAAGTGTATCCATATTGGGGATTATCACATCATTGGAACTTGTTGAAGATTTTGAAGAAATAGAAAACCTTTCTCTTTATTTTCTTTTCTTAATTTTACTACATGAACTAACAACAACTATTTATCATAATAAAAAAAACACACCTCAAATATCAATTATCCTACTGGAAAGATGGTGATATTTCAGGTAGGAAACTGACAAACTTGATAGTTGAAGTGTGTTTTGACAAATAGTTGGTAATAGTTCAAGTAGAAAACTCACACGCCTGATAATTGAAGTTCTGCAACTCGAAAAACTGAGATACTTTAGGTATATCGCCGATTAAGAAAATCCCGAAATGACAATAAGGCAAAAACGATACTCATAACAAATTAACTACTTTAGAAATACAATAACTATCAAAAAATTTCAATGCAGCCGTATCATTCCTTACCTCGCAATATGTGAACTCCAAAATAAGTTATGTGCACATGCAAAACTTTCCATTCCTTAATTCATCTGCAAAATGTAAGATCGATTGAATTGCTAGAAACGCAACTTGAAAAATTAGGTTAAAATAAAAAATAAAGTGAGAAATTTACAGTTATATTTCACTAAAATGCAGAAAATTAACAGAGAACAAACCAAAGAGAAAGAAAAAGGGGAGAATGAAGAATATAAAAGAAGAAGAAAAACGGATACATAGAGGGAGAAAATGGAGAAAGTGAGGAAAAAAGCAAGAAAAGTAATTATAAATTGGAAAAGGGAGGTACACATGGGCTTTTGTATGGATAAAAAGACACATGTAGTAGACGCTTTTATTTATTAATGGGCCAAGATTAGTTTTATAGTATATTTGCAATTCAATTTGTACAACTTTTTAGTGCAGTGTTCATCCAGCAAAGTGTCATTTATAAAAAAGGGTAATATCTATATATATATATATATATATATCCCTCTGTTTCAATTTGTTTGTCTGCTTTTGACTTGACAAAAAGTTTAAGAAAATAGATTTTTTTTTAAATTTTTTGTTTTAAACTAAAGATATGTTGAAAGTACTAGAATATCGTTTAATCTTGTGGGATTAAGCATATTATGTGGAATTGAAATTAAAGAGTTGTCAAAAAAAAGAAAGAGACATTCCTTTTTAAAAAGAACTAAAAAGGAAAGTAAGACAAATAAATTTAAATGGAAAGAGTAAACGCTAATTTCTAGGGCATATTGTGCACGATTTTATACTGACATATTCTTAAAAACAAAAATTATTTTGATGAATTTGTTCAAGAAATGACCACAGTTCTTATGGATTTATGCTTAGGAAAGGACTATACTGGGTATGTTATTGTTCAAGTCGAGGGGATTCATGTCTCCTCTTTCTTCATTAGCTTTAATATTTATTTTTTAGATTGTATAATAACAACAACATATATAGTATAATATCATAGGTGAAATTTGAGATGAATAGATTATAAGCAGATCTTATCCCTACCTCCTGAGAAGTAGACTGAAAATTGTATATTATTAATGAGTCTCCAGTATAGTTTATATACAAAGCAAAGTGAAAAAATTATGCTAAGCTAACTCCTAGGAAATTAGGAGCAGATAAAATATGTGAACAATCCTATATTACATGAGTTATTCTAAAGTAACTAAAGTCCTAATCTATAGCAACTGCTGAGTAATGCGTGCATTGTTACGCCCCCTCAAGTTAGGTGCGAAGGGACAACACGTAACTTAGGAATCATGCATTGAAAGGCTGTCTTGGACAATGGCTTGATGAGCGGATCTATAATTTGATCAGTAGAGTGAATGTGTGATATTCGAACTAGGCCATTGCGGACTTGGTTGCGAACAAAGTGAAGATCAACCTCAAGGTGCTTCATTTTGTATGATGTACCAGATTTTCACCAATGTAGATGACCCCAAGGTTATCACAAAGTATTGTAAGAGCGGCAACGGGTGATACATGAATATCCTTACGGGTGATACATGAATATCCTTAAGCGAGTGGATGATCCAATTTGTTTCAGACAAGGCAGAAGCAACCGCTTGATACTCAGCCTCAGCGGAGGAGCGAGAGATAGTAGGTTGCTTAATAATGTAACCAGAGATAGAGCTGTGATCACTAATATCACCTGCCCAATCTGCATCAGCATAGGCATAAAGATTGAGATTGGTGGATTGTCGTAGGGAAATAAGAATACCATAATGAGATGTTTCTTTAAGATGCCAAAGGATACATTTAATAGCCTTCCAGTGAACCACAAAGGGAGAGGTGTTGAACTGAGTAAGCTTGTTCGCATATGTGATGTCAGGTTGGCTAAGTGAAAGGTATTGAAGCTTACTAAATACACTCCTATATTATTTGCCATCAGTTTTAGGAGTTTTATCATCTACCCGTAGTAGCGTCGACGTACTTATTGGTGATTGAACCCCTTTACAGTCTTGCATCTTAGTGTCATCCAACACCTCCTATATGTATTTAGATTGACTAAGAAGTAGGCCATTAGCATCCCTATGTACCTCAATGCCCAAGAAATAGTGCAGTAAATCAAGATACTTGAGAGAATTTTTTTTGAAAGAGAGGTAATGACATGTTGAAGGAGTCATTGTTGCCCATAAGTATGATGTCGTCCACATAAATCAGAATATAAATAGTTACTCCCAAATTATGCAGATTAAACAAAGAATTATCAGACCTAGACATTTCAAATCCCATTTAGATCAAAAAATTGGTGAGGGCATCATACCAAGCTTTAGGAGTATGTCACAGGCTGTAGATAGCCTTCTTTAGATGACATACATAATGGGGATTCAATAAATTTTCATAGCCAAGGGGTTGAGCCATATACACGTCTTCCTGCAGCTTCTCCTAGAAAAAAGTATTATTGACATCGATCTAATGCAATGACCAATTTCTTTGTATAGCAAGGATGGACAATGCAAATTGTGGTGGGTTTAACCACTGTATTGTATGTCTTATGAAATCCAACTCCATACCTTTGAGTGAACCCTTTTGCTACCAAACGTGCTTTATACTTGTCAATGGAGCCATAGGCTAAGTTTTGATTCAGAACACCCATTTATAGGGAACACCATTTCATGTGTAGTCTGATGGAACCAACTCCCAAGTTTGGTTCCTCATCAATGCATCAAACTCTACCTGCTTAAAATCTCCCCAATATGAAAATTTGTGTGCTTGTTTGTGGATTACTGATATAAGAGGTACATGTTGGGTTATTTAGGCAATGTAGTCAACAATTTTGCGTCACTTGATGATGTGGTTTTGCGACCTTGACACTAGAGATTTTGGTTTGTTTGTGGAACTTGAACTATGGGTTGATAAATTAAGAGTGCTACTGCTCACACCTTTGTTAGTATGGAGGGATGGTGTTGGTATATTAGGTGATGAGTTCGGGCGACTGATGTACCATGAATTTACGATATTTTTAACACGTTAAATTTAGAGTTTTGCATATTTCTTTGGCATTTTGTTATTAGAAATGATGGTATTTGTGGTTAATTTTATAGGAAATAGGGTTTTGGAGCAGTTGGTGAGCAAAATGTTGCAGCAGTGGAATGTTGGTGATGTACGAGTTGATCTACGAGCCGTCATTCCATGGACGAGCCGTAGGTTGAGGTCGTGGGTTTAGGTGCTTGAAGATTTAGCTAAGTATGGAACGACGGACTAGGATGACAAGTCGTAGTTCCTTCTACGAACCGTAGATGGTGAACTGTAGATAACTTCAGAAAGGGTGACTTGCAGTACTTGGTTGACGGAAGAGCAGGACGGGTCGTTCAAAGGTCTACGAGCCGTAGATCATGCCCGTAGAAAGTGACCCTCAGGATTTTTACTAACTGCTGGATGACGGTGGGAACCTACGAGCTGTAGGTCTGACTACGAGCCGTAAGTCACCAACCGTAGACGACACAGCCTAATCTGAATTTCCTTAGGTTTTCTTTTCCTACTTAGTTTAGGTTTTACTTTCTATTTATACCAGTTTTAATTTTCATTTTTGGGGGGTTAGACGTTTTTGAATATTTTGCAAACCTTGGAAGCAATAAATTCTTGAAGTTTGGATTATAAAGTTTTGCTTTTGCTTTTCAATTCGAACTTGTGGATTTCATCTATTATCATATAAGTTCATGATTTATTATTCAAACCCTAATATGAGTTGTGAATATTCAAGCATGAGTAGTTAAATCCACAACTAGGGTTGTAGGAATCATGAGTAATTAACGAAAGTGAAACTAATAATGTTGTAATTCTTGATAAGTGTTTATGTATGTATTTATTAATCTCTTCGTTTTGAATGCTTTTTAACGGTGCGCAACGTTAGAACTTGCCTTATTCCTATTTGTCAGACCAAGGAAGTAACGAATGGGAAAAGAGATTAAACAACAGAGATTTAACGAGATATTCAGCTATCTAATCGCCTGAACCACATACGTAGAGGGCTAATCTGGGTCAACGGTAAGGTTTAGTAAAGTATACACCTGTAGACGGACGAAGTTGCACGGTGAAATTCCTTATTTAGAGGACCAATCACTTAGGCGATACCTAGCTTACCGACTATGCATGTTAAACACTATGAAAGAGTTACTATTATTAGATTTACTTAGTTAGGAACTTGTGGGGAACACATATGTCCTAGTTTCATTCTCATATTGATATTGCAAACTACAAATTTCGTTACTTGTTTACTTGTTAATACACAATCAATCGATCATAATTTTAGTTTACAAAACCCTTTTTTTACAGAGATAACTTGGCTAAACGTATAAATAACTATAAATTGGCCTAAGCCTAAACCATATTCCTCGTGGGATCGACCCTAACCTTTGTTAGGTTCTTTATTTGACAACAACTGCTTATACTTCTTTAGGGAGGTATAATTTTGGCGTATCAAATTTTGCCGCCGTTGCCGGGGAATAAGGCTTTTAGATTAGACTAATTTCGTTATTGCACTTTAGTCAATTATTTCTCAATTTATGTTGTATTGTTGTTTTTGTTTTTCCACAGATCTTAGTTCCAGTGTATGCCAAATACATGAAGTCAAGGCAATTCCCTGACTCCTTACGACCTGAAATTAAGAAGAACTCTACGAAGAATGGCCGGATGAGGTTAACATGAGGGACATGACAATGACCCTAACGTAGAGGGGCATCAAGAGGTACCTGGAGTCCAACTTTCGAGAATGGTGGACGTACCTGGAAACCATCAAGAGGTTCGAGTGCAGCATCAACCTGCACCCAATGTTCTCCGCAACTATGAGGTTTACCATAATGTTGTAGGATCGACTGGTGCAATAGTCGTTCCTCCACTACCGGCTGGACATACATTCGTGGTTACTAGCAGCCTTATGCAGATGTTGACATCCCGAGGACTATTTGCTGGATTATAATCGAAAGACCCATATGCTCATCTGAGCAAAGTGATTAGCGTATATACGAGCTGTGTGGGGCGACCAGATTTGGACATGGATGCAATATGTTTGCGTGTGTTCCCATTATCTTTGACAGGTGATGCTACAATATGGTTGTCTGAGCTACCATACAACTATATTACCACCTGGGATGAGCTACATCGAGTGTTCCTAAAAAAATACTTCTCGATATCTAAGAAGTTAAAACTTAAAAGATAAACTTAATAACTTCGTGGCTTTACATGGGGAGTCTGTCAGTGATTCTTGGGACAGGTTTACAGGTTTCATGAGGAGTGTGCCAAACCACCGCATTGATGATGAATCACTCAAGGAGTATTTCTATAGAGGGCTTGTTGACAATGGCAAGGCTGTGTTAGATACTATAGTGGGAGGATCTTATGGAGCAAACACATTCCAAGAGATTGTAGATAAACTTGAAAGAATCTTCAAGAACAACAAAGCACGGATCACTAGAGCTTCGGCTACTTCAAAGATCATTTTCTCAATACAACCTACACCAGATCAATCCAATGATGATATTTGTGAAGAGGTGGAGAAATTGAAAACAGAGCTAGGCTTGGTGCTAAAGCATGTGAGCGGTAATGCAGAAAAAGTTAATGCAATTCAATATCAACAAAATGCTCCACCAACTGATTAGTATACTTATGAGGAAGATGTGAATCTTGTGAATGAGAAACCGGGGGGTTTTCGGACTAACGCCCAAGAATCCAATCAGGATAATTGGCGTCAAGGTCAAGGAAATCAAGGTCAGAACTAAAGCAACTACAATCGGGAAGGTCAGTATGCTCGTTAAGGGAACTACGACCGAGGTAATAACTATAATAGAAACGGCTTTAACAATAAGAGTGATAGAATTGGCCCGTACATCCCACCAGGAAACCGAGATGGAGGATCAAGTTTAACTCGCATCGAAGATATGATGAGCAAGATGATGAAGAGGTTTGACTCTACGGATGAAAATGTGAAGGAAATGTGGAACGACTTATCCGGCATTGGCCAAAAAGTAGAGTCACATGCAGTGTCAATTAGACAGATTGAGCAACAATTGAGCCAACTATCTTCGAATGCAAATTCGCGCCAACAAGGAACAGTTCTTAGCAATACGGTTCAAAATTCGAAGAATGATGGGCATTGCATGGCAGTTACTACTAGAGGAGGAAAACATACCCCTTCTAGGCCGACTGGAGTGGAAAGCTCGAAAGAACCGGTGGAATATTAGGTTGAGGTAGCAGAACTACCTAAGGATCAAAATGAGAAGGAGGCAAAAATCACGTAAAAAGTCATCCCTATGCGGAGACCTCCACCTCCCTTTCCGCAAAGGTTGGTTAAGATGACTGAAGAAGGGAAGTATCGCAAGTTTCTTTCTATGTTAAAGCAATTGTCTATAAATATTCTTTGATTGAAGCATTAGAGCAAATGCTCGGATATACGAAGTTTATGAAGGACCTTGTGACCAAGAAGAGAGCTGTTAGTTTTGAAGACGATGATAAGCTGTAACATTGTAGCGCCATTGCTACTCAATCGTTAGTGCAAAAGAAGGAAGACCCCGGAGCTTTCACTATTTCATGCATGATTGGCATGATGCACTTTGCCAAGGCACTATGTGACTTAGGTGCTAGCATTAATTTGATGCCGTTGTCCGTGTTCAAGAAATTGGGCTTGGGAGCTCCCAAACCGACTGCAATGAGGTTACTGATGGTTGATCGAACGGTGAAGAAACCAATAGGAGTACTCCAAGATGTATTGGTGAAGGTTGAGGCATTCATATTTTCAATGGATTTTGTGATACTAGATTGCAAGGTTGATTTTGAAGTACCCATAATACAGGGGAGACCATTCCTTGCCACGGGGCGAGCACTAGTAGATATGGAAAAATGGCAGATGAAGTTCCGTTTGAACAATGAAGAGGTGACATTTAACATCTACAGATCAATGAAGAATAAGAGTGAACTTAATACAGTGTTAGTAGTGAACCATGCCAAGAAGGAGAAGCCAGAGGTGGCCATTGAAGAAAGACTAGAAGTTGAACCACTAGCTGCGATGATCATGAACTTTGATGGTGATAGCATTGATGAATATGACAAGTTAGTTGTTTCACTTAATAATGGTGACTTTCATCGTCGTCAACTATTGAAGATGGATTTGGATCTGAAGAATCGAGACACTCCTCCTGCAAAACCATCTATTAATGAGCCCCCGAAGTTGGAAGTCAAAGCTCTTTCATCTCACTTGCGGTATGTGTTCTTGGGCAAAAATAATACTTTACCTGTTATTAAAGCTGCGGATTTAAGTGAAGGGAAAGTAGAAGCTTTGATATCGGTGCTGAAGTGGTACAAAAGGGTGATTGGATGGATGATTATTGATATTATTGGTATTCCACCGAGAATATGCTCACACAAAATTCAAATCATGCCGGGCAGCAAACCAAGTATTGAAAACCAAAAAAGACTGAATCCACCAATGCAAGAGGTTGTGAAGAAAGAAATCATCAATTGGTTAGATGCGGGAGTAGTGTATCCGATTGCTCATAGTAAATAGGTGTGCTCAGTACAATGTGTGCCTAAGAAGGGTGGAATCACTGTGGTTCCAAATGCGAATAATGAGCTCGTTCTAAAGAGGCTTGCCACGGGATGGAGAGTCTGTATGGACTATCGCAAGTTGAATGCATGTGCTGAGAAAGATCACTTTCCAATGTCGTTCATAGACCAAATGTTAGAACGTCTTGCTGGAAAAGGATGGTACTGCTTTCTAGATGGATATTCGGGCTACAACTAGATATCTATAGCCCCAGAAGATTAAGAGAAGACCACTTTCACTTTCCCTTATGGTACATTCACTTTCAAAAGAATGCCATTCGGGTTGTGTAACGCACCAGTAACATTTCAGCGTTGCATGATGTCTATATTTTATGACATGGTCGAAGACACTAACGAGGTATTTATGGATGATTTTTTCGTAGTTGGTGACTTGTTTGATGATTGCTTGGTACACTTGGGTGATGTGCTAAAACGTTGCGAAGAGTGCAATCTTGTGCTAAACTGGGAGAAGTGTCACTTCATGGTGTAAGAAGGCATAGTTCTGGGCCATAGAATCTCACAAAAAAGCATTGAGGTTGATAGAGCAAAGGTCGAGGTAATTGAAAAATTGCCGCCACCCATCTCCGTAATAGGTGTTAGAAGTTTTCTGGGGCATGCAGGTTTCTATCAGAGGTTCATTAAAGATTTCTCAAAAATTGCACATCCTTTATGCAAACTGCTCGAAAAGGAGACGAAGTTTGTATTTGATGATGCTGCCTGAAAGCATTTGAAGAGTTGAAAAAGAACCTAATTTCTGCACCCATCATTATTTCATTGGATTAGGGACAACCGTTTGAAGTCATGTGTGATGCAAGTGGGGTGGCGCTCGGCGTAGTATTGGGGCAAAGGAGAGAGAAAATTCATCACCCTATATACTATGCGAGTAAAGCTTTAAATGTTGCTCAAAAGAATTACACCGTCACTGAACAAGAATTGCTTGCTGTTATCTTCGCGTTTGAGAAGTTCAGATCCTATCTCCTGGGCACTAAAGTAATTATGCATACGGATCATTCTGCATTGAGGTATCTCATGGAAAAAAAGGATGAAAAATCGAGGCTAATTCGATGGGTACTGCTGCTGCAAGAATTCGACTTCAAGGTGCGAGATAGAAAGGGGACAGAAAATCAAGTGGCTGATCACTTGTCAAGATTAGAAGAAGCTATGTTGAAGCTAGAAGATGGACTCGAGATTGATGATATATTCCCGGATGAACAGGTATTGGCTGCTTCTTTTGATCTTTTCCCTTGGTTTGCATATTTCGCCAATTACTTGACGAGCGATGTGGTACCTGCAGATTTATCATTCCACTAAAGTAGGAAATTCATGTTTGATGTGAAGAAGTTTTTTTGGGAAGAGACTTACTTGTTTCGTATCTGTGCTGATGGGATTATTCGTCGCTGTGTGCTCGAGGTAGAGATGATGAGTATATTAGAAGCTTGCCATTTGTCTCCTGTTGGTGGTCATCATAGTGGTATCCGGACTGCTCATAAGATCTTGCAATGTGGGTATTATTGGCCTACAATTCACTAAGATTCTCACGATTTCACCAAGGCCTGTGATCGATGCCAAAGAGAAAGAGGTATTTCAAGAAAGCAAGAACTCCCAATGAACCCAATACTAGTGATTGAACTCTTTGATATGTGAGGCTTTGATTTTATGGGTTCGTTTATGAGTTCGAATGGGATGAAGTACATACTTGTGGCGGTCGACTATGTGTCCAAATGGGTGGAAGCTATTGCGCTTTCAAACAATGAAGGTAAAAGCATCACCGCATTTTTGAAAAAAAATATCTTCTCCAGGTTTGGTACACCAAGGGCAATAATTAGTGATGGAGGTTCCCACTTTTGTAACAAATTGTTCAAGGCATTGCTTGTGAACTATGGTGTTTGTCACAGCGTAGCATCTCCTTATCATCCTCAGTCTAGTAGGCAAGTTGAAGTGTCCAATAGAGAAATCAAGCAAATCCTAGCAAAGACTGTGAATGCAAACATAACTGATTGATCAAGAAGGCTCGATGATGCTCAATGGGCTTATGGCATTGCATTCAAGACTCCTATAGGTATGTCCCCTTACCAACTTGTATTTGGGAAGTCATGTCACTTACCTGTAGGGCTAGAGCATAAGGCGATGTGGGCACTCAAGAAGCCGAATCTTGATTGGGATGCTGCATCAAGCCAAAGGTTGATTGAATTGAATGAGATGGATGAGTTTCACTTAAGAGCATATGAAAGTTCAGCCTTGTACAAGGAGAAGATGTAGAGGTACCATGATCAAAAGATCGAAAAGCAAAATTTTGCTCCAGGCGATATGGTACTTCTATTGAACTCAAGGTTGCGATTGTTCCCTGGCAAACTCAAGTCAAAGTGGACGGGACCATTTAGAGTCGTCCAAGTATTTTCACATGGAGCAGTTGAACTCGAGAACAAGAAAGGAGTAAAATTCAAAGTCAATGGCCAGAGGATCAAACTCTATATAGGCCACTTGGAGGAGGTCAACGAGTTGATTGAGCAATGGAGTCTTAAAGAAGCTTGAGTAGTCAAGAGATTTGCGTTGTGCCGCGATGTTAAATCAAGCACTACTTGAGAGGCAACACAAGCTGTAACATCTAGCCAACTTAGGAGTTTTTGGTGATTTTTATGAAGTTTTCAACTTTTTCTTTAGTTTTATGTTTTAGTGAGTCTTAGTATTGGCCAGATTAGGGTAGTATATGGTCAGTGTCAATAAAGAATCAATAAAAGATAAAAGGAAGTCCAAATGTTTCTTACATGTGCACGAAAGTAATAAAAACTTGGAAAAAATTTGAAGTGCAGAAGGGTCAATTTTAAACCCTGTCTGCCTCTACGATTTCCCGTCGACGGGCCGTACCATCAATAAGCTCCGTCAATGTGCCTTAACACTTGAAAAAATTTCAAAACATACCTGGGTCTACGGATGCAGACTATGGTCCGTAGAATGATGTACGACTCGTACTGTGCAACCGTAGACTTTAAAGCTGTAACTGCTCCGAAACATTCGAGTCTACGGGTGCCATTTACGATTCGTCATTTGAGTTACGTTCCATAGATGGGACCTGTAGACCCTTCTGCACTTAATGTTCTGCAAAACCTGTCTTATTTTCCTGCACACGTCACAAACATTAGGACTTCCCTTTGTTTTTATTGACTCTTTTTGGACACGGACCCTATACGGTAAAAAAAAGAAAAAGAATTCCTAACATGGTTAGAATCTACAACTTGGGTTGCCTCCCAAGTAGCGCTTGTTTTAACGTCGTAGCATGACGCATTTGTCTTTCCTACTCAGACTTCGACAAGACCCCATATCTCAATTAGCGCATTTACCGTCTCCTGATGGCCTACATAGAGCTTGATCCTCTGGCCATTTACTTTGAATTTGGTCCCTTCCGTGTTTTCAAGTTCAACAACGCCATGGGCAAACACTTGGACAACTCTGAATGGACCCGTCCATTTTGATTTTAGTTTGCCAGGAAACAACCGCAACCTTGAGTTGAAGAGGAGGACCATATCACCAGGAGCAAAACTGCGCTTTTCTATCTTTTGATCATGGTACTTCTTCATCTTTTCCTTGTACAAGGCTGAACTCTCATAAGCTTTGAGAGGAAACTCATCCATCTCATTCAGCTCCGTCATCCTTTGACTGGATGTAGCACCCCAATCAAGATTCAGCTTCTTGAGTGCCTACATCGCCTTGTGCTCAAGCTCTACAGGTAAGTGACATGATTTTCCAAAAACAAGTTGGTAAGGAGACATACCTATGGGAGTTTTGAATGCCGTGCGGTAAGCCCATAGAGCATCATCGAGCTTTCTTGACCAATCAGTGCGGTTTGTATTCACAGTCTTTGACAGAATCTGCTTAATCTCTTTATTGGACACTTCAACCTGCCCACTCGACTGTGGATGATACAGAGTTGCTATACTGTGACGAACACCATACTTTTCCAGCAACGCTTTGAACAACTTATTGCAAAAGTTGGAACCTCCATCATTGATTATGGCCCTTGGTGTACCAAACCTGGAGAATATGTTCTTTTTGAGAAAGGCAGTGAGGCTTTTACCTTCATAGTTTGGAAGCGATATAGCTTCCACCCATTTTGACACATAGTCAACAGCTACCACGATGTACTTCATGCCATTTGAACTCAAAAACGGGACCATGAAATCGATGCCCCATACATCAAAGAGTTCAAAAACTAGTATTGGATTCATAGGAAGCTCCTGCCTTCTTGAAACACCTCATTCCCTTTGGCATCGATCACATGACTTGGCCAAATCATGAGCATCTTGATGAATTGTAGGTCAGTAATACCCACATTACAAGATCTTGTGAGCAGTCTGGATGCCACTATGATGACCACCAACAGGGGATGAATGGCAAGCTTCCAATATACTCATCATCTCAACCTCGGGCACACAACGACGAATAATCCCATCAGCACAAATACGAAACAAATAGGGCTCCTCCCAAAAATACTTCTTCACATCAGCCATAAACTTTCTCCGTTGGTGGAATGATAGGTCCGAGGGCACTACATTGCTAGCCAAATAATTGGCAAAATTTGCAAACCACGAAATAAGATCAAAAGAAGCAGCTAATACATGTTTATCTGGAAAGGCATCATTAATCCCTAGGCCATCAGCCAACTTCTGCATAGCTTCATCTTCTAATCTGGATAGGTGATCAGCCACTTGATTCTCTGTTCCTTTCCTATCTCGGACTTCGAAGTCAAACTCTTGTAGCAATAGAATCCACCGGATCAGCCTTGGTTTAGCATCTTTTTTCGCCATGAGGTACCTCAACGCAGAATGGTCAGTATGTACTATTACCTTGGTACCAGCAGATAGGATCGAAACTTCTCAAACGTGAAAACGACCGCAAGCAACTCTTGTTCAGTGACCGTATAGTTTTTCTGGGCAGCATTTAATGTTTTGCTAGCATAATATATAGGATGTAGTATTTTATCACGCCTTTGTCCCAACACTACGCCAAGTGCTACTCCACTGGCATCGCACATGACCTCAAACGACTTTTCCCAGTCTAGTGAGATGATAATGGGTGAAGAGGACAGCTTCCCCTTCAGTGCTTCAAACGCCCACAAGCATGCTTCATCAAAGTCAAACTTCACCTCCTTTTCAAGCAGTTTGCACAAAGGATGTGCAATTTTGGAGAAGTCCTTTATAAATCTGCGATAGAAACCTGCATGCCCTAGGAAACTCGTTATACCTTTTACAGAGATGGGAGGGGGTAATGTTGCAATCACCTCTACTTTAGCTCTATCCACTTTAATATCATTCTGGGAGATTCGGTGGCCTAGCACTATACCTTCTTTCACCATGAAGTGACACTTATCCCAGTTCAGCACCAGGTTGCATTCTTCGCATCGACGTAACGCTTCACCTAAATGGAACAAGCAATCATTGAAAGTGTTACCAACAACAGAAAAATCATCCATAAATACCTCAATGGTGTCCTCCACCATGTCTGAGAATATAGACATCATGCAACGTTGAAACGTCACCGGTGCATTGCAGAGTCCAAATGGCATCCTCTTGAAAGAGAATGTACCATAGGGTCATGTGAATGTAGTCTTTTCTTGATCCTCAAGGGCTATAGAGATCTGATTATACCCTGAGTATCCATCCAAAAAACAGTACCACCCTCTCCCAGCAAGACGATCTAGCATTTGATACATGAATGGCATGGGAAAGTGGTCTTTCTCTGTCCATAGCATATGGAACCACAATGATTCCACCCTTTTTAGGCACGCATTGGACCGGGCATACCCATTTACTATCAGCTATGGGATATATCACACCGGCGTCCAACCATTTGATAATTTCTTTCTTTACCACCTCTTGCATCGGTGGATTCAATCTTCTCTGATGATTCACACTAGGAATGCTTTCCGGCATGAGTTTAATTTTGTGAGTGCAAATCCCTATTGGGATATCGATGATGTCCGCAATTGTCCATCCTATCACCCTTTTGTAATGCTTTAACATCGCAACTAAAGCCTCAACTTGCCCTACATTAAGGTCAGCATCAATAATAACAGGCAATGTGTTGTTCTGGCCTAAAAATACATACCTCAAGTGGGTTGGAAGAGCTTTCAACTCTAACTCCGGGGGTTCCTCAATAGATGGTCTTGTAGGCAGTGTTTTTCGATTTAGTAAGTCCAAATCCAGCTTGGGTTGACGACGATGGATCACACTTCCATCTAATACATCCACCAATGCGTCATATTCTGGGATTCCATCGCCTTCAAAATTCATGATTACGGCCGCAAGTGCTTCAACTCCTAGCCTTTCCTCGATGGGCACCTCCAGGTTGGGCTCCTCCTCATAGCTCACCACTGATATCGCCTTGATATCACTATGGTGCTTCATTGTTCTGCAAATATTGAAGGTCACTTCTTCATTGTTTAAGCGAAACTTCATCTGTCCTTTTTCCAGATCTACTAAAGCGCGCCCTGTTGCAAGAAACGGTCTGCCCAGGATTATGGGCACTTCAAAGTCCACTTCACAGTCCAGAATCACAAAGTCCGCTGGAAAGATGAATGCCTCCACTTTTACCAAGACATCTTGCAGTACTCCAATTGGTTTCTTTACCATCCGGTCGGCCATCAGTAGCCTCATTGCAGTTGGCTTAGGGGCTGCTAAGCCTAATTTCTTAAACACGAAAAGCGGCATGAGGTTTATGCTCGCACCCAAGTCACAAAGTGCCTTTGTAAAGTGCATCACGCCGATAGTACATGGAATGGTTAATGCTCCAAGATCTTCCTTCTTTTGGACCAGTGACCTTGTGGCGATGGCACTACAATGCTGCAACTTGTCACTTTCCTCTAAGCTTGCAGCTCTCTTCTTGGTCACCAAGTCTTTCATGAATTTAACATAAACTGGCATTTTCTCCAAAGCTTCAATGAAAGAAACATTAACAGATAATTGTTTAAGCATAGATAAGAATTTCTTATACTTCCCTTCCTCTGTTTTCTTTACTAATCGCTGTGGAAAGGGAGGTGGAGGTCGTGGCATGGGGATGACCTTTTGAGTTACTTCAGCCTCAACCTCTTTTGGATCTTCTGGTAGTTCTGCTACCTCTTTCTCACCCTCATCAGACACCTTCGCGCTTTCCACTTCTGTTGGCATGGGTGGGTCAATAGTTTGTACCCCACTTCTGGTTGTCACTACCATGCATTGCCCGTCATTCTTGGGATTGTGCACGGTGTTGCTGGGAAGTGTTCCTTGTTGACGGGGATTTGCATTCATTGACAGTTGGTTTAACTACTGCTCTATTTGCCGAATTGCTACTGCATGTGATTCCACCTTTTGCCCGATGCCTGAGATATCAGTCCGCATTTCTTTCGCATTGTCATCCGTGACATCAAATCGCCTCATCATCTTGCTCATCATATCTTCAATGCGAGTCATACTTGATCCGCCATCTCTATTACCTGGAGGGATATATGCACTGCTCCTATCATTCCTGTTGTACTGACCACCTTGGTTGTAATTGTTGTTGCGATTGAAGTTCCCTTCGCGGTTATATTGTCCTTCCCTATTGTAGTTGCCATAGTTTCGACCTTGATTTCCTTGACCTTGGCGCCAATTTTCCTGATTAGATCCTTGGGCGGTTGGCCGGAAACCCATCGGCTGCTTATTCACAAGATTCACATCCTTCTCATATGTGTACCAATCATTTGGTGGTACATTATGTTGATATTGGACTGCATTAACCTTCTCTGCATTACCGCTCACATGCTTTAGTACTAAGCCCATTTCAGTTCTTAGTTGCGCCAACTCTTCATGGAGTTCATCTTGAGATGAATTTTCAGCAGCTTGTAGTAAGAAGGTACTCTTCATCGTAGATGATGCTCTGGTGTTCCATGCTTTGTTGTTCTTCGAGATCTTCTCAAGCCTTTCCGCAATCTCCAAGAAAGTCATTGATCCATAAGATCTTCCTGCAATAATATCAAGCACCGCCTTACCGTTATCGTCCATTCAGCGGTAGAAGTATTCCTTGAATGACTCATCATCGATGCGGTGGTTAGGCATGGCCCTCATACAGCTTGTAAATCTATCCCAAGTACAGCTGACGGACTCTCCCGAAAGAGTTTTGAAATTGTTGAGTTTGTCCTTGAGATTCAGATTTCTTGAGACTGGGAAATATTTCTCAATAAATGCATTACGCAGCTCATTCCATGTGAATATAGAGTTATATGGGAGCTCATTCAACCACACAGTAGCATCTCCAGTTAGAGACAGTGAAAACACTCGTAGGCCACCACGTTCATGTCAAGATTTGGATTTCCTACACTGCTTTTGCAAATGCTGGTCACCTTGGTGCAGTGAGCATGAGGATCTTCCGATGGTAATCCAGCAAATAGTCCTCGAGTGGTCAACATCTGCATCAGGCTGCTTGTGATCACAAACATGAATCCAGGTGGTAGTGGAGGAACAACTATAGCGCCAGTTGAGCCTGTATCATTATAATCCACTTCCAAGTTGTGGCAAACATCAGGTGTAGGCTAATGTTGTACTTGAACTTGTTGTGGATTCTGAGGTGGAACCACAACTCCTAGCGGTTGAATGCCAGGTACCCTTTGGCGAGGTTCGCTGTTTGGATTATCTTCTCTCAGAACTTGTTGACCTAGTCCGACCATTTTTCATAGAGTTTTTCTGAGTTTCGGGTCGTAAGGAGTCAGGGGATTGCCTTGACTTCGTGTACTTGGCATACACAGGAACTATAGTCTGAAAACAATCAAAAACAACAATAAAAGGTAAATTCATAAATAATTGACTAAAAGTGCACAAACAAAATTAGTCTAATCTAAAAGCCTTATGTCCCCGGTAGCGACGCCAAAATTTGATGTCGCCCAAACTACACCTCCCTAAGGAGGTATAAGCGGTCGCTTGTCAAATATAGAACCTAACAGAGGTCAGGATCGATCCCACGAGGAATATGATTCAGACTTAGGCTAATTATTATTAAGTGTATGTTTAGTCAGATTATTTCTAGAAGAAGTAAAAAGGGGGGGGGGAGATTTGCAATAATTGAAAGAAATAATAATTTACGATTGGATTGGTAGCAAGTAACCAAAACACAAAACTTGCAGTTTGAGATATCAATCTGAGAATGAAACTAGGGTTTACTGTTCCCCATAATCTCTTAACGCAGTAAACCTAACAATGGTAATTCTTTTCAATGTCTAGCATGCATGATCGGTAAGTTATGTATCCCTAAGTGATTGGTCCTCTAAATAGGGAATTTCACTCCGTAAATTAGTCCGTCTATGTGTGTTGATTTACCAACCTTTACCTTTGACCCAGATTAACCCACAACTATTTCTAGGTTGGGTTATTAGATAGCGGATTATCGACGACTAAATCTCTGTTGCATAATCTCTTAGATGTTCATTACTGCCTATACCGGGTTCGCAAGAATTAGGAGATGTTCTAATGTTTGCAACCATTAGAAAACGTTCTAAGCAAAGAGATTTACAAAAGCATGCATAAACACATTCAAGAATTACACAATATTAAGTTTACTTTTGTTAATTACTCATGGTTCCCACAACCCTAGTTGTGGAATTTTGCTACTCATGCGTGTTTGATCACAATTCACATTCGGGTTTGAAGAAATCATGAACTTACAGTGAATAGAGATGGATTCCACAATCTTGAATTGAAAATCAAAAGTACTTTGCATAAACAAGCTTTAAGAATTAATCCTCTCCAAAGATTAAAAGCAATTCCAAAAGTAATAACTTAATATTCAAACAATATTCAACAACCCTAAAACGAAGTTTACATAGGGTATATATAGAAAATAAATCCTAATTAAACTAGGAAAGGAAATCTGGGGAAATTCGGCTTAGGCAGTGTCGTCTACGGTTGTCAACCTACGGCTCGTATATCGACCTACGACTCGTATGTTCCAACCGTCAATCAGCAGTTGTGCAAAATCCTGAGGGATTTTTTCTACAGTTCTAATCTACGATTCATCATTCCATGTACGACCTGTCCTGTTCTTCCGTCATTCGAGCTCTGCAGGCAACCCTCTCTGAAGTTTTCTACGGTTGGGCATCTACGGTTTGTAGCAAGATATACGGACCGTCATCTTGGTCCGTCATTCCATACTTGGCTAATTTCTTCAGGCTCCTGAACCTACGACACCAACGAACGACTCGTCAAGTCATTGACGGTCCGTATACTGTCTCGTTCATCACCAACAAATCAACTGCTGCTGCATTATTCTCCTCAATTGCTCCAAAAGCCTATTCCCTGTAAATTTAGCACAAATAACATCAAATCTAATACCAAACCACTTAAGTATCATGCAAAATTCTAAGTTTAATGCATCAAAAGTATCGTAAACTCACGGTACATCAAAGGGTCTACGGGTCCCATCTATGAGTCGTCAGCCAATAGACGGACCATAAATGGCATCCGTAGACCTTGAGGTCCAAAAACAGCTGCAACTTTAAGTCTACGATTGCACAGTATGACCCGTATGTCAATTAACGGACCGTAGTCTGCAACAGTAGACCCCAGGTATGTTTCAAAATTCCACTAAGTGTTGAGAGGTAATGACGACCCCATCTACGGCCCATACGATCATGTTCGAACCATATACGGGGTTTTATAAATTCAGACAGAATTATAAATTTGACCTGACCCATGACTCAAATCAATAAAACCCCTTATTTTCAAAACATTCCCCCTTTCCTTTTTTTCCCAACCGTTAGAAACATTCCCCCTTCCCAAATTCAGTTAATTCATCCCACCCCGCTCCCCAAAGCACCTTTTCAATCACCCCTCACACCTAATATATTCTTGGTTTCCCCCACTTCTCTCTGTTCTTCCCCATATCACCTCACAATTTTTCTAAACTATCACTTCGCGGGTCTTGAGTCTTCCTAGTAAGTGGTTCAGGCGCATAGCAACCTCACCCATCTTCAAATTCCATTTCGCGTACTAAATTCTAGCTTGTAATTTAATTTGGAGTTGAAATTGATAGTTGTACGTGACCTTGGGTAGTATGTGTATGTGAATATTGAGTCTGCTAAGTTTAAACTACCCATGGGATGATGGTGTTGTGGGTGTTATTACATTTGATGTGAATTATGTGTGCACTACTTCTAGATGTGTTCCGGACTTAGGGTTTTTGTATAATTTGTGATCAAGAACTTAATTGCCGAATTGAAACCTTAAGAACGGAGGAATAACATGAATATATGTTGAAATGCATATTCTAGATGTGATTTAGATGTACATTTGTGCTATGGGGTAACGTTTTGTTTGAAACTGACATTGTTATGGTCGACAACCATGGCCTACGGATCGTAGGGCAACCTACGGACCGTAGGTCACCTCCAGTCAGTCTAAAATGCACAACTGTAGCTTAAGTTATTTTTGACGGTTTAATCTATGGACTATAGGTTTTTTGACCGACCGTCCTGGAAGATTGTCATTCAAACTTCAGAAACTTGAAATTTGACTTCCTCATCTACGGTCAGGACCTACGGTCCGTAGATGCTTCTACGGCCCGTAAGTACTAACCATAGGTACCAAAAATAGTAGCATTCTAGAAGTTTTTTCCCTTTTTATTTTCTTTTCTTGTTTTTCTTTTCATGATTGGGTACTAACCTGGTTTTACAGGTACCATGCCACCCAAGATCACTCGACAGTACCAGCGTAAGGGTACATCGACAACACCTTCATCCCGAAAAAGAATTATTGTTGAAGCATCCGAGGATGAGTGTAAAGGGTCCGAGTATGACCCTTCTTTGGGGGATGGTTCCCAAGTCACCCCGAATGACTCGGCAGCAGGCTAGACAGTTGGCTATAGTCCCGGTGACGGAGGGATCGACCTCCGGGAGTGATGCTGACGCTTCCCAGTCTGAAGATAAAGTTCAGAGTTCGAGTAGGAGTAGGGGGGAGCCTCAGGAGAGAGTTACCCCTAACTCCCAGCCTGTAGCTTAGTCCGAGTTCAGCTCTGACTCAGAGTCTGATTCTGCTTCTGCTTCGTGTGACGCAGGAAGAGCCTATAAGGGTTGTAGGTGAGCCCAACCTTTGGTGAGTTCCGGGCATATACCAAATCTACAATGATGCCATATGCTAGAATGCACAACACAAACACACCCGATAGATTGAGGAAGAGCGGCGAGTCTTTACGGGCAGCCTCCGCACCATTCCACATATCCTTGAGCTCTTTAACCGACAGAGATGTGGTTGGATGACTGAGAAGCTGAATAGGTACAACCCTATCATGGTTCATGAGTTCTACACATCGTATGCAGCCACGATTTAGATGAACTTGCCCCAGAGGGCAAAGGGTTTGGAGCAGCCTCCGCTTCTCTCTACTCGTGTACAGGATATTCCTGTGGACATATCTGAGGCTACCCTCCTCCTTTTTATTTATGACCCCTTTCATATTCAGCCGATTAACACGACTGAATTTGACTACATGATGCAGATGGTTCGTAACAGAGCAACTATACGTGATATGGAGCAGAGGGAGTCCCTCTTTAGATGGGTGGCTGGTTATATTGCTGACCAAGGGGTCAACGCAGAGTGGGTCAGGGATACGACCCTTTCAATCAAGAAGGCCACGTTGAACTTTGCGGCAAAGTTTTGGTGGTCTATAGTACACACCATGTTGTCTCCAACGATGGCAGACAACCAACTGACATGGGACCGTGCAGTGATGGTAGTGTACTTGATGGCAGGGCACGAGATTGATTTCACCAAAATCATTATCTCGGAGATCCATGAGAGGGCTTTTCGAAAGACGACGACCTTGCCCTTGCCCTATCTTATTTTTAGATTGTGTTGCGAGGCTACTGTCCCAGTATATTTTTGTAATTCATTTATGTAGGTGACTAAGACCGTGGATATCGATCTTATCAAAGATGATGCTAACATCGCAACACCACGCAGGGGTATACAGATAGACTTACCGCCTATAGGCGAATCATCAGCCCCAGAGCAGGCTGATGATGACACTTTTCTAGCTCCTACTACGGAGCCCCAGGGGTCTATTCCCCCTTCCACAGCTTCAGGTTCAGCCGCGAGCACACCACGTGCTCTCGCTCCCACAGGGTCAGCTTTGCTCCCGATTGCCAGAGTTAGCAAGTTAGAGGCTCAAATGGCGGCTCTGTTACAACGCATACGGTCTTGGATGCAGAAATTGGTTGAGTAGTCTGAGGCGCGAATGGAGCAGATGGTGGAAGCTAAGATACAGGCAGCAAACCGGCACATTGATGCTTTTGAGAGCTGGATGATGGAGAGGTCCCAGCCTGGGCTTATGATTGATCTTTCTGCATTCCAGACAGAGTTAGCTAGTCTCTGTGCTGACCTTACTACTTTTGCTACCGTCGACACTACTGCTTCGGCACCCGCCCCAGAGGTTGATGTTGATAATATAGTGCTTAATGCAATTTTTGGTGCTGAGCAGCAGGCTGCTGAGTCTTCCCATGCAGCAGGGAAGCACGTCTGGAATGGTGAGGAAGTTGATATGGATCTCGAGGAGGCGCGGCGAGCCCGCAAGAGGGAGAGATGGGCAGTAGAGACTGCCCAGTGCCAATCCATGCAAGAGGAACAACTCAAACAGGAGCGGATACGTACTTTGGCTAGTGAAGGTTCTGGTTTGGGGCACACTATTGATGGTGTGTCACGACCCAAGGTACCACCTAGACGTGACATGGCGTACAGGACCTGAAAGGACTGATACAAGCCACTTAGCATACACACATACAAGATCATAGAATTAGAAGAGTTCAAAAGGCAATTCATTATCCAAGAGTTGAACCAATAGCGGAAGTCTACATATAGTTTCAAAAGCCATCGAACATAGAAAATTAAAGAATGTTGGGACATAACCCATACAAAGTCTTTAAAGGAAGGTAAATGACATAAAAGTAAATATGGCTATGCCCTCGAACATATGAGGACTCACCAAATTCTTCAAAGTCTCAACTATCACGATCTAGCCACAAGAAGATGGCGATGCGCCGGACCCTACGCTTATAAGAAAATGTAGGCAATAGTATGCGTTAGTATAAAAATGTACCAAGTATGATAACCATGCATAAAAACATTTGAACATGCTAAAAAGGGACATTTTCATAATCATGCAATGATCAAGCTAAACCATGAGAAAAGGGTTAAAAATCATAAGTTATAAATCATGATCAATGCAAGCAAAACATCTTTACTTTACTTGGGAAGTACCTTGAAAGAAATTTAGTTCATTATTGTGGGAAGTAGCCTTAACCGACATGTAAGACCATGTGAGCTATCAACATGGAGTCTGATGTCTAACCCTACACCGATAGGGCCATCCTACTTGCCAAGGTAGGACCCTTAAACTTTTAGCTTACGTGGATCCACTAGCTAATGTCTATCAAAAACCATTATCCTATGGTGGCACATAGTTTAGGGATAAAGAGATTGCTTCTAGAAACCCGGCCCCTACTAACGGGAGAGTTTCCATCTCAATATCCTCTCGGTGCTAAGCATAAATCCCACGGAGTTGGTCATATATCATAATGCATCTTATTATCTATCAAAAGGTACAACTAGGGTAACCAATCCAAGCTTACATCATTTAAAATAGCTCCTTAATCTTTTGATTCAACTTTAGTTGAGAAAGACCTTTCAACAAGTTATGAATCCATTATGTGAGAAAACCTTTCACAACTCAACAACAACATCATTCATGCTTCAATCTCAAAGCAATCCATAAATCATCATAAATTTCATAATTGAACATGCATACTTCCATAAAACCCATCCACTACAACAAAAGCACCTTTTAGGGGCAATAAATATACACAATAACGAAGAAGGCTAAAGCCTTTACCGGCATTAGTTAATTTCCATTGGATCCAATGTCGCTAAAGGCTTTAGGGGTATTTATAAAGAGTGCTAATTGCCGCTAAAAATATATTTTTAGTGGCAATTAGGCTATTACCATTAATTAATTACCACTAAAGATCATTTTTGGTGTATTGATCTTTTGGTCATTCATCATGAATCATGGCTTTAGAAATCATTAAAACATGCATGAGTTCATATAAACTTCATAAAATCCATCTTCTTCATAATTCAACCCATCATAAATTCATAAATCTCAAAATTAGGGAATTTCATATGGGTTCATGGGGATTCATCTTAAAACATGTAATTCAACTCAATTCATACTTAGAAAACCATAATTGAAAGTAATTTGATCATAATTGAAAGAACCCACATCATAGAAGAAAACCCTTAAAGCAATTTGGGAAATTGATACTTGAAAATTGAGAACTTTAGGGACTCTATGGAGTAATGGGCTCCATAGATTAAGATTATCATACCTCGATGCCAAAACCTTGAAATCAATGGAGGATTAGGAGGTTTGAATCTTGAAAACCCTAGCTCTTGCTTCTTCTTCTTCAAGCTTTTTAGAAAGAGAAATATTTGGGAGAGGAGAGTTTTGGGAATGATTGAGAATGGGTAAAATTTGGCTTAAAAAGGTTTATATAGGGTCTGGGTTAAGGGCCAAACCGACTTACATTAGGAATTTAATACCTAGGGAAAAGACCAAAAAGCCCTTTAAAAATAACTGTCGGACCCTTATCTACGGTTGGACCTATGGTACGAAGTCAACTTACGGACCGTCCTGTCTTACCGTAGATAGATTCAGAGACTGCCAACCTTGAACCCTGCAACGACGGACCCCATGTAAGGTCCATGGGTCGACCTACGACCCCTACATGGCCACCATAGGTCCAATTCTTGGCCCTGAAAAATTAACTAAGTATGGGTCTTACCTACGAGACCTATCTACGACTCGTTCATGGATCGACGGTCCGTCCTGGCAAGCCGTATAAAAGTACTGAGGCTTAACAATTTTAAGGGATCTGGACTAGCCAACCACGGGCCTGACCTACGGTCCTTAGGTCAGTCCATGGGACGTAGGTGGCTTCGTTGGTACTGGCACCAGAAATTTCCAGAAAACTTACATTCTTTCTTTTACGAATCCGAGGTGTTACAATATCTCCTCCTTGGGAACATTCATCCTCGAATGGAAATCAGGACATCATAAGAAGAGTAAGAACTTAATCTTACAACCCAACATGCATGTAATCATATAGATGCACATATCCATGTTCTAAACATCATTTCATGAAGGCTTAATGCATTTCACACTCAAATGCACATAATCAAAGGGAAATCAATCATGCTAGCTCATTTATCAAGATTTAGACTCTTCATGAACATGCATAAACAAGGAATCATGGGAACAACTATGACACATGAAACCAAAATAATGAACCATGAGGAGCTAGGTACCTCAAGCTAGAGTAGGATCGGAGGGAAAGAGATGAGGATATCGGGATATCATATCGGCCTCGGCCTCCCAAGTAGCACCCTCAACTAATTGATTCCTCCAAAGAACCTTTACGGAAGCAACTTCTTTATTTTTCAACTTTTGGACTTGCCGGTCTAAAATCTCAATCGGAACTTCATCATAGGAAATACTATCCTTTATGCCAAGATTCTCTAAGGGCATTATAGTTGCCGGATTACCAACACATTTCTTCAACAATGAGACATAGAAAACCGGATGCACCGACGCCAAATCATTAGGCAAGTCAAGTTCATAAACAACCTTACCAACACGTCTCAAAATTTGATATGGGCCTACATAACGGGGACTAAGCTTCCCTTTCTTTCCAAGCCTCATCACACCCTTCATGAGTGAAATTTTTAAGTAAGCCCAATCATCAACATCAAATTCTAAATCTCTCCTTCTAACATCGCCATAGGACTTTTGTCGACTTTGAGCCGTTTTCAACATCTCTCTAATAAGCAGAACTTTCTCTATAGCCTCATGTACCAACTCGGGACCTATCAACACAACTTCACCAACTTCAAACCAGCCTATAGGAGATCTACACCTCATACCATAAAGAGCCTCAAATGGAGCCATACCAATACTAGAATGGTAGCTATTATTATAAGCAAATTTAATCAAAGGCAAATGATCATCCCAATTACCCTTGAAATCAATTACACAAGCTCTCAACATATCTTTCAAAGTTTGGATAGTACGCTCGCTTGCCCATCGGTTTGAGGATGAAAGGCTGTACTAATCTTAACATGAGTACCAAGACCCTTTTGGAAAGACCTCTAAAATTGAGAAGTAAATTGTGCACCACGATCGGATATAATGGATAAAGGCACTCCATGCAACCTAACCATTTCTCTTAAGTACAATTTAGCATAATCCTCCGCCGAATAAGAAGCCTTGACGGGTATGAAATGAGCTGATTTCGTCATGCAATCCACAATAACCCAAATCAAATCATATTGCCGCCGGGTGCGTGGTAAACTAACAATGAAGTCCATATTCAAATCTTCCCACTTCCAAGTAGGAATACTTATATCTTGGGACAAACCTCCCAGCTTTTGATGCTCAACTTTTACTTGCTGACAATTAGGACACTTAGCTGTAAATTCCACAATATCCTTCTTCATCCCATTCCACCAATAGATCCCCCGCAAATCACAGTACACTTGGTAGCTCCCGGGTGAATGGAATATCTAGAACTATGGGCTTCCGATAAAATTTGCTCCCTTAGGTCATCTATATCGGGAACACATAAACGACCTTAATATCAAAGCACACCATCTCTCCCTTGGGGAGAAAGCCTCAACGGACTTATTGAGCACCCCTTCTTTTAAATCAACCAAATTAGGATCAAGATCTTGCTTAGTCTTCACATCGGACACAAAAGACGATTTTGAACCATTGTGAATCATAACACCATCCTCACTAGAATCAATCAACCGTACACCCAATCGGGCCAATCTATGAACATCACGAACCAACTCTTTCTTACCATCCTCAACATGAGAAAAACTACCCATAGACAATCGACTAAGAGCATCCGCCACCACGTTCGCCTTATCGGGGTGATAGAGGACACGCATGTCATAGTCCTTTAACAATTCAAGCCACCTCCTTTGGCGAAGATTTAGGTATTTTTGCTTGAAAACATATTGCAAACTCTTATGGTCGGTAAAGACCTCAACATGCACACCATACAAATAATGCCACCAAATCTTTAAAGCAAACACAACCTCCGCTAATTCTAAGTCATGAGTAGGATAGTTCTTTTCATGAATCTTGAGTTGCCTCGAAGCATAAGCAATGACTTTTCTATTTTGCATAAGAACACACCCTAACCCAATCTTGGAAGCATCATAATAAATCACAAACCTATCGGACCCTTCAAGTAAAGTCAATATCGGAGCCGAGGTAAGTTTATCTTTCAACTCTTGAAAACTCTTCTCACACGCTTCGAACCATGTGAATTTAACCTTATTTTGAGTCAAACCGTCAATGGAGAAGCAATCGAAGAAAACCCTACAATAAACCTCCTATAATAACCAGCCAAACCCAATAAACTTTGAATATCCGAAGGAGATAGAGGTATAGGCCAATTCTTAACCGCATCCGTCTTCTTAAGATCAACCTCAATACCCTTACCGGAGACAATGTGACGAAGAAAAGCCACAGACCTTAGCCAAAACTCACATTTACTAAACTTCGCAAAGAGTTGTTGTTCCTTGAGGACTTGCGACACAATCCTCAAATGATCGGCATGCTCATCATCACTCCTTGAGTAAATCAAAATATCATCTATGAACACAATCACAAACATATTAAGATATTGTCTAAACACCCTATTCATGAAATCCATAAACGCGGCCGGAGCATTCGTCAACCCAAATGACATCACTAGGAATTCATAATGGCCATATCTAGTCTGAAAAGCCATTTTCAGAATGTCATCTCCTTTTACCCTCAATTGGTGATAACCCGAACGAAGGTCAATCTTAGTGAAGTAACTTGCCCCTTGAAGTTGATCAAACAAGTCATCTATTTTTGGGAGAGGGTACTTATTCTTAATGGTAACCTTGTTCAATTGACGGTAGTCAATGCACATACGAAGTGAACCATATTTCTTTCGAACAAACAAAACTGGAGCACCCCATGGAGAGATACTTGGTCGGATGAAGCCCTTATCCAAAAAAAATTTCAATTACTCCTTTAACTCCTTAAGTTCTGCCGGAGGAATAGATATAGGTTGCGTATCGGGGAGGAGATCAATACCAAAGTTTATTTCCCTTTCGGGAGGAACACCGTGTAGATCATCGGGAAAGACTTCTGGAAATTCATTAACAACGGGGACCGACTCAAAAGTAAGGGTTTCGGAATCCACATCCCTCACCCTAACAAGATGGTATATGCAACCCTTAGAAATCATCTTTCTAGCTTTAAGACATGACACAAATTGACCTTTAGGCATAGAATTTCCCCCCTTCCACTTGATAGGCTCATTTGGGAATTGGAACTTGACCACTCGGGTCCTACAATCAATCGAGGCATAACAAGAATCCAACCAATCCATCCCAAGAATAACATCCAAATCTAGCATATCAAGCTTTACAAGATCAACATGAGTGACTCTATGGGATAAGGAGATGGGACAATTTCTATAGACCCTCTTAGCCACAATAGATTCACCGATGGGAGTAGAGACACAAAAGGGATCTAACAACACATCCGGAAGAACATCAAACCTCATAGCCACATATGGCATCACAAAAGACAAAGTAGCACCGGGATTAAGCAAAGCATAAACATCAAAGTGAAAGACTTTCAACATACCAGTAACACATCGGGAGAACTCTCTTTCTCATGGCGAGCTTGAAGTGCATAGAATTAATTTTGCTTGGGAGCATTTGAACCCGAACCACTAGGTGGAGCTTGCTTACCTTCTCTTCCCTTAGCCGTGATAGATGGACAATCCCTTATCTTATGACCGCTCTTACCACAACTGAAGCAACCATCCGTACCGGCTAAGCACTCGCCCTCATGCTTCCTCCCGCACTTAGCACAAGTAGCCGATGAGAATCCACCACCATTTCCTCCTTGAGGCTTAGGGCCCTATCTTTGTTGAACTTAGGAGGAGCATTAGAGGAATCTTGACCGAAAAACTTTTGTCGAAATCTAGAACGACCATGTCCATTGGACCTCGAATGTGAGAAATTACCATCACCGGTCTTGGCACTCTTTGCCTCTTTAGAACATTCCTTAAGTTTCTCCTCTTCTATTTTTTGAGCATGAACCATTAGGCGAGAGATATCCATATCATGGATAAGCATAGCAGTACGACATTCCTTAACCACCATACCTGACACTCCCGAAATGAACTTACTCATCCTTACCCAAGGATCGGTAACCATAGTAAGAGCATATCGGGACAATTGTGTGAACTTCAAAGCATACTCTTTCATTCTCATGCTTCCTTGACGATAATTGATGAACTCGAGCACCCTTGCCTCCCTCATCTCAAGGGGAAAGAACCTATCAAGGAAAGCAACCTTGAACTTTTTCCAATCAATAAGACCCGCATCATCCTCCCTTTCACTCTTCCATTACTCAAACCACTTGAGACACACCCTTAAGTTGATAAGAGGCCAACTCTACCTTTTCCTCCGGCGTCACACCCATGATCATTAGCGCCTTGTAAACCTCATTGATGAATTCTTAAGGATCTTCCTCAACCTTGGAACCATGAAACTCCGGAGGGTTCATTCTAGTGAAGTCCCTCGCTCTTGATGCCTCCGTACCCACATTTGGGTTCACTGGAGCCACAACCTCCCTATTGGCTTAAGCTGTCATGGCTTGAGCCAACACTTGAAAAACAGCCCTAAACTCCGCATTAGTCACTTGTTCGGCCAAAGGATCGACCGGAACTTGAGGAGCTTGAGGAGGAGCTTCTTGTTCCACATTCTCTCTCACATTTCTCCTAGCATAAGCTCTTCGAGTAGCCATATCCAGAAATGCATAGGATAGGGATTAGGAGAGAAAGACATATAGAGTTACACTCTATCGCACGACTTCGGAGTAATGAAAGAAGTGGTATTTCATAAACATCTTATCGATTCTCATTCATAAATGTGGCGCGCTTCACACTCATGATCAAGACTCTACTCGACGTGGCTTATGAGACTTCCTAGGATCTTTCTAAAACCTTGTGCTCTGAATACAAAATTTGTCATGACCTAAGGTACCACCTAGACGTGACATGGCGTACTAGACCCTGAAAGGACTCATACAAGCCACTTAGCATACACACATATAAGATCATAGAATTAGAAGAGTTCAAAAGACAATTCATTATCCAAGAGTTGAACCAATAGCGGAAGTCTACATATAGTTTCAAAAGCCATCTAACATAGAAAATTAAAGAATGTTGGGACGTAACCCATACAAAGTCTTTAAAGGAAGGTAAATGACATAAAAGTAAATATGGCTATGCCCTCGAACATATGAGGACTCACCAAATTCTTCAAAGTCTCAACTATCACGATCTAGCCACAAGAAGATGGCGATGTACCGGACCCTACGCTTATAAGAAAATGTAGGCAATAGTATGCGTTAGTATAAAAATGTACCAAGTATGATAACCATGCATAAAAACATTTGAACATGCTAAAAAGGGACATTTTCATAATCATGCAATGATCAAGCTAAACCATGAGAAAAGTGTTAAAAATCATAAGTTATAAATCATGATCAATGCAAGCAAAACATCTTTACTTTACTTGGGTACCTTGAAAGAAATTTAGTTCATTATTGTGGGAAGTAGCCTTAACCGACATGTAAGACCATGTGAGCTATCAACATGGAGTCTGGTGTCTAACCCTACACCGATAGGGCCATCCTACTTGCCAAGGTAGGACCCTTAAACTTTTAGCTTACGTGGATCCACTAGCTAATGTCTATCAAAGAACATCATCCTATGGTGGCACATAGTTTAGGGATAAAGAGATTGCTTCTAGAAACCCGGTCTCTACTAACGGGAGAGTTTCCATCTCAATATCCTCTTGGTGCTAAGCATAAATCCCACGGAGTTGGTTATATATCATAATGCATCTTATTATCCATGAAAAGGTACAACTAGGGTTACCAATGCTCCTTAATCTTTTGATTCAACTTTAGTTGAGAAAGATCTTTCAACAAGTTATGAATCCATTATGTGAGAAAACCTTTCACATTCATAGTTTTTGAGTAATACGTGAGAAACCCTTTCACAACTCAACAACAATATCATTCATGCTTCAATCTCAAAGCAATCCATAAATCATCATAAATTTCATACTTGAACATGCATACTTCCATAAAACCCGTCTTTTGATCATTCATCAATCCATCAGGAATCATGTCTTTAGAAATCATTAAAACATGCATGAGTTCATATAAACTTCATAAAATCCATCTTCTTCATAATTCAACCCATCATAAATTCATAAATCTCAAAATTAGGGAATTTCATATGGGTTCATGGGCATTCATCTTAAAACATGTAATTCAACTCAATTCATACATAGAAAACCATAATTGAAAGTAATTTGATCATAATTGAAAGAACCCACATTATAGAAGAAAACCCTTAAATCAATTTGGGAAATTGATACTTGAAAATTGAAAATTTTAGGGACTCTATGGAGGAATGGGCTCCATAGATGAAGATTATCATACCTCGATGCCAAAACCTTGAAATCAATGGAGGATTAGGAGGCTTGAATCTTGAAAACCCTAGCTCTTGCTTCTTCTTCTTCAAGCTTTCTAGGGAGAAAAATATTTGGGAGAGGAGAGTTTTGGGAATGATTGAGAATGGGTAAAATTTGGCTTAAAAAGGTTTATATAGGGTCTGGGTTAAGGGAAAAACCAACTTAGATTAGGAATTAAACACCTAGGGTAAAGACCAAAAAGCCCTTTAAAAATAACTGTCAGACCCCAATCTATGGTTGCACCTACGGGCCATCCTGTCCCACCGTAGATAGATTCAGAGACTGCCAACCTTGGAACCTACAATGATGGACCCCATGTACGGTCCGTGAGTCGACCTACAGCCCGTACATGTCCACCGTAGGTCAAATTCTTGGCCCTAAAAAATTAACTAAGTATGGGTCTCACCTACGAGACCTATCTACCGCTCGTTCATGGATCGACGGTCCATCCTGGGAATTTGTATAAAAGTATTGAGGCTTAACATATTTAAGGGATCTGGACTATCCAACCACGGGCCTGACCTACGGTTCGTAGGTGGCTCTGTTGGTACTGGCACCAGAAATTTCTAGAAAATTGACATTCTTTCTTTGACGAATCTGAGGTGTTACATGGTGCACCCCACAGGACAACTGACGGCATCCTGCATGATGATCTAGCGGGTTCTGGGCAATCGGACCCACCCATTTCTTGATTGATCTTCGGTGCTCATGCGCCACAGGTTTGTCCCACCCGATGTTTTTACTTTTACTTGTGCATTGAGGACATTGCACTACCTTTTTAGTGAGGGTGGGATGAATGGATTGTTAGTGTTGAGGTGAAGTCTGAGTAACTCTCAACTCACATTCCTTCCTTAGGGTTTTCTTGCCTGTGTTCTTTTTCCCCAAGGAACTGTTTTTTATTTATGTTGAACCGGCATGTTTAGGATAGTAAATGTGTAGAAGTAACTTGGAAATAAAAGCATGATGTCAATAGAGCATGAAATTGATATCCCTCCAAATTTTGATTTGTGCTATGACTATGAATTCAATAAGTTGAATGTGTAGGATCTTTGTACGACATGATAATTATTGGTATGACATGATGACTTAAGCTAGAACATTAACCAGATTCATTGACAATTTAATAATTGCAACAAGGTGCCATGTGTGTGTAAGGTTTTTTGTATATTCGTATGGTACGTGCCAATCTAGAACTTGCCCCGTTGGTCTGGCTAAGGTGATTTGAACTGGAAACTAGGAGATGATCATAGGACATTGTTGATATGAAGTCCACTTTATCTTAAAACAACCAACCAAAAAAAAGAAGATAAATTGCTCCTTTCGATCCAAATGTTTGAGCCTAAAAGAGACTGTTCTTTCTGACACCCAATTCACCTTCCCTAATACTATTGTGAAACTTTGTTTTGGCCCTGGTCCCTCCTTGGACATTATGCACCTCAACTTAGGCTAAAAGCCTAAGTTAAGGGTGGCTACTGTAAAGCTACCTAAATTTTGGTCCTGGTCCTTCCTAGGATATTGTGTACCTCAACTCATACTAAACGTCTAAGTTGAGGGTGGCTATTATGAAGGAAAGCAAGAAAGAAAGGGTATGAAAAGAGTCATGTGTAGAGCAACGAAAGCAAACTGAGTGAAACAGATGAAAATAGTGTGACTAAACAAAAATAAAAGAGCAACAAAAATAATCAAATGCTTAAACAAGAAGATGAAGAAACAGGTGAATCCAACAAGGTGATCAAGTCAAAAGTCACACTGAGCTTAAATGATTCATAAGAAGAAGGGCATAAAGAGTGAATGATGTAAAATTGGTTGTAAAAAGGGGTAAAGCTAGCCAATGTAATGTCAAGGAGGGCAGAAAAATCACTAAATAAACAAATATACCACACCTGACCCCGAGCCTACGTTACAAGCTAAGAAAGTCCTATAGTGATCCTAAGTGACAAGTTTGAAAAATCAAAGCATAGAAAATAAGGGCAAGCCTATGGTATTGAGCACAAACCGTACTGAATTCGTTCTAAGTGTGAGTGAATACTGAGTCCCTAACAAAAATTTCAAATTCTGTGTGAATAAGGGATTTCTTTGTGGTAAGGGCACAAATTGCATTGTTGAAAAGTCTGCATCTTGGTGATTGTTGTCTGTGTATGTGAGTGTGTCTATTGGTTTGTCTATGTCATATATTGATCCACATGAGTTAGCTTGTTGAGTTTATGAAGAAATTTGCACTATGTTAAAAATAAATGAGGAGGATAATTGAGAAAATGTTGTGTGATTGCTTGAAGTAAGAGTTGCTTATATACAAGTATCGTTTAGAGTTTGTTGTGTCATTTGAGGACAAGAAATAATTTTAAGTTGAGGGTGTTGATGTACCGTGAATTTACGATACTTTTAACACTTTAAATTTAGAGTTTTGCATACTTCTTAGGCATTTTGTTATTAGATGAGATGGTATTTGTGGTTAATTTTACAGGAAATAGGCTTTTGGAGCAGTTGGTGACCAAAAGTGTTGCAGCAGTGGAGTGTTGGTGATGTACGAGTTGATCTACGAGCCGTCATTCCATGGACAAGCTGTAGGTTTAGGTCGTGGGTTCAGTTGCTTGAAGATTTAGCTAAGTATGGAACGAATGGACTAGGATGACGAGTCGTAGTTCCTTCTACGAACCGTAGATGGTGAACCGTAGATAACTTTAGAAAGGGTGACTTGCAGTACTTGATTGACGAAAGAGTAGGACGGGTCGTACAAAGGTCTACGAGCCGTAGATCATGCCCGTAGAAAGTGACCCTCAGGATGTTTACTAACTGCTACGAGCCGTAGGTCACCAACCGTAAATGACACTGCGTAAGCCGAATTTCCTTAGTTTTCCTTTTCCTACTTAATTTAGGTTTTTTTTTCTATTTATACCAGTTGTAATTTTCATTTTTGGGGGGTTAGACATTTTTAAATATTTTGGTTTGGCTTTGGAAATTATTTTGCAAACCTCGGTAGCAATAAATTCTTGAAGTTTGGATTATAAAGTCTAGCTTTTGCTTTTCAATTCGAGCTTGTGGATTTCATCTATTATCATTGTAAGTTCATGATTTATTATTCAAAACCCAATATGAATTATGAATATTCAAGCATGAGTAGTTAAATCCATAACTAGGGTTGTGGGAACCATGAGTAATTAACGAAAGTAAAACTAATAATGTTGTAATTCTTGATAAGTGTTTATGCATGTATTTATTAGTCTCTTCGTTTTGAATGCTTTTTAATGGTGCACAACGTTAGAACTCACCTTATTTCTACTTGCCGGACCAAGAAAGTAACGAATGGGAAAATAGATTAAACAACAGAGATTTAGCGAGATATTCCTCTATCTAATAGCCTGAAGCACATACGTAGAGGGCTAATTTGGGTCAAAGGTAAGGTTTAGTAAAGTATACACCCGTAGACGGACTGAGTTGCGTGGTGAAATTCCCATTTTGGAGGACCAATCACGTAGGTGATACCTAGCATACCGACTATGCATGTTAAAAACTAGGAAAGAGTTACTATTATTAGATTTACTTAGTTAGGAACTTGTGGGGAACACATATGCCCTAGTTTCATTTTCATATTGATATTACAAACTACAAATTCTGTTACTTGTTTACTTGTTAATACACAATCAATTGATCATAATTTCAGTTTACAAAATCCCTTTTTTACAGAGATAACTTGGATAAACGTATGAATAACTATAAATTGGCCTAAGTCTAAACCATATTCCTCGTGGGATCGACCCTAACCTTTGTTATGTTCTTTATTTGACAACGATCGCTTATACTTCTTTAGGGAGGTGTAATTTGGGCGTATGTCGATAGACATTTGCCGATGCATCTTGGGAGATATGGTAGTTTTACATAAGATTGTGAGTGGTGGATTGATCCAATTTAGGGTTTTTCCCATGTGCGGAAAAATGTAAGAAGATATCTTGGCATATATCTCGCATCAACGGGATGGTGGGGGAATCATCGTGAAATTTGGATGATTATTGTTTAAAGTATGTTTCATAGCTGGATTATTAGGATTTAAAGTATGTTCCCAAGTTAAATATGAAAATTTTTGTTTCAAGGATGAGCAAAGATTAGCAAATGGGGAAATATCTTCTAAAAATTTTACATCTCGTGAGAGAAAAAGTTTAGAGCTTGTGGGTTCAAAACACTATGGCAATGATGAATGACAGAAAAATTAAGATAGGCGCAAGATTTAGAATACAACTCTAATTTGTTTTGGGCATATGGTTGTAGCCATGAGTAGTATAGATAGCCAAACATACGAAGAGATTCATAAGTTGGTGGTTCATTAAAAAGGGTTTCAAAGGTAAATTTATTATCAAGAGTGGTGCTTGATAGATGATTGATAAGATAGATGACATGATGTCAGGTAAATGTCCAAAAATTGAAAGGTAAACTCGCGTGATCAAGCAGTGTTTTGGTTGTCTCGACAAGGTGTCGATGACGTCTTTCAGCCAGGGCAACCCTTTGAGGAGTATGAGGGGAAGAGGCAAGGTGTTGTATGCCATTGGATTTAAGCTATGGTTGAAGGCTTTGATATTCTCCGCCGCCATCAGTGTAAAGTGTGAGTACTTTGGCCAAAATATTTTCAATCACGGGATATAATCTATGAAATATCTTTTGAACTTCATGTTTATTTTTCATTGTGTACAATTAATGTATTTGGTGTACTAATTACAAATAAATAATAATATCACTTTTTATCAATGGAGAGAACTAGAGATGGCCCCTATAAATCACTGTAAAGTATTTTTAATAGAGACTTGATGGAAAAAGTATTTGAATAAAATGGAAATATGTGTGCTTTGTTGCAGTAACAAAAATTACAATAAGTAAATCGTTCTTTAGAAGAAAATGAAAGACAAGAATTATGTAAAATGAAAAATAAAACTCGAGAATAGGGGTACTCAATCTTCAATGCCACATATTTAAGGAAGGTCCAACAAAAGCTACATTAATGTTTGGTCGAGACAAAAATGGCCATTCATAGTCAGATCCTTCACAAGAAATTTAAAAGAAATAAATTCCATTGAGGTTAGACTGTCTATGCAAAATTGATTGACTGAAATAAGCTTGTGTTTGATGGCTAGAGCACACAAAATAGTAGAGAGTTTAGAGGTAGTATTTGATGCATTTAAATGAGTATTACCAGTTTGAGTCATTGAAATCACATTACCATTACCCAAGGTCACTTCCTCAGCCCCTTTGAAGTCTTGAACACATTATGGAGGTTGTTGATGTCAGAGGTAATATGGTGAGACACACTCATATCGATAATTCAAGGGTCATTTGGTGTTGTTTGTGTAATAAAATTGGTTTTCGCTTCAACGTACTTATGGGATTGAGAGCGGCAAACACTTGTGTTATACCCAAATTTGTCGCAAACTTGACATCAGACTCAAGAGGGTTGCAGTGGGAAGTTGCGCCACTGCGAATGATCCATCAGCACTGCGAATGATCCATCGAGTACTAGGAAGTGTTGCTTTGATGTTGCTGTCTGTTTTGGGGACGCCAATTATTGTTGTTGGTGGATGTCGATTGTTGCGGGTGGGGGGAGGGGGGCTAATAGAGGATCTGTCGATCATTGAGAAACAATCATTGTGATCTGGGTGGTAGTCTACTTGAGGTCCTCATGTTTGAGGAATATTTCATGATCAAGACTCTTATAAAAAAGCTCTGCATAGCTCATTTGAGAGTCTCGTGCCCTTATGGATGCTGAGATTTTACGAAACTCTGGCCTGAGTCAACTTAATAGTTTCACAACGAATTTCTCATCATTGACGGGGGAACCTGTTGTGCCTAGGTCATCAAAGCGAGAGATAGAGAGAATTTTTCTCATATATTCAATAATCAATTTGTTGTCTTTGCTGACTCGACTGAGATGGTGATGAAGGCTGAAGATGTGAGTTTGTGATTTGTTTGCAAAGAAAGTGTGAAGTTGATCCCATACAACTTTGGAGTTAATTGTAGAAGCGACTGTGGATGCGATCATGATATCAATAGAGACCATGAGAGCATTTTGGATTAACTTATCTTGACGAATCAATCCTTGTACTCAAGGTTGGAAAGTTGCAGGGCATTGGTGGTGACTATTCAGGAGGGGACACTTTGGTACTGTCAAGACGACCATAAATGTCATGGCCATGAAGTAGCATGGCAATTTGGGTCTTCCATACGCTAAAATTAGGGCTTCTAGAGAGTTTAGTGGGCAATTGGAATAATGGATTGAATTGAAGTAGGTGCTTGAGGACAGGGAAAGAGTCAGCATTAGCGACCGGGGTAGTAATGGCCATTAGTGTGAAGAAAAAAAATTAGATCTTGGATTAGTTAGAGTAGTTTGGCTCTGATACCATATAATTGCAGAGAAGTATATTGAAAATTGTATATTATTAATGAGTCTCCTGTACAGTTCATACAAATCAAAAAGAGCAAATTATGCTAAGCTAACTCCTAGGAAATAGGAGGAGATAAAATACGTGAACAATCCTATATTACCTGAGTACTTATAAAGTAACTGAAGTCCTAATCTATAGCAACTGTTGAGTAGCACGTGCACTGTTAAAGTATAGGTCCTGTTTATGAAAGACCCTCAACTCGAATAACATTTTTTAAACTATGATTCCGTTAATTACTTAACACCTATTTGGTTAAAGAAGGAAAGTGACACATATGAATTAATGAAAAGTCTAATATGCTTGGTTATTAACACGAGGATGAAAATTGGAACAAAATAATAATTCAAAGACCAAAATCTCTATTTGCCCTAAAAAAATATTAGGACTCCAGGATGGAGTTTTGGCTCCTAATTTACAATATAACCTAGAACTAGAAGTCATTGATGATAAATGGGATATTGATAAAAATATCAATAGCATTTTCTTATATAGAAAGATAATGTGGTCTAGGAGTTAAGATTAAAATCATGGGATATCAAGATCAAATTTGTAGAGGCAAACAAACCTAGGTACTGATTTTAATATTTGGTGGATAGAGTTTGTAGACATTGAAATTTTGTGGTACTCTACAAGACGTGTTCGATTTTTATCAATAAAATATTTCTGTTTCTTCATATATTTATGTGATTACAATTTATTTTTCATCACTTTAAAATTTGTTGCAAACAAATTGGCATGCCAGTGGGACCAAATCTACCCTTCATCTCTTCTCTCACAAATCAAATCTGCAAATCTAAAGCCACAAAAGTACAAAAGTGAAAGAATGAGTACTTCAAGCATCGTCTTTAAATTTCATCAAGTCTACACTCCAACAAGCCTTGACGTAGGGGGCCAGTGTCACGACCCAAAACGAGCCATGAGTGGTACCCACACTTAACCTCCTAGGTGGGCAAACCAACAAATTCAACCCCAACTTATATAAATTGTTCAACTTATGAAATACAATCATAATGCAAAAGCTCAAATCTTACTAATATAAGAAACTAAAATCCACTAAAGTCTCTTACATATCTTCCCCCAAAACCTGAAAGTGATCACATCAACGACATCTAATCCCCAACACAAAGTCTAAGAGTTTCAAAACACCAAAATAAATAAACAAAGTCTACCCAAACACCCTACCCAACCAAGAGGACATCGCAGGATAGGTACACCCGATCCACCACTAGGGATCCACCCACAAAAGTGAAAATACATGTGGGTATAGCTAGTGAATCATACTCCAAACCATGTACAAAACGAAATAGGTGGTCACATAAGAATATACGGAACCAAGGTTGAATAACACTAAATGATTCCTCTAAAGAGCCCATATCAAACATTTCCATTTTAGTTAACTCCATTTCTTTGATTTTTAGCTACCGACAATCCACCAGTCTGGTCCCCATTACGATCGTACCTATACTCTATTTATCAGACTCCACATACTCTTCACATCATTCCACTGAAGTCCACACTCTCAATACTAACAACCATCATAACCACTCAGACCATTTACCTTACTCTAAACCAACCCTTTTAAGTAAAACCCTTCTTTAGGTCCTTTAACAATCAGAAGTCACAAATTTACCACCCAAACCATGCATAAGTCCTTCCAACTGCTCAATACCCGATGCAATCGATCATGTCTTACCTTAAAAATCCATACCTTGACAAAATATAGCACCACAAATGTAGACTTACAATGAAAAATTATAATTGTGAATCTAATTGTGTAACCCAATCCCCTTATCTATCAACATTAGCACATACCTTGAAGAATTTTATGAATTCATGTATGTTAGCTTATCATTGATTGCCTCTCCATCGACCTTACCATATCCTTCACTAAAAATCCAATTGTACTCATTACCAAAATCAAAACCACAGAAGAACTTATCATCACACTCGAGCTGAACGTCTGTACACTCCTTTCTCAAGTCTTATCCAATAGTTTTAATCAATCTGATGAACCGGTGACACTATTACCATAACCAGAGCAAAACGGATGAAACCTTGCATCTCTGAACCCAATTCTCAACCCCTCTGAAGATACCTTTTAAGCCCTTGCAATTAGAGAAAATAATCTTACTTTCACCTCTTTTCGAAGGCTAAATTACATTTCACTATTTTTTTTTCATTATGACTCTAGCTCCTTTAAATTCTATTCGAGCGGTGTCCCAACATCTCCTAAAACTTTTCATACAACCACGTTACTCACCAAATAGTAGAAACCACAACTTTAGATACTCGCAAGTCGTTATTACCATACAAAATTCGTTTATACTAGAACATAAGAGTTTAAAGAAAGCATTTCATTTAAAAGAGTTTGACAAAAGTGGAGGTCTAAACATATGTCTCAATAAGCCATCTACTACATCAATAGAAAGAAATCTGGGCCGTAACCCATACAACATCTGAAAACTAAAATGACATAAAGCTATAAAAGTGACATCGTCCTCGAAGTATGAGGACTCACCAAGTTTTAAAATCTCTAATGCAATCAACTAGCCACGAATAGAGGGAGAAGAGTCCTCACGCCCTACATTAGTGAAACAATGTGGGCACAAGTATGCATTAGTACATAGAATGTACTAAGTATAAGGGAAACACAATAAAACATGAGACATGATCATAAGGGGACATAATAAAAAACATGAAATGCATGACCAAGTTAAAACATAGTAAAGTCATTTAAGAAGATTCATAAATCATGAACATGGTCAATGCATCTTTAAATCATAAAGGAAGCTTCATAAAACAATGTAATGATCTTAGCTCATTTTGTGGGAAGTTTACCATTAATCAACATAGACTATGTGAGCTATAACATGGAGTCCAGTGTCTGCCCCACACCGAAAAGGGGTGCCCTCACTTGCCAAGGTAAGGATTTGAGCTAAAGCTAAGGTGGATCCACTAGCTAATATGTATCTGAGACAACATCCTACGGTGGCACATAGTTTATGGGACATGAGTAATCACTGCTAGTCCACTCAGTGCTAAGTATAAATCCCACGAAACTAGTCATTAATCATATTCATCTATTATCGACGAAAAGGTACAACTAGAGTTACCAATTAAAGCTAAAGTCATGCTTATAGACGTTACATCTTTCATGGACTAGTCCAAGCTTATGTCATTTAAAATAGCTCCTTAGACCATGCGTAAGAAAACCTTTCACCGTCCATGATAATTTCATAACAACTTTATAAGGTCCATAGTCATTAAAACATCATACTAAAAGTGTCATGCTACTAATGGAAATAATTTTAAAAAGTGTGATATATGATCATTGATGGCATAATTGGCTACAATACTAATCAAGACCTAATTTCAAAAAAATATCCCAAAAGCATTGATGACAAATCTAGATGTCATTCATGTCATGTGGCCAAGCTTCATAGAACACATAGATACCATCATCTATAAGCTTACTTGAGTCATAAACATTGCTTCCATAAAAACATGCATAATTTCATAAAACATATTCATAAATTCAGGTTTCTTCATAAATTCATGTAAATTAGGGTTCATACTCAAAATTCATAGATCAATGCATGGGTTCACATGGAATTAGTTGAAAAGCATGTATTTAAGTCGAAATCATCAAAATAAGATCAAAGTCAATTAATTGAATCCATACAAATAGAACCCATGAAGAATTGAATGAAAACCTAATCAATTTTGGAATATTGAATTGGAGAATTGGAGAAACTTTTGGGACTCAATGAGTGAATGGAACCTATTGATGAACTCCCTACATACCTTGGTTGAAGCCCTAAGAAATGATGAAGAAAGAAGACTTGAACTTGGAGAACCCTAGCTTCTTCTTCCTTGATCTAGAGAGAAGATTTTTGGAGAGAACCTTGGACCAAATTTAGGAATTTGATTGAATGAATAAGTAGGGGAAAATTCTAAGGGTGAAGGGTATTTATAGGATTTCGATTCAAGGGTAAAACGATGTAGTTTAGGATTAAATGAATAGGAAAAGACCCAATTACCCTTAAGAAATTAACTGCCGGTCCGACCTACGGTTCGTAGGTCCTACTACGGACCGTCCTGGTCAATCGTAGGTAGATTTCGAAACCATTATTTTGGACCTCCAAACAAAGGGACTCATGTACGGTTCGTAGGTCTTCTTATGGTCCGTACATACCAACCGTAGAAACCAACTTTAAGTTTTAAAATTTTTACTAAGTCTGAGGGTCTCCTACGAGACCTATCTACGACTCGTAAAAGGAATGACGGACCATCCTATCGAACCGAAAAAAGGGTTCTGAGACTTGATTTTTAGATAATTAATTTCCCACCACCTACGAATGCCACCTACGGTCCATAGATGCTTCTACCAACCGTAGGTGGGAGCCGTAGGTCATGCCTGCAACCCAAAATCTACATTTTTCTTGTTTTCTAAGTTCTAGGTGTTACACTATCTCCCCCTTGGGAACATTCATCGTCGAATGGAACTCTAACTAGTACGAAAAGAGTAGGGGAGAAACTAACAATCCAACATGAATGCAATTTCATCAAAATGCACATAACCAAGGAGAAACATCAACTCCTAGCTTAAACATATTCAAAACATCATTTCGTAAGACATACCTGCAAATCATGCTCAAATGCACATAATCATGAAGCAATCAACCAAGCTAAATCATATCTTCGAAATAATTTTTTTTTCATGAGCATGCATGCATGAGGAAACATGGTAATGACTAAAACACAAGAATCCTGAAGAGTGAACCATGAGGGGCTAGTGCCTCAACCTAGACCTGAAGATAACGGAAAGAGATAGGGATACTAAGAGATCACATCTCCGACCTTTCACATACCACACCATAACAAGGAACCTTCCAAAATCAACATAGGTCTACTCACATATTTTAACCATAAGGAACACCATCTCCCCCCTGGGAGTAAACCTCACTAACCTTTTCGAATCCATCTCCCTCAACCCAAGCATAGCATCAAAGTCTTTACACCACGATACAATTGATACAAGTAAACACTTAAGAAGTTTCCACAAGGATTTCAAGGTCGACTTCAAACACAATACCCATACATGGAGCCATACAATAGTCAACGAAACAACCAATATCAAGTAATGTATAACCACTAACTAAAAGACCATAACTTACCAATCGACACATCCAGAGAACCTTCATGATTTTGTCGATCCCGAAGTGCATATGACCTACCTTGTCGCTAACCACCACTAGAAGGATAAGGTTGAGCCCGCCGACACTTATCTCCCTCATTCCTAACAATCATAGAACAATCTCTTATCTTATGACCCATTTTTTCACAACCAAAGCATGCATCTGTACCGGCTAGACAATCACCTCTATGGTTTTTTCCACACCTTTGACACTCGGATACTATTTGCTCACTAGAACCATTACCTTGGGAAAAACAACTTCCACTGGACTTTGAATGTGAGAAATCACCATTATTCTTTCTTGCCCTCTTAGAATCCCTAGTCTTCACCTCTTCTATTTGTTGTGCATGGACCATCAAACGGGAGACATCCATCTCCTTAACAAGCATGTGGGTTAGACATTCTTTGAACACCAAGTCGGAAGCACCCGACACAAATTTACTCATCCTTGCCCTTGGATTGGCAACCATAGTTGGAGCATACTTTGACAATTGCGTGAATTTCAAAGTATACTCCTTCACACTCATATTCCCTTGATGAAGGTTAATGAATTCAAGAACCATTGCCTCCCTCATCGCAAGGGAAAAGAACCTATCAAGGAAAGCAACCTTAAACTTTTCCCAATCAAGAGGACCCGCATCAACAACACCTTTGAATTGGTAAGCGGCCAATTCCGCCTTCTCTACCAGAGTGATACCAATAATCTCTAAAACGTTATGAATCTCATCGATGAACTCTTGAGGATCTTCCTCAACCTTAGAGCCAAAGAACTCCGGGGGATTCATTCAAGTGAAGTCACTCACTCTAGTTGCCGCCGTACCCACACTTGGGTTTAGGGAAGTCACAACCTCCCTATTTGCTTGAGTCGTCATAGCTTGGGCCAATGCATGAAATGCAGCTCGAAACTCATCATTAGTCACTTGTTCGGCCAAAGGGTCAACTGGCACATGGGGAACCTCTTGTCTCACATTTGCACCAACATTCCTTCTAACGTATGCTCTTCGAGGGGCCATATCCTGAAAAGCACCAAATAGGGATTAGGAAAGAAACATATAGAGTTAATCTATCGCACAACTTTAGAGTGATGAAATAAGTAGAAATTCCTAAACATCTTATAGCCTCTCATTCATAAGTGTGGCGCGCTTCATACTCATTAACAAGACTTTACTCGATGTGGCTTATGAGACATCCTAGGACCTTTCTCAAACTTGGCGCTCTGAATACCAAGTTTGTCACGACCTAAACTACACCCTAGGCATTACATGGCGTATAAGACCCCGAGAAGATCCTACACAAGCCACTCAACATATACTATACAAGATACTAGAACAGAAAAGTTTAAAGAAAGCATTTCATTTAAAAGAGTTTGACGAAAGCAGAAGTCGAAACATAAGTGTCAATAAGCCATCTACTACATCAATAGAAAGAAATCTGGGACGTGACCCGTACAACGTCTGAATACTGAAATGACATAAATCTATAAAAGTGACATTGTCCTCAAAGTATGAGGACTCACCAAGTCTTTAAATCTCTAATACAATCAACTGGCCACGAACGGAAGGAGAAGAGTCGTCACGCCCTACAATAGTGAAACAATGTAGGCACAAGTATACATTAGTATATGGAATGTACTAAGTATGAGGGGAATGCAATAAAACATGAGACGTGATCATAAGGGGACATAATCGAAAACATGAAATACATGACCAAGTTAAAACATAGTAAAATCATTTAAGAAGATTCATAAATCTTGAACATGGTCAATGCATCTTCAAATATTAAAGGAAGCTTCATAAAACATTGTAATGATCTTAGTTCATTTTGTGGGAAGTTTACCATTAACCAACATAGACCATGTGAGCTATAACATGGAATCCAGTGTCAGCCCCACACCGAAAAGGAGTGTCCTCACTTGTCAAGGTAAGGATCTGAGCTAAAGCTAAGGTGGATCCACTAGCTAATTTCTATCTGAGACATATCCTATGGTGGCACATAATTTATGGGACAAGGGTAGTCACCGCTAGTCCACTCGGTGCTAAGTATAAATCCCATGGAATTAGTCATTAATCATATTCATCTTATTATCCATGGAAAGGTACAACTAGAGTTACCAATCCAAGCTAACGTCATGTTTATAGACGTTTCATCTTCCATGGACTAGTCCAAACTTACGTCATTTAGAATAGCTCCTTAAACCATGCGTGAGAAAATCTTTCACCATCTATAATATTTTCGTAATAAATTTATAAGGCCCATAGTCATTAAACATCATACTAAAAGTGTCATGCTACTAATGGAAATAGATTTAAAAAGCATGATCTATGATCATTGATGGCATAATCGGCTACCATACTAATCAAGACCTAATTTTAAAAAATAGCCCAAAAGCATTGATGACAAATCTAGATGGCATTCATGTCATGTGGCCAAGCTTCATAGAACACATAGATACCCTCATCTATAAGCTTACTTGAGTCATAAACATTGCTTTCATAAAAACATGCATAATTTCATAAAACATATTCATAAATTCAAGCTTCTTCATAAATTCATGTAAATTAGGGTTCATAGTCAAAATTCATAGATCAATGCATGGGTTCAAATGGAATTAGTTGAAAAGCAAGTAATTATGTCTAAATCATCAAAATAAGATCAAAGTCAATCAATTGAATCCATACAAATAGAACCCATGTAGAATTGAATGAAAACCTAATCAATTTTGGGAAATTGAATTGGAGAATTGGAGAAACTTTGGGGACTCAATGGGTGAATGGAACCCATTGATGAACTCCCTACATACCTTAATTGAAGCCCTAAGCAATGATGAAGAAAGGAGACTTGAACTTGGAGAACCCTAGCTTCTTCTTCCTAAATCTAGAGAGAAGATTTTTGGAGAGAACCTTGGACCAAATTTAGGAATTTGATTGAATGAATAAGTAGGGGAAAATTCTAAGGGTGAAAGGTATTTATAGGATTTAGATTTAGGGGTAAAACAACGTAGTTTAGGTATTAAATGAATAGAAAAAAACCCAATTACCCTTGAGAAATTAACAGCCGCCCCGACCTACGGTCCGTAGGTCCTAGTATGGATCGTCCTGATCAACTGTAGGTACATTCAGAAACCATCATTTTGGACCTTCAAATGACGGGACCCATGTACGGTTCGTAGGTCTTCCTATGGTCGGTACATGCCAGCCGTAGAAACAAACTTTAAGTTTTAAAAATTTCACTAAGTCTGAGAGTCACCTACGAGACCTATCTACGACTCGTAAAAGGAATGACGGACCGTCCTATTAAACCGTAAAAAGGGTTCTGAGACTTGATTTTTGGAAAATTAATTCCCCACCACCTACGGATGCCACCTACAGTCCGTAGATGCTTCTACCAACCGTAGGTGGGAGCCACAGGTCATGCCTGCAACCCAAAATCTGCATTTTCCTTCTTTTCCAAGTCCGGGGTGTTACAATTTTTAGACATTGAAATTTTATGAGACTCTACAATACATGTTCGATTCCAGTTAGGATTTTTGGAGGCTACTCTACCCTAAACGCTAGCTTATGCCTATATAAAGGGTATTATATTCCCTTAAAGAGGCATCTCAAATATTTCGCAAATTCATGAAATATTCACAAAGATCAATGGAGATCAAATAAATCTCAAGGAGATCTAAATCATCCTAGTTCGAGAAATACGTCACTAACGACCCTCGAATCACAGAGAAATCCAAATCATCCTAGTTCGAGAAATACGCCACTAACGACCCTCAAGTCATGGAGAAAATTTAGAGAGAAGAATCATGGGAGGAACATAATTGTATCCACACTATTTATTAATAAAATATTCTTATTTCTTCATATTTTTATATGATTGCAATTTATTTTTCATCACTTTAAAATTTGTTGCAAACAGAGTTATCTTATATATGTTTTGATAAAAATAATAAGACACTTAATTAAATAATTGAGATATACGCAAAATGATCAAGACATCAGGAAGAGAGAATGCTAAAGCTACAAAAGTTATTTTTTTTTTTTGTATTTTCATCCGGTGTCTAGTATACACATTGGGGTTTGACTAAATCTGGATTTGTGTTGAAAAGTCTCATATTGGGGTAAAACGTTCCCTAACAAAAGCGACTCGAACTCGAAATCTCTGGCTAAGAATGAAAGAGTACTTATCACTCCACCACAATCCTTGTTGGTAAAGCCATAAACATTATCCTAATTGAAGGGAGGCAATCTTTAACAGCCTACTAGTTGTCTAAAACAAACAAAAAAGAAAAACCAACAAAATAAGGGCCAGAAAAAGGTAGTTTGAAGGACCATAACTTTCACAAATTTATCACTCAAGAAAAGGGGAGAAGATAATGAGGATAGGCAGTTTTGAGCTAGAAATTTTAGCTACCACAGCCAAATTCTCCATCATCCAACCCTTGGTAGGGGCCACATTTTGTTGCTTAGAAAGACTCACATTTCCTTTTTTAAGAGATTAGATTTCTATGATTTTTTTCAATGGCTATAATCCAATATCCAAACAGTAGGCCCAACTCAAGGGGGATAGCTCTTTTCAACCACCCAAAATGTATAAGGAAAATGTGTACATGATCAATTTGATTTTGTAGTAGAATTGCCTTATGTAGGAGATTTCCTTCCCATCAAGCTAGCCTACAAAGCTCAATTGTCTTTTATCAGATTGCCCCAAATGGATTAAAATGAAGGAAAACAAAAATCTCATTGCCAGAGATACATGAAACTCTAATGGCGAAAGCGACATCTTTATCAATGAACCAAATGAAATTACGTACTCAACATATGTAGTGTACAAGTTTAGGTACATCAATGTGCCTAATTTCTATCCTAATCTTGGATTTATTATCCATTTTATGTCATCTCAAACATTATCTCATTCAGTAGACCACCAAGCAACCAAGAATTGTAACGAACATCGCCTAACAAACTTCTTTAGCTGCAGCTACAACAGCCTCTGCTGTAATACCAAACTCTTTGTATATCTTATCAGCAGGAGCACTAGCACCAAACCTGTTTATCCCAATGGATTTTCCTTTATCGCCAACAAATTTTTGCCACCCGAATGTTGATCCAGCTTCAATGCTAACTCTAGCTGTAACAGATGATGGAAGGACACTTTCCTTGTATTCAGCTGATTGTTCATCATAAAGCTCCCAACAAACAAAGGAAACAACCCTCACTGTCTTTCCTTCTTTCTTTAGTTCCTCAGCAGCCTTGACAGCAATTTCCAACTCGGAGCCAGTACCGATCAAAATGACATCAGGTTTGTTGCCTGAAGAATTGTCTGATACAATGTAGCCACCCTTTGCTGCTCCTTCAATAGAAGTTCCAGCAAGTTGTGGCAACTTTTGTCGAGAGAGGGCAAGGATTGATGGTGTCTTCGTCTTAAGGACAGCCACCTTGTAAGCTCCTGCTGTCTCGTTTCCATCTGCTGGACGGAACATCAGAATGTTGGGCATGGCACGGAAACTTGCCAAGTGCTCAATGGGTTGATGAGTTGGCCCATCTTCTCCTAGACCAATTGAATCGTGGGTCATAACGTAAATAACTCCAGCTTCAGACAAGGCTGAAATTCTAATGGCTCCTCTCATATAGTCAGTGAACACAAAGAAAGTAGCACAATAGGGGATCAAGCCAAGGCTGTGTAGAGCAATCCCATTACATATGGCTCCCATACCATGTTCACGAACACCAAACCTTAAGTTACGCTCTTCAGGAGTGTTCTTCTGGAAGTCACCAAACATTTTCAAAAGAGTCATGTTTGATGAAGCAAGATCAGCACTACCACCGAGGAAACCAGGTAGAACCTTGGCAAGAGCATTAAGGTTTTGTTGTGACAAGTTTCTCGTGGCATCAGCTGGGCTCTCGGGAGTGTAAGTCTGAGATCAAGAAACATACAAGTAAATGATTAAGATAAATTCGATATTGCAAAAGATACAGAAATGATCAGTTTTTAGCAACAATTAACTCACAGGAAGAGCTTTCTCCCAGCCAGCAGGTAGTTCACCAGTAATGATGGATTTCAAATCTGCAGCTTCCTCTGCATACTTCTTCTCATATTCACCAAACTTAGCATTCCATTCAGATTCAAGGGCAGCACCATCTGGTGTATGACGACTCCAATGGCTGCACATAATACCAATATAAGCGACTGCAACGGGTTAAATAAAGTAGGAAATGAAGATGTTATAGTACCTCTTCACATCGTCAGGCACATGGAAAGGCTCATAAGGCCATCCCAGGTTATTTCTAGTTGCCTCCACTTCCTTTGCTCCAAGTGCACTACCGTGCACACTGTAAGAGTTTGCCTTGTTAGGAGAGCCAAAACCAATCGTTGTAGTTACCTGTCGACAGAAAAGAACAATCAAAGTAATGTTTGTTAGGTTCTTCTGAGGATCTCTTCTTTTAGTTCACAACATAAAGTTCAAGTGTATATTGGACCTTGATCATAGTAGGTTTGTCTTTGACAGCTTTGGCTTCCTTAATGGCTGCACGAATCTCATCATAACCTGTGTTACCATTCTTCACCCAGATAACATGCCATCCTAGAGACTCGAAACGAGCAGAGACATCCTCAGTGAAAGCAATTTCCGTGTCACCGTCAATGGAAATGTGATTATCATCATAGAAAGCAATCAACTTTCCAAGTCCCCAGTGACCAGCAAGGGAACAAACTTCATTTGAGATACCCTCCATCTGACAACCATCACCAAGTATAACATATCTAAACAGCCAACAACCATTGCCATTAGTCAAACTAGACTATACAAAATGAAAATGATCATAGAAGCAAGGTAACATTCTTACGTGTAGTGGTCAACAATCTCAGCGTCTGGTTTGTTGAACCGAGCAGCCAAGTGCTTCTCTGCAACGGCCAATCCTACAGCATTGGCAATACCTTGCCCCAGAGGACCTAACAACAAACAAAACAACATTACAATCAATTATATCGACTCACAAAGCAAACATATGGAAGCTAATGTATAGCACAACGATACATAAACACAAATCAATTGTATCAAACTACACACACATGTAAAGTATACTAACCAGTGGTAACTTCAACACCAGGTGTCTCAAAATTCTCAGGGTGACCGGGAATTCTGCTTCCCCACTGACGGAAACTTTTCAAATCGTCTTCCTAATCAATTAATAGTACCAAAAACTATAATCAGCAAGGCATAATGAATATGAAAAATGACAATTTCAACCGATTTTCCCTTTAGATTGAAAACATTTTCAACACTTCACATAACAAACACAATTTTTTTAACGAGCTCGTTAAACAAAGAAGAACTAGACCTGAACAGAGTCATAACCAGCAAGGTGAAGAAGAGCATATTGCAGCATACAACCATGACCAGCAGATAGAACAAATCGGTCACGATTAAACCAGTAAGGATTCTTCGGGTTATACTTCATTACTTCATCATACAAAATATGACCCATTGGAGCACATCCCATGGGTAAACCCGGATGCCCTGAATTAGCTTTTTCAACAGCATCAATAGCCAAAAACCGAATAGTGTTAACAGATTTCTCAACAATGGCTGCATCAGTTTTCTCCAAAGTCTCTACAGCTGCTGAGGCACGAACAGAGAACTGTTGTTTAGTGACGGCAGAGGAAGGAATAATACGGCGGTGGGAGGAAGTGAAAGGGGTGGATTTAAGGCCAGAGAAAGTGGAGAAAGAGAGAGAAGGAGAAGACGAAGACGATGAGCCATGGCGAGGGAGAGAAGGAGAAAAGATAGCTTGAGAAAGAGTAAGAGAAGATGAAGAAGCCATGGCTCTGTTTTTGTGTTGAATGAATGAGGAAGATGAGGATGAGAGGAGGTAGATATAGAATTTGGATGATGTTTTGTGGATTAAATTGAAAATGTGAGCCGTTGGTTAGTTATTGGAGAGAGAGTAAGGATTACTTGTTTTGCTTATTTTGGCTCCTTTTGGGTTAGAGAGAGTGACAAATTGAAAATATGTACCTAACTAATTTTTCGTTATTTTGTGTTTATTGACCCATGGTTGTTTCGCTATGAATATTTTTCATTTTTTCCGATAGTTCAACAACATATCCAATGAAATCTTATAAGTGAGGTTTGGAGAGGGTAAAGTACATGCAGACCTTGCCATTATCTCGTGAAGGTAGAAATGTTGCTTCCAAAAGACCATAGACTCAAGTGCAGCAAATCCCAAGTACAAAGAAGAAGAAAATAATATAGAAAACATAACAACTAAATTAGTGAACCAAATTCATGTATGGGTAACACCCCAAAAGTTCCTAAGTGCAGATCAGACGTTGGAAAATCAAAAGGAACTGAAAGTTGCAGAAAAGGGGCTTTGTACGGAACCTTTCACGGACCGTGAAAGGAACCACGGGCCGTGAAGAGATCCGTGAACCAGAGCTCAGGTTGGGGGAAAATTTCCAAAGAGAGGATTCACGGACCACTCTATGGACAGTGGAAGCTTTCATGGGCCGTGGACTGATCCGTGAACCAAACCACCCATAACTTAGAAATCTTATCCTTTACGGGTACTTGTACGGCCTGTGGACGGGTATACGATCCGCGGAAGGCATCCGTAGACAGCTCCGTCAGATTTTAAGTCAGGATTAATTAGGTCATTTTTCACTCTTTTAATTCCTATACTATGTCGTTTTAACCTATTTTAAGTGGGATTAGGGAGATTTTATTAGCCTATGACTCTCCATTCCCTCATAACTTTCCCTAATTAGATTTCTTCTCTCTCAGGTTTCCTCCCAAAGCAAGAACTAGTGCTCCAAGCTTCAAGTCTTCCTTCCAAGAATCAAGCCAAGGTTTCTATTCTAGGTATGTGAAAATTTCATCAATGGGTATCCCTTCACCCATTGAGTCCCAAAGAAACCTTAGAATTTCAAGATTTTGATTCCTACAAGATAGAACTTTCTATGATCTTCGTGGGCTTTCAAAGTAAATAAGTTTTCCTCATGATTTCACCTATATTGCATTGTTTTACTTATGAATTCCATGTTTTCAATATTACTTTCTAAACCCTAAGTATGCAAGTATTTTCATGATTAGAATTATGTTATTTTCAGTTGCATGTCTCAGATTATCAGATTTTTATGAATTATAATGCTTTCAAATAAAGTGTCTTTTAGTATATTTTTCAAATATCATGATATATAATGCTTTCAAATAAAGTATCCCTCACTATGATTTCAGTTATCATGATTTATGAGCTACTCAGTATGTATCAGTTATCAGTATGATTCAGTAGTACTAAATTATTACTGTTTTCAGATTTATGCATGTTTTCGTTGGAAGTATACTTAGCACCGAATGGACTTTAGGGATGAAGATTTATGTTTAGCGTCTGTAGACCTTTATAGTAGCAATCCCTAAGTCCCAGAACTACGTGCCAATGTAGGATTTGTCTCAAATAGACATTAGCTTAGTGGATCCACATTAGCTCAATTATCAGGTCCCTTACGATGACAAATATTGGACACTCTCTTTTCTGTGTGGGAGCAGTACAATGAATTCTATGTAGTAGCTCACATGGTTTATATTGGTTTTAGTATCTCCCACAAATCAGATTTTCAGTTATTGCATGACCTTGTATTTATGTATTTCAGATCAGTATACCTCAACTTCATGATATTTTACTTGGTCATTGCATCAACATGTTTTACAGATTTAGTACGTTCAGATATCATGTTAATAATGCATATTCCTCGTACTCAGTATATCCAACATAATGACTGCATATTTTCTACCTATATTGTTTGATAATATAGGTTCTGACATTTCACATCCAACTCGCGGTTAGTACTATCTCCAGTCAGCAGTAGTTGAGTTGGTGATTCATCATCTCTTCGAGGACAACACTTATGTTTTCATTCATTCACTACTTTCAATCTCAGACATGTTGGAGTTAGCTAGGGGTTTGTCCTAGCAACCCATATTAGTAGAGGCTTTTCAGACAAACAATTAGATTTTGCTTATGTTGTTTCTTTCAGATTTCAGTCTCTTTTTAGTGTTATGGGCTTTATACAAATATTTTAGATTTAGCTTCCGCATTCATATTTCAGTTTTCTATTGAACTATGTTAATCTTAGTGTCATTCCATGCCATGAGGTTAGCTTAGGATCACTTGTGACTCTAAGCACCGTGTCGCGTCTAGGGGTAGTCTCGGGGCGTGACAATGTAAGGGGCATATTTAATCTTTCTCACACATGAATTTTTTTGACTTCTTTGATTCAACATCTAATTAAGATTTATTATTTTTATGGTTAAATTTATTTTTTCACTTCTTTTTTATTAAATTTATTATAGATGCCCCAAAATATTTTTGCTTTTACAGATATAAAAAATAAATTATAGTATAGATGCAAAAAAATAGTTATATATATATATTTAATTATTATTATTATTATTATTTACTTTTTTCTTTTTTCCATTCACATTTCTTTCTTTTTATTTCTCATATATTTACCCTTAAAAATAAAATAATTAAAAAACTCAAATAATAATAATCAAATAGATCTATAAGGGAAAACTTCTCTGAATGATTAAATATAATCCCCATGATATATATATATATATATATATATATATAGTATAATTAATAGTCAACTAGGATACTTGTTTGGTTGATTGACCAGTGATTGTGGGATTAACAGGAGGGGTTAACATATTTTTTTTCTTTATTTTCCCTTTTTATTTATAGTTAATATATATTACATAAAAAGTTTTTCTATACCAATTATTATGAAAACAAGTGGAGGATGGTGTCTGGCAGAAACTAGTCTATTATCCTCTAACTAAAATCTACCATATATATCTCTTTTCCCTTATCAGAAGGGTTGCTCCATAACATATTCCTAATGTGCTAAGTTGACAAACAAAATAAACTATTAGTTGAGATTTGTGATTTTTTCGAAACACTCACTCGTATAATCACACAACTTTTATTTCATTTAAATAAAACATACACAAGTTTACTTTATTGCAACCTTGAGTGTATATTGTTGGAAGAAATTATGTGTCACGATCGAAAATTCATAAGGATCATGATGACAACTATAATTCCCAGTCTCTTTGGGACTTTGGGAACATTCGATAAAATTGAAACGATACAGAGAAGAATATCATGATCTCTTTGCAAGGATAACATGCACAAATCGAGAAATAATAATTAGAAAAAAACCTATACAAGCTAAAGTTAGAGGAGTATAAGTTCAATCCATACGATACATATTTTCAAGTGAGAAAAAGTAACAAAATATAACCTTCAGTACTCGTTGTCATACGTATAAGAGCATTTAAGAGTACATAATATTGACTAACATCGAAACACTGTCTAAAACAATGAAAAAAACAAAAAATATAGAAAGAGGAAGGGCCTGTTTGGATGGACCTATAAAATGTAACTTGTAAATCAAAAGTTTAAAAAACATAAGTAGATAGTACCCGACTTTTGACTTTTGACTTATTTTAAAACTTTTTTTTGCCTAAAAATGAGTGCTTAAAAGCAATTTATAATCTTTTCAAAACTAAAAATGTGCTTAAAAGTTAAAAACACCTAAAAATAAGTTAACTCAAACGGGCACGAAGTCTGATGCGATAGATCTCGAGAATAAACACCTCAAACTCTAAAACTCAACACAGACCACTGGTGCTCAGAACACAATCTGCATAAAAGAGAGCAACAAGAATAATATGAGTACGGAAAATACTTGTACTCAGTAGTCATGATAGCCGACAATGTTGAGTACGATAATTATATATAAACAACTTCTCATCTCTTTCTGATTCTCCCTTTTTATGTTAATTTCATGTACTTCTTCTTTAGCTCAGAGAGATGACAGGGGCGGAGCTACAGTCAACAAAGGTTGTGCACGTGAACACCCTTCGTCGAAAAATTATCCGGTATATGTAGTTCAAATTTATTGAATGTCTATATATACTTCAGTTTGCACAACCTTGACATTGTTAGAGCCTTTGGCTTAGTGGCAAAGAGTGTGCCGTGTGCGAGTGATTGAGAGGTCAAAGGATCTATTCTTGCTCTTAACTTCATTTATTTATTATTTATTAGTCAAACTTCAAGAGTTTTTTTGTTGGTCCTGTACTAACTTCCTTTTCTTCTTTAGAAATTAGAACAATTAGATATTATTTCCTTCATCACATTATATAATTATTTATGTAGTTATAATTTATTTCATAATAAAGAAAAGATTGATTTAAAATTAAATAAAAGTATAATTTTAAAGTTAAATTATTTCTACTCATAGACTTTTGGGACATACTAAAAAAGAAAGTATGTCTCATAAATTAAGACAAAAAAATATTTATTAATAACTAAATTCAATTGAAACTTTCATATTAGATATTTATTTGTATTAAATATTAAATAATATTTCAAACAAGTTTTTATCTAAAAAATTAGAAGAAAAGATTATGTGTAATTATCCATATATCATTGTATTTTCTCTTCACCCCAAGTTTTGGCTTGGTTTTTTTTCTAAATTTTTTATTTTATTTTTTATAACAAGTTAATTTCTTTCATGATTTTATAGGTGAATCAAGAGAACTAACTGGATTTGACACTTTTGATTAGGATTTTCACATATTCTTTATCAAAGCACAACAAATTTAACATTCATTAAATTAAGAAGTAGCAAAATCAATGATAAAAATAATTTAGATTTAAGTAAAAATCGATAAATTAGTGTTATGTTTTCTTGAATGTGTGATATGTGTTTAGTAAAAATCTTGAGTCATACATTATAAAATCATCATTATTTCAATCTACACAATTCACCATTTGTTTTTGTAACTACAAGCAATCCAACCCCAAGAGAAAAAGATATATGAATTGTATTTGGTTGAAAATAAATTATGACGCCGTTCATGATCGATGGTAAAGTCGTTATCTTAAGCAATATAGATGTGAATCCACTCACTAAAAAATTTTGTCGGTTGCTTCTTTAAATTTTGCACACCCTCCAAAAAATGTCTGGCTCCGCCACTGAGAGATGATGCATTGTTTTATCCTTCTTGTCATGTAGGTTCTCATCATGTGCATCCATTACTTTGTGAATCATAGAAATCTACAATTAAAACATGATGGTCTTGTGGTTGATTAGACTTCTTGAACTTTAGGAGGTTCAACCATCTTTAGTCTTTTAAGATGTTAGCCTTTATTGAAAGATCTTGATTTGATACCAATGGCTAGTTTAACCGCAACCAAGGTACACAAAGAATCAGGTTCATTGAGAAGTTATGCAAGAAGGAAAATTGCGTAATAAATAAATAAATCAACATAAGTATTTTAACGTGAAAAAGTCCTTACTCAAGGTAGACAAAAATCACGACCTTCCTCTTGTAGGATTTTACAAACTCTTAACTAAACTCAAGCAATTTGATGTTACAACTGTCCTTGTACACCAAAGATTATGCCCAATCAATGAAAGTCCCATTTACCATACAAAAATAATACTATTACATTCAACTAAGAATGTAATCAAGGTATTATCTTGAAACCACACAAAGAAACTAGATATTGCAACTCAAAATAGATGTGTAAAGATAAAACTTGATAGGATCAGATTCTTTTGTTGTAGCATGCAGTTGTTTCTTCTTGAGACTTTTTGGGCTAACTCTCTTGACGCATCTCTCTTTGGATGTTGTCAAACTAACTCTAAAGCTTTATCTCGATCGTGTTGTATTTATAAAAGTAAAATAGTCTCAAATATTCACATGCCCAATCAAACCAAGAATTGATTTATGATTTTGATGAATCCAACTAGTGTGAGTTAGTTTTTTTCGATTCACACGTATGCAACTTCTTCTCTCCTAATTTATGGTAATATTTCCATGTATTTAATTTATGAGGTTATATTTCCTTATCTGAACTACAATCTTTTGTAATTAGATATTCTCGATTTTCCAAGCCTTCATGAAATAACTTTTTCAAGATAGTCTTTAGTACTCTTAAAGGAACAAATTCTATGATGATTCCCCTGTAGTGTTGTTAACTTCTTCACTTCCTTTAATTTGGAGATTTGTTAAGAATTTGGTTCTTGTACTTGTTTCTTCATTCTTCCTTGTACTTAGATTGTCATTTGTACCGTGTTTGTCAATCCTCAAAACACCATATGATCTTGGAGGTAGATTTAGAGATCAAGGTGTCTCAATAGATATAACTCCAGGCACTTATATATATTATCATGGGTTATATTCTTCGCAACTGACAATGGATAAACAAGATACAAGGAGACGTTCCGGCTACTATTATTTCTCCTACTCTCCTCTACCCCAGACCTTTTGTCTGAGCTGCACAATATTAATGAATTACTGAAAGCTCTTAAGGATTTGTAAGAATAATTTTATATTATGGCCCAAGTTTACTTGTGGCCCAAGTAATACCATAAATAATATTTAATGAAGAATAGATCTCGTCTGTAAATTGGTTACTTGATGGACGTACCAGATTAAGTCACAACCTTTATAAATTGGTCCTCCTTCCACCCATTAGGGTTACCACATATTCTCTACATTAATTCCATCGCTGACGGTTGTGGTAACGTAAGGCTAGGGCAAGGAGGTAGAAATCAATTTACGACTAACGCTTCCGCTTCTCTCTGTGATGATGTCTTCCTCATCAAGTATATGCCCTTAACGATCTCTATGTAAGATTATCGTGTTCAAGATCCTGATGTGTATTAAAGTATTTAATCTTACATGTGGTATCAGAGCTTGGATTGTTTGAACTGATAATCTTAATGAATATGTTAACTAGTGGCAATAACTGAAATGATTACATCAAGGAATATTTTATTGCTAGAAGACTTTTATTGATCTAATATCTCCGGCTTCCGCATCAAAAAGATGATTAAAACTTTTAAAGAGCTTAAGAAATTTTTTTTTGTAATGATTCTCTTGGTGTGAATTTCCGCTTGGGGACCAACTATCCTAAAATTTAATCACTTGTATAAGTTCTTGTGATATTTATTGGATTTAGTTTTGTGATTTAAAATTAATCTCTTGAAAGTTTAATTTTGTCCAATCAAGTTATGTTCAAACTTATTGTTGAATCCTTTTCTAGTAGCGTAATTTTGTGCTTGACTATTTAAGGTGTTTGGACTCTTAAATTAATGAAGTGTTGTTAGCAAAGTTTAATTTGCACAAATTCTAAGAAACCTTAATCTTCCCATAATGTAATAATTTTGTTTTGTTTTTAAATTGTGCTATAAATTAAAGTGATTGTTATACTAAGCAATAAATAATATGTATGTACTTAGTGTAAAATAGTTTGTTAGTCACCAAAGTGGTCAAACTAGAGAAACTAATGTTTACACATAATATTTATGATCACTTGATGCATGTATTATGTTTCTATAGTTTGCTAGTCACCAAAGCGGCCAAACTAAAATGTTTAAAATTACTCACATGAACAAAAAATTTATGATATTACGTGTGGATTTGTATTCATATTGTTTGTTAATCACCAAAATGGTCAAACTAGTATGGTTAAGAAAAATATGTATTCATAAAATTGTCATTTATCTATAAAAATTAATGAAATGCCTATATTGAAAATAAATAGATAAATTGACTTTCACTATTGCTAGAAGTTAACAAATTTACCCAAAGGTGAATCTATCATTCTACGAATAGTGAACATTATGAGGTAAATTAATATTTTCAATCAAATATATATTTTATATCCAAAGATGATGCATATGTTTGATTTAAAATATTTAATTTCCTATTAAAGACAAAAATGACATTTAAATTATGATAGTGTCGTAATATTCTCCCAAAGGAGAATTACGATATACTTTTATCGTTTTACTAAATTCACATTATTTTCTGATTTGTGAGCATCTATATCTATTTTGTAGTTATTCCTCTTCATTCGCATGCTTCATCTGTTACTGTGTTCAATGGATGGAACTTCTCTAAATGACATGAACAAGTTCAGTTCCACTTAGGTGTGATGGATCTTGACTTGGCTCTACTGAATGACAAACCTACTACCATTACTGATAAGAGCAGTGAGGATGAGAAGTTTTTTCATAAATCATGGGAGCGCTCTAACAGATTGAGCCTTATGTTCATGCGAATGACTGTTGCTAACAACATTAAGAGTACTATTCCACAAACAGAAAGTGCCAGGGAATACTTGAAGTTTGTGAAAGGATAAGTCTCTCGCTAGTACACTAATGACTGAACTCATGACCATGAATTTTGATGGGTCACGTAGTATGCAAAATCATATCATCGAGATGACTAACATTGATGCAAGACTTCAGACCTTGGGGATGAAAGTGGATGACACCTTCTTGGTTCAGTTTATTCTGAACTCATTGCCTCTTGAGTATGGACCATTCCAAATTAACTATAACACTATTAAGGATAAGTGGGATGTTAGTGAATTGCCCAGTATGCTTACTCAAGAAGAGTCGAGACTTAAGAAACAAGGAGGTCATTCCATTAACCTCATGGGTCAAGGAGCTGGTAAAGGACTTAAAGTGAAGGCCAACAAGTTTATGAAGAAGAAAGCACCTGCTAAAGTTCCACAGGATGCTCATAAGGAACTCAAGGCTGATGTGTGTCGTTTCTGTAGAAAGGAAGGACACTATTAGAAAGATAGCCTGCCAAAAACGTAAAGCTTGATTTGAAAAGAAAGGTATATTTAGTGCTTTTGTATGTTTCGAATCAAATTTAGTAGAAGTTCCTAATAATACTTGGTGGCTTGATTCTGGTGCAACTACTCATGTATCCACTATGCTGCAGGGATTCACTACGATCCAAACCACAAATCCAAGTAAGGATTTCTTGTTCATGGGAAATCATATGAGGGCTCAAATTGAAGGCATAGGGACTTATCGGTTGATCTTGGAGATTGGACATCACCTTGATCTATTACAGACTCTTTATGTTCCTTCAGTTTCTAGAAATTTGATTTCTCTTTCAAGACTGGATGTTTCTGGATTTGATTTTAAGTTTGGACATGGATGTTTCAATTTATATAAGAATACTATTTTTTATGGTTCTGGTGTTCTTATTGATGGTTTATATAGATTGAAACTCGATAATATTTTTTCTGAATCCCTTCTTGTTATTCATCAAAATATTGGAATTAAACGTATTTCACTGAATGAAAGTTCTGCTTATTTGTGGCATAGACATTTGAGTCATGTATCCAAAGAAAGATTAAAAAGATTAATAAAGAATGAGATTCTCCCGAATCTGAATTTTGCTGATCTTGATATATGTTTGGATTGCATTAAAGGAAAGCAAACCAAGCATACAAACAAAGGTGCCACAAGCAGGAGCACTTAGCTTCTTGAAATTATACACACTGGTATTTGCGGACCCTTTGATATTCCATCTTTTGGTGGAGAAAAATATTTTATCACCTTTATTGATGATTTTTCACGTTATGGATTTATCTATTTGTTGAAAGAAAAATCTCAAGCAGCGGACGCTCTCAAAGTGTACGCTATTGAGGTTGAAAGACAATTAGATAGGAAAGTGAAAATCATTAGGTCAGATAGAGGTGGTGAATATTATAGAAAATATAACGAATCAGGATAACGTCCAGGTCCATTTGCAAAGTTCCTCGAAGAACATGGCATATGTGCGCAGTATACTATGCTAGGAATACCTCAACAAAATGGTGATGCAGAAAGGCGTAATCGAACACTTATGGATATGGTTAGGAGTATGATGAGTAGTTCCTCATTACCCAAATTATTGTGGATGTATTCTCTTAAAACCGATGAATATTTATTAAACAGGATTCCTAGTAAGGCAGTTCCAAAGACCCTTTTTGAGCTGTGGACTGGAAGGAAGCCTAGTTTAAGACATATATATGTTTGGGGTTATCCAGAGAAACTAGAGTTTATAATTCAGATGAAAAGAAATTAGATTCTCGAACAGTAAGTGGTTACTTTATTGGTATCCAGAGAAATCTAAAGGGTATAGGTTTTACTGTCCAAATCATAGTTCAAGAATTGTTAAAACCGGTAATGCAAGATTCATTGTGAATGGTGAAGTTAGTGGGAGTGTTGAACGACAAAGTGTGGAAATTAATGATGTAAGGGTAAATATTCCATTGCCCAAGAATGTACCTATTTCTGCACAAATAACAAATGTTGTTCCTTTTATTAAAGAATACTTTAATAATGTTGAACAACATTTGGGTAAAACACTTCAAGAAGGAACTAACTCACAAATATCTGACGCAAATGAACCACAAATAGTGCCATTAAGAAAATCTCAAAGAGAAAGAAAATCGGCCATTTAAGATGATTATGTGATTTATTTGCAAGAGTTAGATTTTGACATTAGGCTTATTAAAGATCCTATTTCATTTTCACAGGTCATAGAAAGCACTGAGTCTGATAAATGGATTGATGCCATGAAAGAAGAGTTAAAATCCATGGAATACAACAAAGTTTGGGATCTCGTTCAATTGCCAGAAAGTTCTAAAAGAATCGGGTGTAGATGGGTCTTCAAGACCAAACACGATTCAAATGGTAATATTGAACGATATAAAGCCAGACTTGTTGCCAAGGGTTATACTCAAAAAGGAGGCATTGATTATAAAGAGACCTTTTCACCGGTTTCAAAGAAAGACTCATTAAGAATTGTTTTGGCTTTGGTAGCTCATTATGATTTAGAGTTACACCAAATGGATGTGAAAACCTCCTTTCTTAATGAAGACCTCGAGGAGGAAGTTTATATGGACCAGCCATAGGGTTTCAAAATTAAAGGAAAAGATCAAATGGTGTGTAAGCTAAAGAAGCCTATATATGAACTCAAACAAGCCTCACGACAATGGTATATAAAGTTTAATGATACCATAACATCTTTTGGATTTAAGCAGATTACCATTGATCGGTGTATATACCAAAAGATCAGTGGGAGTAAGTTTATATTTTTAGTCCTGCATGTTGATGATATTTTACTTGCTGCTAATGATTTAGGCATATTGCATGAGACGAAAGACTTTCTTTCTATGAACTTTGAAATGAAAGATATGGGTGAGGCATTCCATGTCATAGGGATAGAAATATTCCGTGGTAGATCACAAGGATTATTGGAATTGTCTCAAAAAGGCTATATCGAAAGAGTTCTAGAGAGATTTAACATGAACAATTGTTCAGCAGGAATTGTTCCTATTCCAAAAGGGGACAAATTTAATCTCATGCAATGCCCAAAGAATGATGTAGAACGAAAGGAAATGGAATCAATTCCTTACTCTTCTATTGTTGGAAGTTTGATGTATGTTCAAACTTGCACAAGACCGGATATTAGTTTTTCGGTAGGAATGCTAGGAAGATATCAAAGTAACCCTGGAATTGATCACTGGAAAGCTGCAAAGAAAGTCTTGAGGTACCTGAAAGGAACGAAGGATTACATGCTCATGTATAGGCGATCCAATCACTTAGAAGTTACTGGATACTCGGATTCAGATTTTGCTGGATGTGTTGACACTAAAAAGTCCACGTTTGGATACTTGTTCCTATTAGCTGAAGGAGCAATATCGTGGAAGAGTGCTAAACAATCTGTCATTGCTACATCCACAATGGAAGCAGAATTTGTGGCATGTTATGAAGCCACAATTCATGCGTTATAGCTGCGGAACTTTATTTCAGGACTTGGGGTTGTCGACACCATTACCAAGCCACTGAAAAATTTATTATGATAAAACTGTAGCAGTATTCTTCTCCAAGAATGATAAGTATTCTAAAGGTGCCAATCATATGGAATTAAAGTACTTTATTGTCAAGGAAGAAGTTCAGAAACAAAGAGTGTTACTTGAGAATATTAGAACTGATCTTATGATTGCAGATCCGTTAACAAAGGGCTTACAACCAAAGACATTTAAAGAACATGTTCAAAGAATGGGTCTTGGTTGTACTTATGATTGATATATTTATGATGTTTTGACACTTTGAGCTCAATTATTTGTTTTTGATATACATTAATGAATCTCTTGTTTCTCGTAATGGTGTACACATTATTGTTTTGAAATATTACAAGATAAGTCTCTATGAGACATTATTGTGGGCCGTAATGTTATATGTTTTTATAACTTATGAACCTAGTATGATAATTTGCTAATGTAGTCGTATATGGAAGGAAGTATGTAGCATAAAATTATGTACAACCGCCATAACTCACATTAGTAGTTTGTTATATTGTGGTATGTATGATGGACATTATAGAAGAGATCTATTGTATGCGCAATTAATGTTTATGAAATATTAATGTTATATGGTTATTGGGCCAAGTGGGAGAATGTAAGAACAATTTTATATTATGGCCCAAGTAATACCATAAATAATATTTAATGAAGAATAGATCTCGTCCGTACATTGGTTACTTGATGGACGTACCGGATTAAGTCACAACCTCTATAAATTGGTCTTCCCTCCACCCATTAAGATTACCACATATTCTCTACATTAATTTCATCGCTGACGGCTGTGGTAACGTAAGGCTAGGGCAAGGAGGTAGAAATCAATTTACGACTAGCGCTTCTGCTTCTCTCTATGATGATGTCTTGCTCATCAGGTATGTGCCCTTAACGATCTCTATGTAAGATTATCGTGTTCAAGATCCTGATGTGTATTAAAGTATTTAATCTGACAGGATTGGCTTGCCTCAATTAATGCATTCCAAAATGGACAAGATTTAGGACGTCACAAAGGTGACTAGTTTAGATGTCGTTAAGTTGTGTCTCAAATAGTCTTGAGCTCTCCCACTGTAATAGCTAGCTTTTGGAGCGTGATTCTCCTAAAGTTGTATCAATATATAGTATCACATCAATCTTCGTGCCCACCGTGCCTTGGATGGTGATGCTGGTATGACAGTGTTCTACCAGGGCTAGCAATGTCTAGCGTACTACTGTCGAGAATGACGGATGCAGAGTGTGGTGGTTTGTTATGATATTATTGCAAGGAATTGGACTTGAATATCCCACGTCGGTTATATGGCAAACTGATGTGGGGCTTATATAGTCTTGGGCTCTCCAACCAGATTACCAAAGATGACTTCAAAGTGATGAAGAATATGCACACTCATCTTGATGACTTCTCCACTGTTGTCACCAACACCCTGAATAATTTCAAAGACAGCTTTGTCAAAGACTCACCTATTTCCTTTCTTTTTTCTTTATTTTATCTGGCCATGGGTCCAGTTAACTTTGACCGTATTTGATCTGCTTATCTAGACAGGGTCCAACTGACTGTAATTAGGGGTTTGGTTTAGATGCATATGCTAGTCAACTATGTGCATGTTACTTATTAAATTACTAAAAGTGATTTAGTAATGTGTTCATAATGTGTTCAAGAGGAGCTATACTAAAAGTGAAGTCTCAGTCATCACTATAACAATAAAGACATTTAGTGGTAATAGATTTTTATTTTATCAGCAATATTTATTATCGTAAAAATATTTAGTGGAAATTAAGTTGATGTCATTGCATTCAGAGTCACTAAAATCTTTAGCAACATTTATATAGAGTATTGATTATAAATATCCATATTTATTGTTATCGCTAAGTATCCATATAATATAAAAACAATTATATTATTGCAGTAAAATTTTTTATTTATGGCAGTGATACTGTGATAGCAAATCCGCTATGCAAGTAGATGTGAATCGTATAATTTATGGGCGCACTAAGCATATCGAGATCAATTGCTACTTTGTGCGGCAGAAGAATAAACAGGGATTGCCTATAATGTTCGTTTGTACATACTAAAAATTAGAGGTGTAGACAAATATATGTGGAAGTTAGTACCACTAATTAATTAAGTAGTTAATTAAGCTTACCTATAAACCTTGTTTGTCTTCCTTTAATTTCCTTTTTAGTTCAAGTTAAAAAAAATGAGTTTTTTTGGCAACTCTTTAATTCTTATTTTTCACTTGACATATTTAAGACCACGTGATTAAAGTGTATTTTGATACATTCTACATTAAAGATCATAACATTCAAAAGTCTTTTTTATTCTCTCCGTTTACTTTTACTTGTCACTGTTTGACTTGACACATACATTAAGAAAAAAATTATTGATATAGGTATTTTACTACATTATCCCTATTAATTTATTCTTAATAAAAGTATTTATAGTCACACAAATGTCTAAGATTTGTTTTAAACTACAAATTTTAAAAGATTCATTCCTTTCTTTCTTAAACATTTTGTCAAGTTAAACTGTGTCACATAAATTGAAATGGAAAAAGTATATAACATGTATCTGCAACTACTAAAATGATATGTTAACATGAAAATTTAAACATAGTATAATTGGTTAAATTAATGAAAAGACTAGTGTAAGGTGCAAGATGCGTTATGCATGGGCCATGATATCTGCTGCTACAAGTTCTAAGCACATGAATGATATCTAATGATAGAATTACTTCATGGTTTACAAAATTAATTAATTTCTTATGAATAAATTAGTCGGTTTAAGAAATCCTTCCCTTAGTTAACACCGTTTTCTTCCTTAACCTTGAATTAGATATATTATGCCTAATCGATCAAAGTTATTACTCCTTCCCGTTTCAATTTGTTTTTTAAATTTTTTACTTGGAAGGGAGTTTTACAAAATCAAATAAAAATTTGAATTTTGTGGTCTTAAATTAAATATACATAAAATGTATCAAAATGTCTTTTAATTTTGTGATCTTAAACACATGTCATGTGGAAAGTTAAAACTGAAAATTACCATGCTCATTCACATACATCAAGATTGTGATTTGTGGCAGATTATTTTTTAGTTTCTTAATCCTTTTTCCTGCTTGCTATTTGACTAGATTAATTATGTTTATGTCTTCTTTAATTATTGGTTCCGACACAATTAGTTGCCGTAAGCATTAATGAGGAAGCTACCTGACCAACACAAGTAGGGGTGTCAAAATGAGTTTAAATATAGATAATTTGCCTAATCCATTCAGAATTTTATGGGTTTGGCTCAAGATAATTTGAATTGGGTTCAATCTCAATCTATTCAAGCCTTAACTCATTTGATAATAATTTTCATTTGAGCTCAATTTAATCTCCAATTTCAACACGTTTTAAGACTCTTTATTTTCATTGATTTAATGTATGTTCTCATATTGAAGGTATGAATTACAATCTATTTTATATCTTCAAGGATTTATGTATCCATTTATAACTTATTTTTTTATTTGCTTGAGTTGAAATTCAAATTGTAGTTATGAAAAGTAATTAACAATATATTAAAATTATTGAGATTAAGCGGGTCAAATTTGGTGGGTCATGACCCAACCGGATTTTTAGCTCATTTGAGCCCAAAGTAAATTTGGGCAGGTCATCATTTGAGCCCAAAGTAAATTTGGGCAGGTCATGATCCATCCCAATTTCTATTTCAACCCATTTTAATATTCCCAATTTCAACCCAACCTACCCATTTGACACCCCTAAGCACAAGCTATTCGAACCATTGGCATTACCCACAAGATAACCTACTTTCAACTTCTCATAGAAAATTGTTTTTGGGGATCGGAAGGGTAATCCCGACAAGAATAAATTTAGTATAATTAGGTGAATTTTATTCTTATTTTTGAGAAAATAGAAAAGTTATTTAATTTCCAAAGACTCTCAACTGATGAACAAACAATAAAAAAAAGGTAATAGCAATAATAACAAGATAGTAAGTTACCGGGGCGAAACAACATATAGTGATAGGATTCCAAAAATAAGAGAAAGAAAAGAATAAACTAGGGGACAAAATGTTATCTCGTGTATTTAGATTAGCAAACTAGAAATAATAAAAGTTGAAAAGAAAAAGAAAAGAACTATCCGAGTCCACAAAACCTACTGTGTTATCCTTAAGAAATTTAATCCCCTCAAGTATCCGAGGTTGTAGATTAATTCCTCCCAAGATAAAACGAATTAACCATTAAAGAAGTAGCGGTACCTCAAACTTCGATAATTTCAACGAACTCAAAAAGACAGCAACGAATCACACATAGACTCTATTTTGTTTTGTAAGAAAATATATGCAAAAGAAGGAAAAATTATATACTGAAAAATGAGAGAAAGCCTCTCTATTTATAGCCAATAAAGGGTAGTATGAAAATGTGTTAATTGTGCCTTATCGGAAAGGTCACAATTCTTTGAAAAAAAGACAACCTTTCAGAAAGGTCACAACCCTTTGGAAAAGGCACAACCTTTCAAACGGTCACAACCCTTTAGAAAAGACACAACCTTTCATAAAGGCCACAACCCTTCGGCAGAGTCACAAACCTTTAGGAGAGTCACAACCCTTTATTTACTATTCACACCTTTAAAACCCAACAATCCCCCACATGAATAGAGAATGACTATTGTTAAAACATACGCATGAAAAACTGGTGATTCAATTTGCAAGAGTAAGTACATATCCACTCATGAATTTTACTTCATTTGACCTGGTGATTCAATTTGCAACTTTATATTCTTCCAATACTGTTGAATATTGTTATAATGCAAAGCATAATTTTTTTAAGTATGTTTTAAATACTCTAAAACTCTTTTCATTGTCATCCATTAAGTTTGATTGAGATTACTCGTGAACCGACTCAGTTTACTAATAGCACATGACATATCTGATCACGTACACTTCATGAATATATCATACTTCTTAATACTCTAGCATAATTCAATTGTGACTCACTTTCTCCTTCATTCTTTTGAAGTACAAAGCTCATATTTATTGAAGTCTTGACAATATTGAAATTCAAATACTTGAACTTGTCAAGTACCTTTTCAATCACATCAACAACTTCAATGTCTTTCATATCGAAATTACTCTCTAGCATATGCTTAGTAGCATTTATGTAAGAAATGTTTCTTTTGATGATCAACATGTCATCAACATAAAAACAAACAATTACCTTGTGATTTGGAGTGTCTTTAATGTAAACACATTTATCACTCCCATCATTCTTAAATTCATTTGCCAACATGGTTTTGTCAAATTTCTCATGTCATTGTTCGGGTGCTTGTCTTAGACCATAACGTGACTTAACAAGTTCGCACACTTTATTTTCTTTACCAGGAACCACAAAGCTCTCGAGTTGTTCCATGTAAATTTCTTCCTCCAACTCTCCATTTAAGAAAGTTGTTTTTCATATCCATTTGACGAATTTGAAGGTCATATACCGCAACTAGTGCAATTAACATCTGATTAGATGTAATTCTAGTCACTGATGAGTATGTGTCAAAATAATCAAGACCTTCTTTCTGTCTAAAGCATTTGACAACAAGTCTTGCTTTGTATTTGTCAATAGTTCCATCAACTTTCTTTTCCTTTTGAAGATCTACTTTGAACCCAAAGGTTTATTTCCTGGAGGAAGATCAAGAAAGACATAGATTGAATCAATCTCACTATTGACAACCTCTTTTCGAAAAGAAGAGTCTACAAAAGACATAGCTTCTTTGAGTGTATGAGACTCGTTTTCAAGAGCAAATGTTACAAAATCATATCCGAAGAAACAATGCCTCATAATCTCTTTATTAAGTACATTCTTCTTTGATTCTTTCCAAGGTCGTTTAGACCCTTCACTTGACTATCCGATGATTCGGACTTATGAACCATAAATCGATATGCTTTACTATTTGTAGCATATCCAATGAACATACAATCCACAGTTTTAGGTCCTATTTTGACCCGTTTTGGGAATAGGAACTTGAAATTTTTTTCTAGACACTCCCACATTATGAAATATTTCAAGTTGGATTACCCTCATTTCCATTTCTCATATGGAATATATTGTATTGGAAACTGTTAGATCACTATCTTTAAAGAGTTATTTCTTGAATATACTTTAAGGTGCGACCAACAACTCTCTATCAGGATACAACGAAGCCTGAACAAACAAAACTTTTTTGTTGCTCCCTTTCTTAACAAACAAAAGTTTTTTTTTGTCCCTTTCTTAACAAACAAAACTTTTTGTTTCTCTCTTTCTGAACAGACAAACTTTTTGTTGTTCTCTTTTGCTATAATGATAGCATCCTCCCACAAAATTTGTGGTAAACCTGAACTTATAAGTAAGACATTCAACATTTCCACAAATTTTGAGGTGAGTATGTGCAGTAATTTGATGGATGATTCTATTTTTCAGATATATTTCTGCAAAAGAAGATTCATATTCTCCACATCTACCACTTCTAATCATGACAATCGTTTTATCCAACTGATTTTCAACTTCAGTTTTATATTGCCTAGATGTTTCTATTGCTTCATCCTTACGATTAAACAAATAGATATAACAGTATCTAGTGCAATTGTCAATAAAATTTATGAAACACTTTTTCCCACCACGAAATGGTATTGACTTCATATCAAAAATGTCAGCGTGAATCAATACTAAGGGGTCGTTTGGTGTGAGGGATGAAAATAAATAGTCATGGGATAAGAAAATAGTGATGGGATAAAAATTTTATGTCTTGTTTGGTTGTCATGTTTGGGATAACTTATCCCACCATTTATACCATAGTGATGGGATAGGTTATCCCATATACATGGTGGGATAAGTTATATCAAGATAGCTAATCCAGGATAACTAATCATGGGATAACTTGTTCCCAACCAAACGATCCCTAAGGGATTAAAATTCATTTCCACAAATTTATAAGAATGCTTAACATACTTAGATTCAACATAAACTTGACATTTTTATTTATTGCACTCAAAGTTAGGAAAACCTTCTAAGTTGACCAGTTTTCGCAAGGTTTTGTAATTGACATGTCCCAAGCGTTCATGTCACAAACATTTTGATTCAAGCAAGTAAGAACAAGCAGAAATACTGAGTTTGAAAAGATCTTACGTGAGGTAACTTTTTCCCACAAATATTTTATTCTTTACTTCTTATAACTTTGTCAAATGCACACATTATTTTCGAATTAACACCTTGCCAGATGTCCTTTTCAGAAGGACCTTTCCATAACATTCAATTTGGTTATTATAGAATTACCCATGATCATAGTCTCATAGGTCCAATAAGGGCAATATGACCTAAATATTTATTTTACAACACAAACATAACAGATCACTTTTCACCAATGTTCATGTCTATACAAATAAATTTATTTTAATAAACATATCTTTTCATGAAAAATCAAAATATTTTAAGTGACATTTTTTCATCAAATAACACAATTCTTTTGAACGAGTAGTATAATTTTGTGATTTTATACTAGTCAAATCATATACTAGTAAAGAGAGACTCAACGACCACAATATTAAATATACTCCAAGAATTTTGTGGGTCTAACATAATACAAGAATGTCATTGAATTTCATATCTTGTACTTTCAAATTTAAATTAGACAATAAATCTAATTTTGTCTTTATCACAAGTAAAGAACCCCCCATATTTTAAATATGATCTCAAAAATATTTTTCAAGTATTTGAAATTATTTTCCACAGATTTATTTTCAACTTGTATACCATCAAAATACATATTGGCAACACGAAGCCTTCTTTTGGAGATTTAATCCATAAAAACACCCATTGCAGGCAAAAAAATCACTACTTTTATGTCACTGATTTTTTTTTCTTCTGTCACAATTAGTCGGACCATTTAGTACTAAGAATACTAACAATAAAGATTCAACCTTTATACAACTATACCAACAATAATTAAATTTCTTAAACTTGTTATCTCCTGTATTCAGATTAGCAAACCAGAAATAATAAAAGATGAAAAGAAAAAGAAAAGAACTATCCGAGTCCACAGAACCCACTGTGTGTCCTTAAGAAATTTAATCCCCTCAAGTACCCGAGGTTGTAGATTAATTCCTCCCAAGATAAAATGGATTAACCATTAAAGAAGTAGCGGTATCTCAAATTTCGATAATTTCAACGAACTCAAAAAGACAGCAACGAGTCACATATAGACTCTATTTTGTTTTGTAAGAAAATATATGCAAAAGAAAGAAAAATTCCATACTGAAAAATGAGAGAAAGCCTCTCTATTTATAGCCAACAAAGGCTAATATGAAAATGTGTTAATTGTGCCTTATCGGAAAGGTCACAACTCTTTGGAAAAAAGACAACCTTTTAGAAAGGTCACAACCCTTTGGAAAAGGCATAACCTTTCAAACGGTCACAACCCTTTTGAAAAGACACAACCTTACATAAAGGTCACAACCCTTTTGAAAAGACACAACCTTACATAAAGGTCACAACCCTTCGGCAAAGTCACGACCCTTCAACTCCTATTCACACCTTTAAAACCCAACACAAAATATACAGTCGACTACTAACTAGGCATTTGATCCTAATTCTTGAACTACTCATGCTCATATCAAAGTCATGTCCTCAAGAAGCTAAAGTTGTGTTATATCCTGCCTAATCACCTCACTACAATACTTCTTAGCCTACCTCTATCCCTTCTCAAGCCTACTATGGTCAACCTCTCAATCCTTCAATCGGGGTATTTGCACATTTCCTCTTAACATGTCCGAATTATTTTAGTCTCACTTTCCACATTTTATCTTCCACGGAAGCCACCCTTACCTTATCATGAATCTCTTCATCCTTAATTTTATCTCTCCTAGTGTGTGCGCACCTCCACCCCTACATCCTCATCACCACCACTCATATCTTCTGTACAAGAGAGATCTTGATTATCCAATTTTCTGGGTCATATAATATAGTTGGTTTAACCATCACTCAATAGAACATACCTTTAAGTTTAGGTGGCACATTCTTATCACATAAAACACTTGATATTAGCCTCTATTTCAACCACGCCGCGTCAATACGATTTGTGACATCCTTGTCAATCTCCTTGTTACCTTGTGTTGACACCCAATTTTGGCTCTCCGTGCTAAAAAATAACGTCTTCAGACTTCTGATTGTTGAAGAGCACAAAATATAATTTTTACGCATTTTCTTTCATTTTAACAATTTATTGATAATTATCCTTATTTTAGGATTTTTATTAATTTATTGTCATGTTGTCACTTTTTACAATTTATTGATAATTATTCTTAGTTTCGTAAATAATAGGAATTTATTTTCATTGTACAATTTTAATAGTCACGATATTTTTACAGTCATCTACACACGTACACAATATAGCACTGTACATAATTTATTCTTTACAACACAATACATCTTTCAAAATATCGATTATATTTTTTATTTTAATAATTACATTTCGATACACATATTTTTACATTAATTATATATTTAGCACAGTCCATAAACACAAAAGTCAAAGCAATTATTCTTAAATAAGGAGCAATAACTCAATCAAATCAAGATCTCGTCACCTTTTAAAAAGTTGACATTTGAAGTGATAGATCTCGTCACCTTTTTAAAAGTTGACATTTGAGGTGATAGATCTCGTTACCTTTTTAAAAGTTGACATTTGAGGGGATAGGTTGGGGTGTTTATCTTATGGTCAAAGAGCCTTGAGGGGACAAGGAGAGGAAGCTTATTATTTTTTGGGCAAAAGAGTGAGTTATTTTGTATTATAAAAGGGGGAGGGGTCTCTCATTTTCCATACACACTTACACACTACCTCACATACATTTCTTTTCTTCTCTCTATACTTTCATATGTTTTCTTTTCATAGAAAGACTAGCAAGACTAGCCTCATTTTTTGCTTTGCATATTTACTCATACATTTTTGTTTACATTATTCATACATTTGCCTTTATTTATTCATACATTGACTTTACATTTCTTATGCATTTGTTTTTATATACATTTATACATTACCTTTACTTTTATTTATATACATCATGTTTATATTTATTTATGTCTTGTTCTTACATTCATTCATACATTACTTTTATATTTACTAATATATATTGGCCTTACATTTCTTTATTTACTTTTTACACACACACACACAAATATATATTGTCTCTACATTTTTTTATATGTATATATTGTCAATTTTTTTCACATTTTTGCATACATTTTTTATACATTTTGCTTACATCTTCCTAACACTTTAACACACATATTTTATTTTACGGTATTTAAATATTTATATTACATTATATTATATATATATATTTCACATATTTCATATACACATATTGTATACATAAGAGGGGGAAACTTTTCATTAAAGAGGGATACACTTTATCGACCAAAAAGCTTCTTACATTTTTATATATTGTTTCTACTTTTTCATACATTATCCTTAGACTTGTGCATATATTATTTATTGTATTTATATTTTATAAATAATATTTACATTGTTACTTCATGTCCTTAATTTTTTTTACAATTATGTGTACATTTTCTTTATACTTACAAGCATCTTTTTTTATAATTTTCGTACTAACATCATCATAACACCTCACATATCTCTTTATCTACATATTTTTGTGAAAATATTGTTATATACATTTTTTAACATTTGCAAGCACTATACTTTTGGCCAATGAAAAAATCTCTCCGTCGGTTTTAGAGGCCTCCCCATTTTAAAAGATGGAAATTTAGTTCAAGTTGCATTATATGTTATACATTATAAATTGAAGTGGCCGATGAAAAAATTACCGTCGATTTCAAAGACTCACATGTTCATAAGACGGGTTTTTATTTTTAGTTATTATTTGATTCATTTATTTTTATTCATATTTTATTTATTACTAACACTTTTACTAAGTATCTTTACAGGTACCCATAGTGGCTTTTCGAGAAAACTATTCGAATGATATTTTTTAATTCATTATTGTATATCTCACTAATGTCAGACAAACATTAGGTCGTTTCTTATATTATGATTTAATTTTTTCTTTGTGTATATTTCATGTTTATTATACTTGTACATTGTTTTTATTTCCTCCTCAATTTGAAAAAAATGAGTTTAGCCGGGACCCACAGTTGTTGATTTTGAAGGGTGCTTAATACATTCCCTTCAGAATTACTTGAACCCTTACCTAGAATCTAAACTGGTTTTCGTAGATTAAAATGTGAGTCATGCATGTCAATAATCAAATAAGTTTTCTTTGTTTTTCCTTAGAAACTAGGTGGCGACTCTATACAACGATTAATCATTTTAGAGTTATAAGTTGTGCTTTATCGAACCTTGGTAAAAATAGGGCATAACACCTTGGATCACTGATCCAGGTACTTGAAGCTTTCTCTCTTAAGAATGACATGTGTGTCAAGCCACATGTCCCTCGCTACATAAGACCCATCACTAAACTTGCACTCTCAGTATTAATGTTTGATCTTGCTCAACTTAAAATTGTTTGCCTCAGCACATCCTGTCTCCGAACCTCCAGCCTTATATTAATTGTCTCATCAATCAAAAATATGTCATCTACAAATAACATGCACTAAGGCCCCTCTTCTTGAATGTGTCGTGTTAGAATGTCCATAGTCAGTTCAAATAAAAACATGCTAAGAACGAAACCCTGGTATAAGCCGATCACAACTAGAAATGTTCTGAGTCACCTCCCACAGTCTTGACCCGAGTGTTAGCACCATCATACATGTCCTTAATCACCCAAGTGTATGTTACAAGAACACCTCTAACCTCCAAATATATCTCAAAAGAAACCTCTCTTAAGAATTTGTCGTATGTTTTCTCTAAGACTATAAACATCATATACAAGTCCCTCTTCCTCTCCTTATACTGTTCCACCAACTTCCTCACAATGTGAATGATTTTTGTAGTCGATCGCCCCAACATGAATTTGAATTGGTTCTCGGAAATAGACACTCCTTCTTAACATCGCGTCCACCACTCTCTCTCAAACTTTCATAGTACGGCTTAGTAGCTTGATACTCGTATAGTTATTACAGTTCTGGATATCACCCTAGTTCTTGTTCATCGAGATCATTTGTCACGATCCAAGACTACTCCCTAGATATGACATGGTACCTAGAATCCCGAGAGACTCTAAGCTTAACCACTTGGCATATCATGACACTAAGAAAAATTCATAACTGAAATGAAGAGAAAGCGGAATAAAAATCTCAAATAGAAATCTCAACATGACATGGAAATCTGAATAAAAAACTCATAATGTGGAAATAATATGTCAGACATAAGCCTCTACTACATAAATGAGTCGTTAGGACAAGCCCTAGCTCACTCGAACATCTGAAACTAAAATAGAGTCTGAATGATCATAAAGAAAACACAAGTGGTATGTCCTCGAACCACAAGGACTCACAAATAGTTGTGAAGGTTGATAGGAGTCAGTACTAACCACGAGCCTGATGAGATGTGACAAAACCTATATTATAAAATAATATACGCACACTAGTGTGTGCGGACAATATTTGAAATGTATTGCGTATGTGGAAAATGCAATAAACATGACATGATAACATGATAAGTCTGAAAATATGATAATGCAATGACCAAGTAAATATGACATAAAATTGATAATCTGATTCCAAAAACATTCTAAAAACATAGTACTAGGTCAATGCAATATTCTTGAAAGTCATAATCATACTGATTTGTGGGAGATAGTGTTTATCGACATAAACCATGTAAGCTATAGCATGGAGTTCAGTGTACTTCTTCCACACCGAAAAAAGAGTGTCCTACTTGCCAACGTAAGGACCTTAATTATTAGCTTAGGTGGATCCACTAGCTAATGTCCAATCGGGATATAACTTATGGGGGCACGTAGTTCTGGGATTTGGGTAATCACCACTAGTCCAACTCGATGCTCAGTAAACTCCCAACGGAAAACATGAATAATCATATTCATGTTCATAATATTTGAAATGGTAAGAATCTAGTAATGCCGAATCATTCATACATAATCTCATAGTCATAAGAATAGCTCTTTTAAAACAAGATTTCATAATATACTCATGAGAGATACTTTAATCGAAAGTATCTAAATAATGATATTCATTCATAATGGAAGGTACTTCAATCGAAAGCCACATATTTTTATGTAGACTTGATGATACTTTATTCGAAAGCATCCTTGATTCATAAATCGTTCATAACATAATGCATGCATATCCTCATAGCTTGATTCATATTCATAAAATACTTACATAGCATGGGTTCATGAAGATATCATTGAATACATTGCATTTTGATCAAATCATGTATAATAAGATCAATCATGATGAATAAACTTGAAATCAATTGAACCCATAAGAAATCATGAAAATCTTATAAATTAGGCATGAATCATAAAGTGAAATTTGAGGTTTCTTTAGGACTCAATGGATGAAAAAGGACTCATTGATGAACTTTCCACATACCTTGATGAAACCATAGATTGAAATCTGAAAAAAGAGACTTGAAACCTTGATCCTTGGAGCTTGACTTGGGGAAGAAGACTTGGGAGAATTATAGAGTTTGAGAGAATGAGAGTGAATAGGGGAAGAGTTAGGGTTTTAGAATCACTTATAGTCCTTCAAAATAGGTTTAAAGTGATGTAGTATAGGAGTTAAAAGAGTAGGAAAAGATCAAAATAACCCTGAGAGAAATAACTACCGGACAGGTCTACAGATGCCATTTACGGCCGATACAATGATCCACAGACCGTACTGGCCCTTCGTGGACTCAAAGTACTGAAAGCCAACTTTCTGATCACCAACCACGAACCTCCTTATATGACTCGTAAACATTTGTATGATTCGTACAACCCCTTTCGTAGAATGAAGCCCGGAAGATCACCTAAGTTCAGGACTTGAACTATGACCCACCTTGTACGGACCGTGTTCTATTTCATGACCCGTATTGGCCAATCGTGTACCAATTTACTAAAAGCACCAATTCTCTAAAGGGTAACTATGACATCCCATCCACAAGTCATCTTCCAATGCACGACCTGTAGAAGCTAGTCGTGGAAATCAAGTACTAACATTCCAACTTTCTGAAGATCAAGACCACGAGACCAACTACGTACGGCTCTTCAATCCATCTACGAGTCGTACTGTTAGCTTGTAAAATGAAGTCTGAGACTTGGAAATTTTTAATTTCCAAGGCATCATCCACGAGCCGTGGAACTATATACGGCTGTAGACCCCACTTGTGAACCACTGCACCAATAACTTTTTTGCAACTATTCAACTTCCAAATGACTTTTACACTTCTGAGGTGTTACATCATCGTACTCCATCATCATTCCTCGGACTTCTTCTTCATCCTAAGGATGACATAAACAATTTGGTAAGCGACCCCAAACCTGCCTTGACCGCATTCTTCCAATATTGTACCAGAATTTTATTTAGCCCACACTACTAAAAAAAACTATAAAAGAGACCTAAAAAATAGGTTGCTAAAACGAGACCTCATGAGGTCTCTATTCTCCTCAATATTTTTTAAAAAAAGAGACTTCATGAGGTCGGTAAAATGAAAAAAAATAATTTGTCAAATAATAATGCGACTTCATGAAATTGACACTAAACATAGCGACCTCATGAGGTCTCTATAAATTTTAAAAAATTAAAAATACATTTCAATAAGCGACCTCACGAGGTCGCTACTTAAAAATTATTTATTAAATATTTTGACTTAAAAAAAACTTCATTAGACGTTATTATACGAAATATAAAATATAATATTTAATATTAACGACCTGGTGAAGTCTCTTATTTTAGTCAAAATGGTCATAGAATAATTTATAAAAAAAGACCTCACCAGGTCTCTATTTTAATAAAAATAAATCACTTAATTCTATTTTTTAAATGACTCTATCGACTTCTTTCTCATAAAAAAAAAGCCCTATTCCTTTTTCCTCCTCTCAAACCACCCCTTTGCAGTTTGCAGCTCCTCCACGACGAACTCCGCCTCCGCAGCTCCTCCACCGGCAGCCCTCCTCTACCACGGTAAATATTTTGCAATTTTTTGCACACTCAACTCCTCCATTGCTACAAAATAGTTGACATATAGTGGAATCTCCTCTGTTTACTGGTGTATATATTTGCCCTGTATTTATTCTTCATTCATTAAATGGCTGGTGCAAGTACACGGTTTCATGAAAATGATGATAAATACAATGGAACAATTAGTAGACAAGAGACTCAAACTGTCATTGCTAACGTTGTAGAGCTTAGAGATATTCATGCTTCTTTATTACAGGGTATTAGTAATAATAAGAACATTCTGTTTGAGGAACTGCCATACATTTACGTTGCTGATCTACTTCAGGTACAAATATCTATTTAATTACCAGAACAAAATAGATCAAGTTACAGAAAAAGAAATAGGGGAGGGGAAGAGAAAAAGTTTATAGACAAAAAAAAAGTTATATTGCTAATTTGAGAATATAATAAGTAATTACATACCAATACTGCCAACTGTTAGATATTTATGCAATAAACTTTAAAACTAATAAACTTGAGATCGGTATGCAACTGAGAATACTAAAAGCAAATACACAGTGACTTAAGCAAAGGAATACCTCGTGAGGTCTCTACCAAAAAGCCACCTACATTATAGCAACCTACCGTTGAGGTCTCTTTTTTCAGAAAAGAGACCTCATGAGGTCTCTTTTTTATGTCTCTTTTTAAAGATTTTTTAGTAGTGCCAATCACTCTTAATTCCAATTACTTCTTATGCATAGCGTCTCCACTTTTACCCACCTACAGTTTCCAACATATTGACTATCCTTTGAGTGCCCCAAATCACCTAACACAATGTCCATGTCCCCTCTGTAAAGGATATTATAGTTATATATACATACTTTTAGATGTCTATCCTAGTTAGAGTCAATATTGAAAGAATAACATTTCTACTCTACTTTATCATTGAAGACATAAACTAATATTTATACCAGAGGTTCTCTGAGGAGCCAAGTCTCTTATCATTACTAGAATACATAAACAGAAGGATACTAGAGATATAGATATACAATACTTTTAGTTGTCTATCCTAGTTAGAGTCAATGTATATTTATCCTTTACATACCCCCTCAAGTTGAGCAAGATGTTGAAAAATAGTCAACTAATTGCTTCTCAACATCTGATAGCGTGCTTTGGGCATAGCTTTTGTGAGAACATCGGCTATCTAATCATGAGAGCTGATATACTTAACTACAAGAGCCTTATCTCGGACCTTCTCACGAACAAAATAAAAATATATTTCCATGTGCTTTGTGAGTGAGTGGAAGATCAAATTTGAAGTCAAATAGGTGGCACTAAGGTTGTCACACCAAAGAATAGGTGCGGGTGAAGCAAGGCAACCAATCAATCTCTCTAAGTACCATTTCCAGCTAAGTGAGCTCAGAGGTAGCACAGACAAGTGCTCTGATGCCATGAAAGAAAAACATTTCTTCTCTACTTTCTCATTGAAGACAGAAACTAATATTTATAAAAGAGGTTCCCTGAGGAGTCAAATCTCCTATCATTACTAGAATACACAAAACGGAAAGCTACTACAGATATAGATATACAATACTTCTAATTGTCTATCTTAGTTAGAGTCAATGTACATTTATTCTTTACACCCTCTTTATTCAAGAATTTATGAAAGTAAATCTATCATCTCCATCTAATATGAGCCTCCTCTGCCAAAAATGTGTCATCATCATCCTTGATACACTTCACTTAATCTATGTCACGAGCCTTCCGCTCTCGTACCTTAGCTAATCTCTTTCTTGTCCTTCTACTTAAGGTTAAGGGGCAAAGAGAAGCGCTTTTGGTAATTGATATTTAGGAAGAAGCCCCGTTAAATCCTAAGTCTAATTCAAAGTAAAGGCTGAACCCGGGCCAATGGCAGTTCAACCGTTCTTTCTAGCAGGTGCAATAGCGAACTAGGATGTATAACTTCTTATCCCTATTTTTGCCTCAAGTTCTTCATACTGATGTTCAGACGCTACACTCTTCGCCGCCATAAACGCTAGTGTCGCCTCCTTTTGCGCCTTCTAATACCACGACAAGTTCCTCATAGAAATATTATCGCTAACTTCGCCACCTCCTAGTTCTTCACACAAAATGAGGAAAGTCATTTTTCTAACAAGTTGAAAAGAGAGCGTTTGATATGGCAGAAGTCATTTTACTAAATGATTTTTCTTAAATGAGGAAGTGAGAAAAACATTTTTCATCAAAAGAAAGAAAATAATAAATTCTGTCTTCTATGAACAAAATATTTCCTTTATAACTAGTCTTAACTTTTAAATTTATATTACTTTCTCCAATTATCATTCATCTTGACTCTGAAAAAATAAATTACATCAAAAGTTTCTCTTTTAAAATGATTACCGCACGCACTTTTTGTAATTCTAACTATTCTATAAAAATTCAATTTAAATGACCACATAATAAAATGCATAAGGTTGCATGGGTAAATAGCTTGCATTCTTTTCACATGTTTATCATTATTAAAGCAAAGCATTGTATAATGAATAATGTATATCCTTGAATCTGACGGGTGCTTCACTGAAGTTACTTGCAAGTTAAAGCAATAACTAAAACCAATTATATATATATATATATATATATATATATATATATATATATATATATATAACTATTATATAAGTGGTACTCTGTCAATGAGATGGATGATTACAATTTACAGCTAAAAAAATAAAATATATATTCTCTTTATTTCGATTCATGTGGTATTCTTTATTTAGTTATTTAAAAAAAATAAAAATTCAATATTTAGTAATTTCTTGGTCTCAATTTATCTGTTTCACTTTTTTTTTTACTCTACTCTAGAAAATAGTGTCTCTTTCTATATTTAATAAAATTTTCAATTCCAGCATCATCCTACTTTTTTATCAAGTTTAAGACCTCAAGATTTAAAGAACTACATATATCTTTAATTCAAGATCACAAGTTTTAAAAATCTCTCTTTATTTCTTAAATTTTGTGCCCAGTAAAACTAAGACACTTAAATTGAGACGGAGGCGAAGTAATAATTTAATTTAAAAATATTTATTAGACCCTTGATGAAATAATTTATTACCACACAGATATTTATGATTTTTTTAGGCCATAAGTTTCAAAAGACATTTTTAGTCCCTCCATCTCAAATTATATAACACCTTTACTTTTTTAGTCAGTTCCAAAAACAATAACACTTTTATATATTTGTAATGATTTAACTTTAAACTTCTCATTTTACTCTTAATTATTAATAAGATGATTTATAGTCATATGAATATCTATTGTTTGTTTTGGACCACGAATTTCAAAAAATTTCCTTACATTATTAAACTTCGTGTCCATCACGGATTTCTTGCAGAAAAAATTCTCGACAAGACTTCAAATGTGGGGTTTATTCATTGTTTATTTGAGGTAAATTCAAAATTGTTCGAATTGTGTAATCATCAATTACTGACGTTGGTGAGTGACCCATGTATCAGAATGCAAATCCTGAAATGACGGTTCGACCCCGTCCTTGGCCTCGAGGAGTGGTGTGCAGCACGGAACTTGTTTCAATCAAATGGCATAGTATTAGGTTAGGAGGCTTTCCTTTGTTAAGACAAATACCTTCACATATAGTAGAACAAAGGGGGAATAATAGCATGGTGCACAAAACTTCCACATTAGCAGGGTCTGGGGGAAGGCCGCATCCCAAGAGATATGATGTAAACGGTATGCCCTAATGCAAGCATTAGTGGCTTGACTCGAACCTGTTATCTATAGATCACAACAACTTTACCGTCCAACTTCTAAGAACATAAAAAGTATTTCTTAGAAGTCATGTTCAATCAAACATCTTCACAAAATTGGAAGGGGGAGAATATTATTCTCTCTAGATTCAAACAAGTTTTTTTTTAACCATAATTTTTTCATAAATCTTTTTAATATTTTGAGTTCCCAATTATTGTAACCTATAGTACCTTTTATGTAGTTTTCAAATATATAAATTATATTTCAAAAATTGTAATATTCATGCCCTAATTCACGATCAAAATTAAATTGTTTGACAGTCAAAATTTCAATTATGTCACATAAATTGAGACGGATATAGTAATATACTATCATTTAATACCGTAATACTCTCATGGTAGTCTGCATATGCGCACGTTAAATGAAAGAAGTCAAATTCTTCATGCTTGTGAAAACCCTAGTATAAAATACCAAGCATACTCTTCATTTTTTTCCCACCACAAACCCTTTTATCATCTCAATCTCTCTTCATCAATTTAGTTCTTTCATCCTTGCATTTCACTCTCGAGACTCTTTCATAGAATTCCAACAATTTCTCTCGCTCCACATAAGCCCGTAAACTTTAATAATACCCCTCTTTACCAATGGGAAAAATTAGCATTTCCCTTTTGCTCCTCATCCTCTCTATAGTGGTTGCAGTCGACAGTACTAGTACTAGTCGACTGCATCCACACTTCCCTACCTTCGTGGAGATTCAGTGCAGAAAAACTCGTTATACGGAACCTTGTGTAACATTTTTATCCAACTATGTGAATCCCACATCACAAGATCCTCAAGAAATAGTTCATGCTGCCTTGAAAGTGAGCCTAGTTAGGACTATACATACAAAAACTTACATAAAAAATGTCCTCAAGGAGCATAATAAGCAAATGAAGGCTAAGGATTATCAATCAATAAAAGAATGTTTAGATCAAATCTATGATGGCGTTTTACAACTCACAAACTCAGTCATAGAGCTTCAAAATTTGAACTTAGATGGACAAGAAGAATTTGTATGGCATCAAAGCAATGTTCAGACTTGGCTTAGTACAGTATTAACTGATGCTTACACCTGCTTGAATGGTCTAAATTCAGGCCATTCCATGGGTGGTAAAGTGAAGGCTACAATTAAAGCTAAGGTTCTTAATGTTGCACAAGTTACTAGCAATGCTTTGTCTTTGTTTAATGTATTTGCTGCTAGATATAAGTCTTCTCATCATGGCTAGGCTAGCTATGAAAAAAAAAACTTAATGATATAGTGTCGTCACAGCATATGGTATGTGAAGTGGTCTTTTGTTCATTGATTTTATGGGCGTTTAATTTATGTACATTAATGGTGTATGCAATTTTTATATTGTCGGTGTAATTTTATATGTTCTAGCATGTTAATTATTTTTCTAAACTATTGTTTAGGTGACTAGTTTCAATAATAGCTGTAAGGGTGTAACTATCCGCCTAGTCATTTTGTGATTTTGAGTGTTTTTCATATTTTACCCATTTTCGTAGTTTCAGTGTGGTATTTATTATCTGCGGGGATCAGTGACGCGGTTCGTTGTTGGATGGATTTTTAAAAAGTTTTTCAGTTTGGAAAGTGGATAAGTTTGACCAAACAACATTTGAGGAAAATGATTGAAATGAAATTTCAATAATTTTGTTAAGTCTGAAAGGTGATTTTTGACTCGGGTGGGTGGTTTGATGGGTCCCAAGGGGCTTAGGGGTGATTTGGACCTTTAGATCGATTTCGAGTCAAGATAAAAAATAGGTTTGATCACGATTAACTTTCGATCAAGACAATATTGTGTCGGTGATTTGATAATTTCAACATGTCTGAAACATGTTTTATAACCAATTTGCATATTTGATTTGTGTCCGGAATGTTTTAAATGAGTTTCAGGCACTCAAATTGCATTCTAGTTAAATTTAAAGTTAAGATTGACATTGGCCTCAATCAAATAGTTGATCCAAGCGAGCTCGAATTTATGGTTTGGAAGTCCCAAAAGGTTAGTAAAATGATTTTGGACTTGTTTGCAAACCTTAGTTTAATTTGAATGAGTATCGGATGAATTTTGAACATTTTTGGTGCTTTGACCTTGTTTAAGCATAAAAAATGTGATGACTTAATGGTCCATTTTTAATTCTAGAGATCAAAAATTTATTTTGAGACTTTCAAAATTTTGAGCATGAATTATAGAACTGGTCTAGAATGTTTGATGTAATTTCGATAAGTGGAGATCATGTTTCTATCGTAAAACATTAAAATAAATTTTTAATGAGCAAAAATAATATTTGATTGGAAAAATGAGCATGGAATTGAGTTTTTGATTGAATGAGGAGATATGTAGAATTGGTGCATTTTGAGGTCATATGAGAAAATTATGGTCATTTTAGTAAAAATTAATTTGTTAGTGCAAACCTTTTAGCGATCAAATTTTTTGATTTTTAGCAATGAAAAATGACCTTTATCGATTAGATTTTCTTTTTTAATGCCTGAATCGTGCATTAAATTTCAGACAATATTTACTTGATATTTTGAACATATTTAGAGTTTTAGAGTTTAAAATTGAGATGACTCCGATCCAAAGGCGCAGCGTGTAACCAGCCAACTCCACAGGCATGGACCACCTTCCACTTCTAAGGCTTCGCCGGTACAAGAACTTGTCTGCAAGGTGACAACACTAGATGACAGCAACACAACAATTTCAAACACATGACCCAATTGCTCAAAATGAACCTTTAGAACTGGTTTGGAATCTTTCGAATACAAATTAATAGTGTAAATTGATCATAAAATATATTTTGAACATGTTGAAATCGATAAATCACCATTTCGAGATTGTATTAACTAAATATTGACCATAGAAAAGTTAAAAATCCTACCAAGGGACCAAAAATTTCTTGAAAGCCTCTAGAACGTTTCAAACCCCCAATTTGTCTATAAACCACCCTCTGAAACTAGTGAAATCATTAAAACTTGGATTCGACCTCGTCAACCCCAAATGTTGACTTTGGTCAAACTTTCAAGTTTCCAAAATGGATAAACTCCCTCAATACATATTTGATTACCTCGAAAATTGCTTCACAAAAGTCATAAACAACAATCCGGAGTTATGGAGAGGATCAAACAAGGGAAATTAGGGACAAAAAACACATAATGGTCTTGAGGGTTATTACAAATTCATCTCATCTTTTCTCTCCAGGTTCTCTTTTGTTTCTTCAAGACATGAATGTGTTGTTTGAAGAATAGAATATTCTTGATTTACTCGTATCCTTTTAATTGTACAAGTGAAAATCTACATATGTACAAAAGAAGATTAATCAAAGACGTACAAGAAATCATGTCCTTAACCATATCTCTGAAAAGACCTATAAAACATGCAACACTACTGTGGAGCTGATCAAAGAACATTATACTCTTAGAAAAAACTTGAGATTGTTTTGAAGAAGTTGTTCTACATGTGCAAGAGGAAACTTTGGAGGATTATAATTAGCTTTAATTCAATTCTACAAGGAACTGAAGTTCAAGAGAATGAAAGTTAATTGAACACATGAAATTATATTGAAACTAGGAGAAAAAAGAAGATATCTACGAAGATAATTGATTTCAACAAATTAACTTAACCAATTCGTGGTTGGATTCGGAGAACTACAAACGATAATTTACTACTAAAAGGGGTCATATGACATGAGGGATATTGGGTTAGACAAAAATATCTCATGAAATTAATTATCTCGTCATTTTTATGGGATAACTTATTCTATTATTTTAGTAATTAATGGCAGAATAAATAATCTTGGACTAACCAATGATAGTTATCCTAAGCAAATAAAGGCATTTTATCTCGAAAATTATCATCCCTTATCCCACATACCAAATGACCCTAAATATAGGAGTCTGGAGCCAAAAGAGCAGTAAAATTTATTTAAAATTCCAAAAAGGTAACAAAAAAATGGGTTGAAACCAAAAGGGCAACTTTTGGATGGAATGGGAGACGGAGTTAAAATTAGGTTTCAAATGGAAGGCGCGAATATGACAATTTCCTATAAGGCGCATGGGGAACATTTTCTGACACCGCTGCGCCTTACATATATCATCGGTTCTTGAGTTTTGCCTACTTTTTTAAAAAAAATAAATAAATTTCGCTGCTCAATATTTTTTTTATTAACCTTAAATTTTGTAATTTATTTTAAATTTATTTAGTTTAATTAAATACATTATCTTATTGTAAAAGAAAAAATTATTTCTTTTGTTCTACTTTAATTTAATTTGTGTATAATTCTTTCTAAATTATGAAATCCGTTTTAGCTATGACTTTATTATTTCTTTTGTTCTACTTTAATTTACTTAGTGTATAATTTTTCCAAAATTATGAAATCCGTTTTACCTATTTTAGTTTTAAATTCATATTCAAAATAATGAAGCTATAACTAAAGAATATGAATTTAAAACTAAAATAGCTAAAACGGATTTCATAATTTTGAAAAAATTCTACACTAATTAAATTAAAATAGAACAAAAGAAATAATTTTTACTTTTATAATAAGATAATGTATTTAATTAAACTAAATAAATAAATAAAAAATTACAAAATTTAAGGTTAATAAAAAAATATATTGTGCAGCGTAATTTTATTTTATTTTTTAAAGTAGGCAAAACGCAGGAACCGATGATATATGTAAGACGCAACGACGGCTGCGCCTTGTCAGAAAGTGTTCCCCTGCGCCTTATAGAAATTTTCACATCTGCGCCTTCCATTTCAAACCTAATTTTAACTCCGTCTCCCATTCCTTTCAAAAATTGCCCTTTTGATTTCAATCCATTTTTTTACTACCCTTTTGAAATTTTAACTAAATTTTATTGCCTTTTTGACTCCGGATCCTTAAATATAGCATGAAAAAAAAGCTTTGGAGGTTAACCAAAACCAAAGTAAGAGGCAGTAGAGTGAGAGAAAAGTCTACTCAAAGAGTCTCGAAGGAATCAATTGCTACAATGAGCTGAGAACTTGTTTCTATTAGTATAAATCTTTAATTTATTGTTCTTGAATTGCAATTGCTAGATTCGTATATGGTTCCAAATTAAACAAGATCTTGATTACATTCTTAATTTATTATAGTAGATATTGTTTGGAAAAACTACCTAATTAGATATATTTCACTATCATATATATTTATTTTATCACTAGTTTAAATAAATTACACATAATACCACTTTTAATATTTATACTATATATTTTTAAAAATTTAATTAGATACCAATATCTCTTAAATATGGTATTGAATAATTATATTAAAATTTAAACTCCTTAATTAATGGTACATTAACAATTCAAATTATTTTCTCTCACATCAGGTTTCCTCCCCCAATCCCATTACCCGTATCTCTCACTCCCACTCCCATGTCCTCCATCACCTCCATCATATTCTCTCTTCCTTCATATTTTCTATTTTTGGGTTGTAATTGACAAGTTTGATGAAAGTTTTGACGCGTGATTTCTTCGCTTGCTTTTTCACGAGTCCTAACGGATCACTTTCTTCGAGTACTTGGCTACGCCGGCGACCAAACAATGTTCGTATGGCCTGTCACGTGTCCCATCATCAAAAACTAGAACAATCACCGCTTTCCTCTCGGTGTACTTTCCTTGGAGAACCACTTCGACTTTGTTTGGCTTAAGGAATTTCATCATGTTTTTGCACTTTTCTTGTTGTTCCTCTAACACCCAATTTTATCGTCCTACTATTAAAAATGATTCTTGTTCATCAGCAATGTATATAGAGGTTTGTTACTATTGATTGAGACAAACAAATGGAATTTTCGATGGCTCTATCAGAGGTCTGTCGGATCTAGGCGCTGCGAGCAATATCTTTTTTCATGAAAAAGAAAAATATTTTAGTTCATGAATTTGTTCTGCCATGTATTAGATACATGACCATAGTCCGTCAACGCCAATGCCATGATCGGCAGGATGCCATCGCTGGAGATGATAGAGACGAAGGGGAGAGGAGGAAAGACAGTGGTCAAAATATGTATACATATGTATCGAATTAAAAGTTATGTATCTGAGTTAAGATTATATGCATCTATGAGATTAAATTTCAGATGCTAAAAATAAGGAAAGAATTTTGAAAATTTTTACCTTTTTTAAATTAATGATACGACAAATACTCTATAATCATGATTTGTTCCTAAATTCACACGTTTAAGTTATATTTCATATATAGATACACATAATTAGATGTATATGCTTACTATGTATTTGAGATACATGTTTTTTTAGGATATAACGTATAAAAATGATACTTGATACATTAAATTATACATATAAAAGATACATGAAATAATATTAGATCATATAAATAGATACATGAAATTAATACTAGATACATATAACAAATACATGAAATTAATACCAGATACTTCTATGATACATATGAATGTACTTTGTATGATACTCATGTATCTAAGTATTTAGTTTGTTGGATATATGGATATATCATATATTGATAATAGATACATCAAATTAATGAATTTGTTATTTTATAAAATGAAATTAATCAAATTACATGACCAAGATATACATGTTTTTGTTTTTTATTAATAATATTAATGAATTTCAATGAATAATAAAATGAAATAAATTAAACATAGATACACTCCTTAATTTTCGCCTTATATTAAGGGATTTGATTAATTTAAATTTTCTGAATTTATGGTCCATATATTCTGAAAATCTTCAATTACTAATCTAATTAAGGAAATCGGTTGCAACTAATTAATTTAAACAAATAAAATATGTATCTCGATTTTAAAATTTAGCAGATACATGTATCTCACGGATTCAGACTCATGTATCCTAAGCATCAAATATGGTAGATGAAGTAATATATGAAACTATCAAAAATCTCAGTAATTAGGAACTAAACTAGTGGGATTTATGTAGTTTGCCCATATTGTTTCTATCATAAAGAGACTTTATTGATGAGGTGGAATCTTTGAAGAGTTGGAGAGAAACATAACAATTAGGGAGAATTATTGAGGGTAGAGGCAAAAAATATGGGGAAAAGTTCCTTAGGGGGTACTAAGTGAGTTAGTTTAGTGAAGATTTTGAAAAAAAATTACAAGAAGTAGGTCATAGTTTTGGCATCCCTTGAACAAGAAATTATTTACGTAAAAAAATACCTATGTTAATTTATTTTTTCTATGATTTAATTTGTCTTCTTATATATTTACTCAAAGAACCTGATTTTGGATATCAAATAGGAATATGACTAAGGAGCACAGAGAGTCATTGAGGTTTTATTTCCCAGTTCTTTTCTTTGTAATTTTGTGATTTAGATATTTACATGATTAGTTCCATGAATATGTCATGTGTGACCAAATTTTTCTAATTCTAGGGTAATGACAATTCCATGATTCTCCAAGTTTGGATCATGCATTAATGACATTTGTCATTGGTAGTTTGTTTAGTCAAATCCTGTGTTTAATTGTTTCTTTGCATAGCTAATTAATATTGAAATACTATTTATACATTCTAATTTCATATAAATATAGGTATTAGATTAACTTGAAAAAACAAGTAAAAGCTCAAAAGGTTCCTACTAGCAAAATTAATCATGTGACTAATAAATCAAATAAATTGAGTAGTCGATTCAAGTGAATAATTCAACAGGATTAATAGTTTTTTCATTACCCTGAAATCTCTCATCTCATTGATTTATACTTTAAATTTCCATATGTTCTTTGTGTGATCTTTAATCCTATTAAGACCCCCTATAATTATACATTCAATTAGAGGACAAATCTCAAATGATTCTTTGTCTAAACTTCCTTATAAAGTTTTTCAATGGAGGCTAGTGTCATTGACCCACATTTAAAAAGTTCAATTATATCATACTACTCTCTATATAAAACATACTAAAATGATAATTATATAATCACTTTATTAAGAAGCTCTCTAGTTTATACTTTAATTTGTTATTTTGGATCTAGTACTTGCATTTTGCAATATAATTATTTAACCAAGCAAGCGTGTTGGTCAATATATATTGTTCCCTATTGTAATATTTATAATATAATATTTGGAGACAAGTTGCCGCAGGCTTCACACAAGTTGATCAAATTGAGACAAACAAACAGCGTCAAGCTAGCTATATTGTCAAGTTGTTCGAGAGAAAACTAGGTTATATCTAGGGAGGTAATCAACTACTATTATTGATAACATAATTAAATAATAAAAGTGTGTTCTTTTTAAGAATTTAAGTTTTTAAATGAGATGGTCACACACTTCAACATGGTATCAGAGCAGATAGAGGTCTTGAGATCGAATCTTATCGCCACCCAAATCAAAAAAGAATTTCCGCGTGTTTGGCTCATGAAAAAAAAATCAGGCCCGCACATGAGGGGCGTGTTGAAAATATAATTAAATAATCCTTCCGTGAGGCACCCTTTGACTTGACACGGTGTTTAAGAAAAAGGAACACTTTTGAAATTTGTGGTATAAAACAATTCTTGGATATTTGTGTGGTTGAGATTCATTTCATTAAGGATAAAAGGAGAATTTTAAAGTTAAATTGTTTCTTATTATAATAAGGTGACATTTTTTTTGGAACAAACTAAAAAGGAAAGGATGCCACATAAAATGAAACAGAGGGAGTAATAAAAGTGTGATTTTAAATGAGATGGTTACACACTTCAACAACTACTAATAAACTCCTTTGTAGGGGTGGAGTCAGCTTAGGGCTAGGGATTCATCTGAATCCTCTTCGGTGGGAAATTAGATTATTTATTCATGATTAAATTAAAATTAGTTTTTATGTATGTATAGTAGATGTTAAAACTCTTTTGGCTAATTCGTGTGTGTATTTATTCATATTTTGAACCTCCTTAATGAAAATATAGCTGACTCCGCCACATTAGTTTTGTAGCGACTATGTTGGTTAGAACTTTCTTCGTCATTTTTAACTTTGATTAAACTACATATTAGAATTATGTATATTATTATTGAGGAAATTTGTTTTTTTTTCCAGTTGTCTGGCTTGTTAATCGCGGTCACTTGAATGTTTTATTCTTTTTTTCAACTCTTCGGGCCAACAATATGCCAACCCTAAACTTATAAGTACTCAGTTGTTTTAATTTATATGATATTTTTTTATACTGTCTCAAAAATTATACATGTCATGCTTCCACATTTGAAAATTATTTTGATTTAAAATGTTTTTTTTACGCTTAATGCAATTATTTGTAATCATACGAATTGTAGACATTGAAAATTTGTAGGATTTTAAAAGACTATTAAATTATAGTTGGGACTCTACAAGATGTGTTTGATTCCAGTTAGAATTCTTGGAGGTACTCAATCCTAAACCCTAATTCATGCCTATATACTATATAAAGGGTACTATATTCCCTTGAAGAGACATCTCAAATATCCCATAAACTCTTGGGTATTTTTAAAGATGAAGATCTCAAATATTCTACAAATTCACATAATATTCATAAAGAGATCAAATCCAAATCATTTTAATTCGAGAAATAGGTCACTAACAACCCTCGAATTACGGAGAAATCTAAAGAGAGAGAAGAATCACGGGAGGAACATAATTGTACTCACAATCTTGATCAATAAAATTATATTTCTTCATAGTTTATTTGTGATTGCAATTTATTTTTCTGTCACATTAAAATTTTGTTGCAAACACGAATATTAATACCTTATCTTAGACCATAACTTTCAAATATCCTATCTTTCCTAAACTCCGCATCCACGCTTTACCACCACAATAATTGGGGCGAAGAGTGTGATTGACATCCTATGAATTAATGACAAAGATTACGACTCTATGCGATCAAACCTTAATTGATGTTCAATTCTCCTTAACCGTCACTTATATTGATGCATTGGTCCAAGGATATATACGTATATTTGAATTCATTTCTTGTGAAATAAGATAAAGAAACGTATATTGCCTAAAGATTAAGATTTATCCCCAAATCAATTTTGAAATGGTTGAGTGAAGAACCAAACCAACATCTGAATAAAAGGTTCTTGCATCAATAATTTAGGTTTTTAGGGGAAAATTCAAGAATATACGCTTAACATAGAATATTACGTCAAGTAATATACAATATTATGCTCCCCTATTCGAATTTACATGACTTATTTTCCTTGTTAGTCAGTATAAAAAAGAATGACACATTTCTATATTTAGTAGCAATTTAACTTTAAAATATTCATTTTATCCTTAATGAAATTGTTTATAGTGACAAAAATATCTATCACTCATTTTAGACCACAAGTTTCAAAAAATTTTCTTTTTTTTCTTAAACTGCGTATCAAGTCAAATTACATCATATAAAATGGGATGGAGAGAATACAACATTATATCTGCGAAAATATTATACATAATGTGTCAACCTTCTATAATAAGGTATTTATACACAAATATAGGCTATGAGTATGTGGTGTGACTACTTTCTCCCAATAGACATGAAGCATAATTTTCCCTATTTTTTAAGTTGGAACCCTAACTTGACTGACTAGTGACTACCACCCTACTTCTTGGAAACTACATACACGTGCAAATCTACTGAATCAGAAGCTTAGTGTTGTAAATTAATGAACACTCACGTCTCATTGATCTATGCATATGCTACACGTAAAATAAAATACAAAAAAGTCAAACTATCATACTAATTATATGTAATAAAAACCCCGATATATAAATCCTAATGCCCTCTTTACATATCGTAGCAAACATTTTCGAATCATTCTCTATTCAACACCTCTTTTTCTTCCTTGTATTCCCCTCATTCTATTCTTTGGTTTGGTTTGGTATCACTTCAATCACAGAAAACGCATCAACTATATACACATCAATGGAGAAAATCGTCCATTGCATTTTAATTCTTGTCCTATCGATATTCTCCGTGAAGGGTGCAATGGGGAATATCAATACTAGTCATCTGATGAATCCTCGTACTATGACTTTCGTAGAGGCACAATGTAGACGTACTCGTTATCAAGAACTTTGTGTAAGAACTTTATCCAATTATGTTAATGCTACCTCACAAGATCCTCAAGAAATAGCTCAAGTTGCTTTGAAGGTAAGTTTAGTTAAGGCTATTAATACAAGATATTACATCATGAAGGTATGCAAAGAATTCAATCAAATCAACAAGGGCAAAAAGAATAATAATCAAGCCGCGAAAGATTGTTTAGATCAAATCTCAGATGGTGTTTCTCAACTTACTAACTCTGTTAAAGAGCTTCAAAATTTGAGGTTAGATGGTGAAAGAGCATTTGAATGGCATCAAAGTAATGTTCAAACTTGGCTAAGTACAGTGTTAACGGATGCATACACTTGTATGGAAGGGATGAATCATTTAGGTTATGCTTCTATGGGGGGTAACGTGAAGGCTATGATTAAAGCTAAGGTTCTTAATGTTGCCCAAGTTACAAGCAATGCTTTGGCTTTGTTTAATGGATTTGCTGCTAGACACAAGGCTTCTCATCATGCTGGATATGGCAAAAACAAACCCTAAAAGTTGTGATAGATTAATTGTCTTGTCTTGCTTTAGTTTTTTTGTTATGTATGTCACAACATATGTAATTTCACTTATGTGATTTCTCTTCTTTTGGTGCGAACAAGAATTAATAAGAAAATTACAAAAATCTCTACTCTCTCCTATTCTTTGATACACCATTTTACGCGATGTATCGGGACATTGAGTGATGTATCCGAAACCGAGATGCGATGTATCGGGACGTTGAGTGATGTATCCGAAATCGGAACGCCATGTATCGGAACGTTTTGGAATGTATCGGGATTCCACCAAATTTAAGAGATTTTGTAATTTGGAAAAGAGTAGAGATAGGATGTAATTAGCTCTTAACACTGTGGAATTCGTATAAAATTCCCAATTAATAATGTAACTTCATTGAATCTGTGAACATAAATTTTTGTATTGATTTTATTATATAACTAAAGAAATGAAAACATCAATATAGATTTTTTCCAAATAGGAGCGGATTTAAGAGTTGAATTATGGTTCCAGGTTCTCAATTTTTTGAAATTATGGATTCAAAATTTAATATTTATATTCTCCAAGATTTTTCAAGTATTTATATATGGTATAAGTAAAAAAATATATGGTCAAATGAAGTCATTTTTACAACCTAAAACTCGTTTGTTATGTCAAACAGTTAAATTGCTGGGAATAAGGTCACAAGCAAGTGGACCTATTTTTATCCATAGAGTTAAGTGGAGGGCTTCTTCCAAAATGGAACAAGTGAAAAAGAATTAATTCAACAAAATAGTATGTATACATCTCCTGTATATGTAGTGTATCAACATTATATTATATTGTATAAATATTTTGTAATGTATCAGAGATGTATATACCTTTATAGATTATTTATGAAATAATTTTACATTGCCATAATTCATTTTTTCAACAAGCTAATTTTTTTCCTTTCAATTCCACAACTCAAATCTCTTTTAAGCAGTGTCAAAATTAGATATGAGATTTTTTCGATATTCTGAGTGTTTTATTATATATTAGGAATATTTGGGCCATATCAAAATATTTGTGCTAACCATTACTTAATTAAACAGCCTTGTCAAAACAATGTCTATTTTCCAAAGAGGAAAGTTGATATCTCTAAAAGGTTACACGGACTCCACTGGCTTATAACAATTATTTAACACTTTGTTTGGACAGTTGTTAGTTGTTACATATTGTTTCATAATGTATCGTATTATATTGTGTTGTATTGTATTGTATCATACTGTGTTGTTTTAATGAATACAATATTTTGATAGATTGTATCGTTCTCCATCGTTACATAATGTTACACATCCATAATTTGAATGATAATTAACCTACAAGAAAAATAGGGTACGGAGTAGAGCTACTATGAAAAGGTAGAATAAAAGATAAAATATAATTATTAAATATTAAATAAAGATAAAATGAGAAGAAAATATTAAGGTAACGACACGATCACACCAAATCCGTCGTTACATAAAATTGATCTTTTCATCGTTACCTAAAGATGTATTTAAGATACAGTGCTTCAATGTTTGGAACTCAGAAATATATTCTTTTAAATAAATTAAAATAAGGTGAAAATTATTTTTACACTCCCAACTTTACTTTAAAAATCAAATTCCCTTTTCAACTTTGAGATCAAATTCCCTTTTCAACTATGAGAAATAACTATTTCCCCCTTTGTTTCTAATTGATTTTTTTTAAATACCTATTCTACCTTTACATCATCAACCTTTATCTTCTTTTTTTTATACTTCTTGAAAATCATAATAGTTTTACTTTTTAATTTATATAACAAATTTACTATAAAAATATTAATTTTGTTAAAAAAAAGTGAGAAATATTGATTGAGTATATAAGCTAATGTCGTTCTATAGTGAAATAAATGAACAGAAAAAAAATATTTTATTAATTTTAAAGAAATTTATAATGTGATAACCTTATAAATATATTTCCATGCAAGTAATAAAAAATAAAGATATATTTTATAACAGTTTCTTAAAATATCATCTATTTATATTCTAAATAATTTTAAATTATAATTTAGAAAATATTTCATTAGTGACAATCAAAATTCATTTATCTACGTAGAAAATAGAGAATAAGAGATAAGCATAATACATAAACATTTAACTTGAATTCAGCCGACATTTATGTCCTCCAACTTTGGTGTGTACAGGTAGACACTTAAACTTGTATAAAATTGAATAATTAGATACAGACACCCAATATGACAATTCACATGAGATACACTCTAACTAATTTGTATTATGTCATTTAGGACACATATTATGACATGTGAAGGACACATGTGTCTACTTATTAAAACTTATACAAAATTAAGTGCATACTTGTGCACACCAAAGTTGGAGGACATAAATATTAACTGAGACTCAAGTTAAAGAAAATGTTTATTTATTAGCCTAAAAGGAAAGTGAAACTTAAATATGAATGCACATAATATATAGGGAAAATTACACCAGGTGACAGCCCATAACATTTATTTACCACTTTTCTGACTTAAATTTACAAAATTACCCAAAATAGCCAATTCTAATAAAAGGGTCATATTTGATGTAATTAATGCATATGTAGTATAGGGTCCAATTCAAATAAAAGGGACCATTTAGCCATTTTATTTTGGATTTTTTTTTAAATAAATCTTTTTTTAAAACCTTTTGTAGTTTATACTTTTTTTGTTGCTCTTTTTTTTTTTTTAAAAAAACTTTTTCCTTTTCTAATTGTTTCACTTCTTTTGTGGAAAATGAATATTTATGTCGTTTTATTATTATTTTTATTTATTCTTATATTTATTAAGCTAAGAATGCATGATAGTCAAATAAATATCGATACGTTATGTGACAACCCATTCGTTTGGACGTTGGAATTAACTCATACTTTTAGAATAAGACTAAGACTAGTTAACATATATGGAAGGATGTTATATGAGCTATTTTAATTAAAAAAAGTTTTTATGTTAAGTGTTAAAGTCAAGAAGGTTGCTAAATAAAAGTTGGAAAAGGTTATTGTAAATGCTGTTAAGGAATTTCACTGAAATTTCGGTCAAATGTTTATGCAGTTTTCTCCTAGTATATAAAGAGTTAGAATGTCCATTACCTATCAAATCGAAGGTATACGAGTCTAGTTTCCAACGCACTAAACCTCTCGTCCACACGACATCAGAATAAAGAGTTATGCACGTTTCCGTGAGACTGCACAAGCAGGCAGCTCTAAGTGGGCCCCCCTAACTCTAAGTCGGTGGTCTTCTTAAAAGACCACCATCTTCGTCTTTTTTCTCATAAAATCAGTAGAAAACCCAGAAAAAAAGATAAACCCACGTTCCAATACTCCTTGGATGCTTGGATTCTCAACTTGGATGTTTAACGAAAGTTGTTGTACGTTGCGAGTTCATCGTTGTGGTATAATTTTCTTGTCGATTTAGGCTCCGGTTGTTGTTGCTGCAAGGAGGTAGAATTTTAATAGTATTATTTCAGACATTTTGGTTGAGGTAATCCTCTTTTTACAATCCTCCTTCGTAATTCCATATCCTAGTATCATCTTTATAGATTTTTGAGCCTCGTGGTGGTGTTTTTGATATTGTGGCTGTGGGCAGCCCCTTTGTCTTATTTAGATTGGCTGTTATTGTGGTTTATTGATGGTGTTAAAGTGCTAGAGGTAATGGAGGGACTGGTGTGATTCTTATTACAGTCGCATACGATGGTTGTTGGATTGAACGGAGTGAAGTACGCCTAGTTATGTTGCCTCGGGAGCTTGTCGCTCCTTTGAGATGTCGTTGGAATGTCTTCAAGGGAGTTAGCTACTGATTATTGTTGTTATTTGCCTCATTTTAAAGTTTGGACTTGGCTGGTCATGAGTGTGGCAATAGCGTCTTATTGATTAGTCATGGCTTGTTCTTGCAGCTTCGCTGATTTCCGCATTGTTGCATTACTTTTGTTGGGCAATCTTCATAGAGATACCTTTTCGGCGTTGGTTGAAAGATATGTTAAGGCTATTATTTCTCTTCTGGCATGATCCTAATGGCCTAAGCTTGTTACGGCCGGTATATTGTCACTATTTGACTTGTAGCCCTGTATTGTTGAGTTGGCTATGACCATATGATATAATGTCTATCGGCGACACTCCACTCCTTACTTAGTAGCCTAGAAAATCATATTATGATTATATTTTGATTAATTATGATTACTTGTTATGGTTGTGATATTTTATCGTCTAGCTGCCGCCTATGAGCTTGTTTTGGCCTCACCAGACACTGACATTGCAGGGTTCTTGAGCATACAAATTGATTCTTATACCGAGTTTAAGGGCCGGGTAGACCGAGTCTAAGGGCCGGGTAGACCGAGCCTACGGGCCGGGTAGACCGAGCCTTCTGGCCGGGTAGACCGAGCCTACGGGGCAGGTAGATCGTGCCTACGGGTCGAGTAGGCTGTACCTACGGGGCAACATATATGTGTTGTACCACAGAGCCTCAGATTTGCGTTGATTCATGGCACATGTACATTCAGACAGTTCAGATCATGGCACAGGTACATTCAGACAGTTCATATCAGATTATCATTGGGACCCAGGTAAGGGGGCTAATATGGGTATTTAGCGACTGTTTGCGCTCATTAGGACTTATAGTAAATGAGTGTTGTTTGTACCTGTCGGGCTTATGGGGCCTGATCAGGTTATTGCTTGTTATGTGTTTATATTGTCTTACTGTAGGGAGATAAAGTATTGTACTTGTGTTCACCCCCACCCTTTCGTTCTATCATTATACTTCAGTTTTAGCTTTTAATCTGCCTTACATGCTCGGTACATTATTTTGTACTGACGCCCCTTGCCGGGGGCGCTGCATTCATGCCTGCAGGTCCTCAGCGATGACAACACAGGGCTGCTGATTAGCACAACCGCCTATCCAGCTGATTGGTTGACTCTTTTCTTTCAGGGGTTGCCGGAGTCCCAGAGGTCTGCTTGTTTTGCTTTTTAAAGATTTTGGGTAGGCCGGGGCCCTGTCTCGTCCAAGTGTTATATTCGTAGAGGCTTGCAGACTAGTGTGTTGGGTTGTATAGCCACGCTATTGGCCACGTTGGCCTTGCTTTCTGGTTGGTTGATGTTTGATAGCAGCTTGACATATTTTCTTTGGTTACGTACCTATTTTCAGCTCCTGTATAGATATCATGGTGGCTTTGATGGCCCACATATAGCGTTTATTCTTTCCTAGATACCATGGTGGCCTCGACGGCCCAAATAGGCTGATGTGCTAGCTGGTTATTGCTTTATATAAATTGTTGGGAGTAGTTGTTTTCATTGTAGAGCTATTTTCAGGGGCCTTGCCGGCTGAGGGCTTATTTTTAAGTCGAGATATACTTGTTTGTTTTCTTGACTGTGTGTGGCTGCCATGCGCCATTAGCAAGTGGTTCAGCAGGGTCGGCTCAAACCTAAGTTTTGGCATCAGGTGCCAATTGCAAGTTGAATATAAATGTATAATGTAAAAATAAAAGTCATAAAAAATAGGAGTAATAAGATTAAATTTGAGAGTTGTGAAAAAACAAGTATTTTTAGGAAGGAGTGAGTAGGAGAAAAAAGAGTGATTCCATAGCGTATTAACCCTTGTCTACAGTTGAGAGCAGGAGCATCGGGTCACTCGGTTTTGAGCTGATTATCTGGTAAACTTATATTCATCACTTTCTATTCTACCAATTTGTCCATCACATTTACCACTATGTATTTGCAAAATTCATTCCTCCTCCTTCTTCAATGTGGTTGTTTGAATCTTTTGTGTAGTGAGTTTTGAGTGAAGTAATTAGGGAAAAGATCCCCCGATTATTAGCCTTAGAAACCTCTTTTTATAGAATGAATTAGTCTTAGGAACATTTGGAAAGATGTTGGGTTCTGAATATAAAGATAACTTGTGAGTTGGAGCAGCAAATTGGTGCCCTTTTTATGACAATGTAAAGCATGTTATCTATAACCTTAACCTGGCACTCAAAATACAATTTTCCTTTCACAAAACAAAAAAATAGAACAGGACTAGTAGTACAACTTTTCATTTCTAAGTTAGAAGGTCATACTTTATCGAAAGGGGAGCCTTGACGTAACTGTAGCTGGTAAAGTTGTTGTCATAGGGTTATCTAGCCCGAAAAACCCGTCCTCAATTTGGATTGCAGGCTGCAACTTGCCTGCACGAAGCAGGAATCACTAGTGATCACCGGTCATCCATATGGCGGTGAATTCATTCCTGGGACTTGTACACACCGCCCGTCACACCATGGGAGCGAGCCATGCCCGAAGTAGTTACCTTAACCGCAAGGAGGGGGATGCTGAAGGCAGCACGAGTGACTGGAGTGTGACCAGGAGGTCACGAGTTTGAGATGCGGCAATAGCCTCTTGTAGAAGTGTAGGGAAGGCTGCGTCCAATCATTTTCCATGCCCCGTGCATAGCCAGAGCTTAGTGCACCCAAACTGCTTTTTTGATGTCATACTTCACCAAAATTAACCTCCGCCACTATTACAGCAAGAGTCATTAATCTTTATACTGACCTGCACTAAATATTGATAGTAATTGATTGATATTGTGTTTAATAATGAAAGAAATAAGGGAAAAGAGCCACACAAGAGGGTTTCAAGGTGTAGTTTAATAGAATGCATTATTTTCTGCTTATTGAGTTAGTAGTTTCAATATGAAGAATAGCCAGAATGCACTTAGCTATTGTTGTAAAATGTGAAGAGACTTTTGTTGGGGGATTCTAGTTGCTATGCTGCTTAGGTGGAAGGTTCAAAATTAATGAAAAAGTGACCGCTTGTTTTCAAGGATGCCATTGCCTTAATATCTGTTTTTGGTATCAGTTGTTACATTTTGGCAAAGTCATCGAGCACCATGCTTTAAGTTTATGAATTCTGTCTTTGATCACTCAACTGTTTCCTAGTCACAGGCTCACAGCAAGAAAGCAATATACCTCTCTTATTAGGTTTCAGTTCAATCATTTCACTCATAATGCTGCTATATCGTTTCATACAAAATTATCTACTAGCTAGTTATTGTCCAAAGCATAAGGTATGAATTAGTAGTACTTGGTGTCCCTTACTTATGAGTTATGCATACCTCGACACAATGCTTTTGATAAGCATGTTTTTGAATTTGAGCCAAATGATTTCATATGGGAAAATTTAATCACTCCCTTCGTTCCAATGAATGTGAGATTGTTTGACTTGACACGAAGTTTAAGAAAAAAAGAAATAATTCTGAAACTTGTGGTATAAAACAAACTATAGACATTTCTATGGTTAATAATCATCTAATTAAGGGATGGAAAGCTTAAAGTTTAATTGTTTAATATAGAAATGTCTCATTCTTTTTTGGACAAACTAAAAGGAAAACATCATATAAATTGGACATAGGGAGTATTTGTTCTGCTAAGCTCTCTTTACTTCTCTTTTTCCTGTCGTTCTTTCTTAATAGTAGTTGAGTTAGTTGGGATTATTTGGTTAACTTCGTCTCGATTTCTCTTTCGGGTAAGTTCAGTTGATTCCGTGACTCTTGTACAGATCGTGTATTAATCTAATATAGCTATAGGATACTCCCCTTACGCGAATTACTGCATGTTTTTCTTTTTGTTTTGATGTAACAATTCGTCCTTGTGGTGATGCTATTATCTGTCAATGATCTGTGTCTCTTGCTCTTCGTCAGGAACATGGTTGAAATTAGTCTGCTATAATCATCTAACATCTATTGCTTGTTGCTCTTTCCCTTGATGTTACCATATTTGATCTTTTCGTGTTTCTTTCTTATTTTCCTTAGGACCATTAGTGTACTTTTTAGTTAGCAGTGAATTAGAAGAAGAGAAGAGAAATTCAGATAAATCATTTCCAAGGCCATCTTTGTGATCTTCTGTCCATTCAGAAAATAATCGCATACTAACGTAGAGCTGCTTGTATAATGTCGTAAATGGCTTCTCAGAAAAGTAAGGAAGAAGGCATTCGAAAGGTATTAGCAATATGGGAAGAAAACCCAAAAGTTTAATCATCACACTCCTGGGGAAAACTGTGTTTCTTCAATGGAATATCAATCCAATACTGCTTCCTCATTCTCTTGGGAAAACAATATAATATTTGAAAATCTTAGGATTACAACAACAACAACAACAACGACATACACAATGTAGTTCCACAAGTGAGGTCTGGGGAGGGTAGTGTGCACTCAACCTTATCCCTACCTTGTGAAGGTAGAGAGGTTGTTTACGAAGGACCCTCGGCCCAAGTAACCACATACAAAACTAATATGAAAAAGAAATACAGTAGTGAAGAAGTCATGCTAAAAATAATAGAGAAAAGAACAAGAGCAATAGCAAATATTACAATAACCTAAGCAAAAAGGTAATTAGATTAACAGGAAAATCGAAAAAGAAGATAGTGAGAGAGTAATAATAATAATACAGATAGGGAAAACTAGACAACACTTGACTACCTACTAACATTCTACCTTAATCCTCAACCTCCCTATCCCCCTATCTTATAGAATGAAGACACAAAATTAAGAGATAGAACATCTTTGATAAGATGTTAAAAGATCGAGATACGTGTCTTGATTTATGCTACCCTCCATATTTGATACTTTGGTTTTTAGGCGAGTATATAAAGCTTTATGGCTTGACATTCTTTTGCGAGTTAAACACTTATTTTCTTGTTCCCAAATTCTTGTGTCATGGTATCAGTTTATGATTTGTGAATAAATGTAGTGATTTTTTTTTTCCCTCTTCTCACCGGTGCGGCATTTTAGGTTACTTTCTAAGTCTTCTCTTTTCTTTGTTGGCCTCATCTATGTTGCTCGGACTCTTCAAAAATGTCACGTGTGCGTGTAAGTAGTGTATTTTTGGAGAATCCAATATGGGTGCAGCATCGAAAGTGAAGAGTCCGCGCAACTTAGGGCCTCATTGCCTTTTGATATTTTTCTCAATTAGTCTGCAGTTAATTAGTTAAGCATTGTATGGTTTTCTTAGACAATATGTATAGAGATAAACTGAGTGTTTTAGAAGCTAAATTGGTGCCACTACCTAATTCTCATCGTGCTTGATCAAACTAAGGCATTAAATTGGGGACAGAGAAGTAGTAAAACTTTTGCAAGCAGCCATCAACTTAGAACATTTACTCAAGATTCTGGAAAATGCATTGGAAGTTTCGATAGGTTTCCAAGAGGATGTGATAATTAGTTTGGCCTACTGGTATTGTTGTGTTCATTTCACTAAACTGTATTTGAAAACTTGTCCTGTTCCATAAAATTTTGCACTCTTCTAAATTCCACTACCTAATGATATGCTTTCGTGTTTCTAATCACTTCTTGTTCCTTTGTGTTGTTACACCAAATATGTACTAGGTTATGGCGCCTAATAAGGAATGGATGCAACTTGTTGATAGGCGACTTGATGATGCTTACATAATTGGGGTGCAAAAATTTGTGGATTTTGCTTTCAGAAGAACAGGAGAAACGGATGAAATACGATGTCCTTGTGTCAAATGTTGCAACACAACTCCCGGAACACGCAAGATGGTTAGGGATCATTTAATAGTATATGGAATAATTCAAAAATATACTTTTTTGGTATCATCATGGGGAGAGGCTTGGTGAGCCACAATCAGATTCTGAATTTGAAGACGATGATGAAAATGGTTCAGGTGGAATAAGCGCTGAGAGCTGAAAGACACTAATTCCTCCGAGGCTGAATTGTTGGATGAGTTGAATGCACTTGAAACAGAAAATCAATCGCTAAGAAGACGGATGATAATCTAGAAAGGGAATATGAACGTCTTGCGAGTGAAGTTTTTGGTCAACCTTCATCGCCAACATCTTCAAGTGCACAAAATAGAGATTGAATCATTTAACCGGTTAAGTTGTTTATTTGCCATTTGATTGTCTACTCTATATCTATAAACATTTATATTAGTTGATGTTATACTTTTTAGCATTCATATTAGTTTATGTTTTACTCTTTTAACAACTGTTGATGACTAGCATAGTAGTTAGACCTTACTCAAACTTTTTTTATTTAGGCTTGTGTTTAGGCTGTTATACAACTTTGTTTGATGTTCACATTTGTACATGCTGCAATTATATTTTTTGATCTGTTAGAATTGACAAATAAGATGTCATAAAAAGTTTTTTGCTTACATGGTCGTGTTCATTTGTACAGCACGACGAGATTCCCATTATTCCAACTGTTTGCCAAAGGACTCCTCTACCCATTTTTTTGGCAGATATCCTCTCAACTCCTTTTGCTCTCTTTTGCTGCCCTGTTTGCCTTATTGTTGTTACTTGTATTTTTGTCTGTTGTAACAATGCCTTTATCCTTGATTTTGTCTCCTCCTTGCAATTATCATTGTCTAGTGTAGCAAACTTGTTAGTCATACTCAGACCATTATCAGGTTGATTTGCTTTAGGCTTTCATGCAGGTGTGTTTGATAGGACGGAAAATGTTTTCTTGGGAAACAAATGAGTTTCTTACTTATTTTCTAGTGTCTGGTAGGTAAGCAAGAGAATATTACGCATAATACATAAATGTACCATTTAACTTGGACTTAAGTGGCATCTATTGCCCTCCAACTTTGGGTGTGCATGAGTAGGCACTTAAACTATTCAAAAGTTGAACAAATAGATACACACGTCCTATGTGGCATTCTACGTGGCAGTTCGCGACCTACTTGACATTGTGCGCGTATTATGCCACATCGGACACGTGTGCCTACTTGTTCAACTTTATATAAGTTTAGGTGTCTACTTGTGCCCATCCAAAGTTGGAGGGCATAGATGCCAGCTAAAGTCAAGTTTTTTTTTTTGTTTTTAATGACAAGGGAAACCCGCAGCCGCTACCCTTTGGGTGCGCACAGGGTAAAACCCCCGCTCCTATGTAATAGCTCACAAACCACACAGGAGAGGTAACCCGCACTAGGCAAGCCTGGTGCGACGAGCTCGACCCAGAAGGCAAACCCCTTGCCTTCGCAAGGCAAGGGGTTTCGAACTTGAGACCTCCAACATGAAAGTCCCAAGCCCAAACCACTGGGCCACCCCGAAGGGTGCCAGCTAAAGTCAAGTTAAATGGCACATGTATGTATTATGTCAAAATATTATCTGAAGAACATTTATATATTATCAAGCAAAATACTATGGAAGCGGGATGAGATGGGGAATTGGGATTCGGGGCTAGGGGATGGGAATGGGATGGTCAAGGGGTGAAGTTTGGCGGGGTTGGGTGTGTGGAGAGGAGATAATACTTGGAATGTCACTTGTGCATCTTATTTTTTCTACTTCCATTAGGGAAGTCATTTTTAAGAAACTTGTTTTCCTAGAGAAAATATTTGGACCAAATAAAGGAAAATTGGAAAATATTTTCCTCCGTACCAAACACACCAGAATTCTCGTCTCTTCTTCCCCTTTGGAACTGTTACCCCTTGTATTTCCTTATTTTCCATAATTCTCCTCAAACTTTTCTTCACTTGTTTCCCTTTTCCTATATTTGAATCTGCAGCATAATCCTTGGGCCTTTCTATTCTGGTGTTTTCTTTCTCGCTTGGTTTATGTGTTTGATTGGGTTCTTCTTCCTCCTCCTTAGGGTAAAGTTTAGGTTGTATTACACAATACTCTTTCTCATTGTTTACATGTAACTTGCATCTTTTACAATACTTTGGTACATAATTATACTTAATGTAAATCCACTATTTCCCAGAGTATTTTTTACGCGTTTCGACACTAATTCTGTGAGAAGATCTACCTCTACTTTAACCCTAGTGTTAGAGTGGAAAACCTAACCCCCAATGTGGAGGTAGAGAATATTATATATTGACAAAATATTATCTAAGTATTACATAAGTGGTACAGAAGAATAAGTAAATTACAATATGTGTACAAATAGGTTAAGTAACTCTAATACCCCCTTCAAGCGAAACGGTGGTGGACGAAGGCCAAGCATTGCGCGGAAAGATTCAAACTGAGGCCGAGGAAGACTCTTGGTAAAGATGTCAGCCACCTGAAGCGTGGTCGGGACAAACTTAGTGTAGAGTTTACCAGACGACACAAGCTCCCGAATGAAGTGATAGTCCAGATCAATGTGTTTTGCCCTCTTATGAGACACAGGATTTTGTGTGAGAAAGAGTGCACTCCGATTGTCACATAGCAGCGTGGGGCGATCAGGAGGCAAGGCATGGAGTTCGCGAAGCAAGTGAGTGATCCATACAATTTCAGCCGCAGTATTCGCCATGGCTCGATACTCCGATTCACAACTGGAGCGGGAGACAGTCGGTTGTTTCTTAGCACTCCAGGATACTAAGTTTCCACCAAGGAAAATAGAGTAGCCATAAGTAGAACGGCGAGTTTCGAGACATCTGGCCCAATCAGCATCCGAGTAACCAAGAATAGAGACATTATGCGGCTTGGTGAACAACAGGCCATAGGCAAGTGTGCCTTTGACATACCGAAGAATGCGCTTGACACACTGGAAATGAAAAACAGTCGGTGTCTGTAAGAACTGACTAACCTGGTTCACTGCATAGGACAGATCCGGACGAGTAATGGTAAGGTACTGCAATGCTCCGACTAGAGACCGATAATGAGTTGGATCCTGAAAAGGATCACCAGCGGTGATGAAGGACTCATGAGGAGCTAAGGGGGTGTGCACAGGCTTAGAATCAAGCAAAGCAGCACGTTCAAGGATATCACGAGCATACTTGGATTGGCTGAGAAATAACCCATTATCAGTATAGGTCACTTCAAGACCAAGAAAATAATTGAGAGCTCCAAGATCTTTAATAGCAAACTCCTGGTGTAAACGAGAGATAAACGCAACCATGAGGTCAGTTCGGTTTCCAGTGAGGATTAAATCATCAACATAGACGAGCAGGTACATAATGCAGGAGGAGCGTTTGAAAACAAACAGAGATGTATCTGAGCGACTGCACGTAAAACCATTGTTGAGAAGGAAGGAACTTAATCGCTGAAACCAAGCACGCGGAGCCTGCTTGAGGCCGTATAACGCTTTGTTCAAGCGACACACATGATCAGGAAACCGAGAGTCTGCAAAGCCAGGGGGTTGTTCCATATGAACAACTTCATTCAGATGACCATGCAAGAAGGCATTTTTGACATCAAGCTGATGAAGCTTCCAATTGTTGATAACGGCAAGAGATAAGACAATTCGTACCGTAGAAGCCTTAACCACCGGACTAAAGGTGTGGGAATAATCTAAGCCAGGGATTTGAGTGAAGCCTTGAGCCACCAGTCGCGCTTTGAAACGTTCAACAGACCCGTCTGAGTTGTACTTAGTGCGAAAAACCCATTTGGAACCAACAACATTACTGGATTGCGGACGAGGCACCAAAGTCCACGTAGCATTTTGAGTTAGAGCGGACATTTCCTCATGCATTGCAGCCATCCACTGTGGGTGCTTAGCAGCCGACTTGAACCCTCTTGGTTCAGAAGAAGCAAATAAAGCGCTAAAGAGGCGATGAGTTTCAAGATGAGCTAAGTTGGCTTGATGTCGAGTGGAAGGTTTAAAAATGCCTGCCTTGGACCGAGTTACCATGGGATGAACTGCTGGAGTGGACACTGATGCAGGGAGCTGAGGTGGAGCCAAAGAATCACCTAAATCGGCAGCCATAGTCGGCAGAGATGGGGCAGCAGGTTGTTGCGAGGGAAGGCCGACCCGAGACGATGTGGAAGGAACAAGGACTGGCGGCACTGCAGCGGGTGAAACATCAGACGGAGCAGCATGTAATGGCTGGGATACTGCCGGGTTATCACTGTGAAAACCATCCAAACAAGGAGGACATAGAGAAGGCAAATGCGTTGAGGCTGGCGAAGACGAAGAACTAGTGATCACGGAGGATTCTGCCGGCATGGAAGACGGCTCCAAAAAGGTTGAGAGATGCAAGGAGTTTAAGTCCGTTGATGAAGTAACGCCCGAAAAAGGTAAAGAGTGCTCATCAAAACGAGCATGGCGAGTAACATAGATGCGAGACGTTGCCGGATCAAGACACCGATAACCTTTGTATTGAGAGCTATAACCGATGAAGATGCACGGAAGACTTCTTGGAGATAACTTGTGATTTGTATAGTCTCGAAGATATGGAAATACTCGGCAGCCATAGACCTTGAAGGTACGATAATTGGGCTTCTCAGAAAACAAGAGCTCAAAAGGAGACTTATTGTTCAAAACCTTCGAAGGTAGACGATTGATGATATAAACAGCGGAGCTGAACGCATCTACCCAATAAGAGGTAGGAGCATTTGCATTAAAAAGCATGGCCAAACCAGTCTCCACGATGTGACGGTGTTTTCTCTCAACTCTGCCGTTTTGCTGGGGCGTATACGGACAAGATAACCTGTGAAAAGTGCCATTTTCTTCAAATAGTCGACGAGCAGTGTGATTAACAAACTCTGTGCCTCCATCACTTTGAAAAACCTTAATTTTTCGAGAAAATTGAGTTTGCACAAACTTCATGAAAACAGACAAAACAGCAGCAAATCCAGACTTGGTTTTGAGAGGATAAAACCAAGTGAAGCGAGAGTAGTCATCAACAAAGGCCACATAATACCTATAGTTATCAGTAGATGTAATAGGCGCAGGGCCCCACAAATCACAATGTATTAAGTCCAAAGGATGCAAAGATCGTTTATTATTTAAATCAAATGACAAACGGTGTCCTTTAGAGAGTTGACAAGAAGAGCAAATGACTGGTTTGGGTAAAATAGAAGTAACAGACAAAGAACCTAACTTATGTAAAAGTAAAACAGTATCAAAGGCAACATGCCCTAAACGACTATGCCAAAGTTCATAAGATGCCTTCAAACTTGAATTTGTAGTAGCCGCCAAAGCTTGATGTTCATTATGCAAAACATATAGCCCATTCTCACATTTGCCTCGAGTTAGAACCTGTTTCGTTTTTCTGTCCTGAATCTGAAAAAACGATTTGGAGAACAAAACATCCACCGGATTATCATGTGTTAGTTTACTAATGGACAAAAGATTCTTGGCAAGATGTGGAACAACCAGAACATCACGCAAGTGCAGATTATTAGAAACAGTAGAGGAACCCGTATGAGTGATAGGAAGAGCAGTACCATTTCCAAATGTCACGTTAGCATTGCCGGAGTATGGAGAAGCATGAGGAACACTTGGTGAAGACGAAGTCATGTGATCAGTGGCCCCGGAATCAACATACCAATCAGGGGCAGCAGTAGTGACATGACATTGGGCATTGAACGCTTGAGCCAAGTTTGCGTCACGAGAGGCAGCTTGAGCGGCAAAGGTAGCAAGAGTGGGACAAGCACTTGCATAGTGGCCATCAGTACGACATAATTGGCAGTGAGGGGGCCTGCGGCCACGACCACGACCACCCGAACCACCACCGCCTCTGTTAGAGCGACCACGGCCGCTGACGAGAGAGGACTGCCGAGGCGACTGGGCAGTGAAGGCAGCAGGCAGCGAGGATGCGGCACCATGAAGGGATTTGAGAAAAAGTTCATGACTCTCCGCCTGTGAGAGTAAGTCGCGAAAGGTAGGCGCCGGTTTGGTGGCACGAATGGCAGTGGAGAAAGTCTCAAAAGAGGCTCCTAAGCCGCATAAAAACCAATGAAGTTTATCGATATCATCAACAGGCTGACCAATGGCAGCCAACTGATCACAAACGGATTTAAATTGACGACCAAATTCAGCAACAGATAATGAACCTTTGACCAATTGACGAAGTTGATCGCGCAGATTATGGACGCGTTCAACAGAAGAATTGCTATAGGCAGATTCAAGCGCAACCCAGATTTGGCGGGCTGTTGTGAGACCCAAAATTTCAGAGACCGCCTCTTCCGTAAGGGAAGAATTAAGGATAATGACAGCCCGTTGATCAATGGCAAGCCAGGCATCATAAAGAGGATTCAGAACCTCTTTGCCATCCGTAAGAAGAGACGATGGAGGAGCTACGGAGGACCCATCAACATGATCCAATAAGCGTTGATAAGAAAGTAGGGGCAGCATCTGATTTTTCCAATAGAGATAATTGGTGGAGGAGAGCTTAATTGTAATCATGTGTAAAACAGTGGCAATGGGAAGAGTGGCATCGCTGGTGGAGGGGGCAGCCATGATCGAATGGAGAAGAGGGGAGAGGAAAAGCGAAGGAAGAAGAAGAAGAGAGGAGGCAGCAGCGAGAGAGGAGCGGCGGCGGGAGGGTAGAAGTAGGAAAGATTAGGCTGATACCATGTTAGAGTGGAAAACCTAACCCCCAATGTGGAGGTAGAGAATATTATATATTGACAAAATATTATCTAAGTATTACATAAGTGGTACAGAAGAATAAGTAAATTACAATATGTGTACAAATAGGTTAAGTAACTCTAATACCTAGCACAACTAGATCACGTCTGATTCCTTGTAACCATATCCACCTTCCTATTGTCGTGGACAACAACTTCCTTAACAAAATTATTTGGTGGGAAGGAAATCCAAGTAATGGTGATTGTTGTTTCTTCGTCCGGATCAAACATAGGATCCCACTTAGATACGCATTGGGTAGGACCAATTCATGTGGGTGATATAGAAAGTGGCTTCGATAATCCTCCAACCATGTTTCCCTTATTAGAACGTATCTATTTTGAAATAATCTAATAAAATATAGTATTCACCTTTCAACTCACATTGTTTTCGGATCAAACGTCTCAATTCCTTAATATCGTTTGAAAATTTCCAAACAGCATATTGGAGGTTCTCTTTCACCATCATCTCTCCAACTTCATCCCCCGCCCACACTATCATGTGCTCTCTGTGCAATTATGTAATTGGTTTCATATTCTTCATTGAGTTGCTAGGATTTAGGGCTGCAACATAGTTTAGAATCTTGCCACATCGTGAAAGATTCATTGCTTAGTGGAAGTCTAAGTCCATGACATGAGCAGAGCCACCTTAGGGCTTAGGCGAAAGGTGGTCCAGTGCACACCCTTTGTCCAAAAATTAGATGGGCATACATTGATTAAATGTTAGCTATTATAAATGTATATTTAATTATTTAAACCCTTAATACAACTAAAAATATTTGCACTCTTTTCACCAAATTCTTAAATGAACTAAAAAGTAGCACAAACAAATTGAAACTGATGAAGTATAGTAAAATTCAAAATCAACACGTATAATAATATCATACACAATCTAAATTCTAGATCTACTTCTAATTATCGTCATCATCATCACCACAAATATCGAATCATGCAGTAGAATGCATTTTCTATACAGTCAGCATTTTACGTGCAAACCGACCCTGTTTGATTCGGGTCTGGACCCTCTCAAACTCCGAGATCCGACAAGGAATAGTAATCCCACCCGGATAATTAAACCCATATTCATCTTCAACTTGTCTCAATAATTCACTAAACAAAGGATGATTAAAATAAATTACAGGAACCAAAACCCTCTTACAATCTCCATCTTTGTGTCCTACATAAATTGCCATATGACCTTTTGGCACCATTACCTTCTCTTCATGCCCGATATGTACGTAACCACGCCCAGAGCCTGAACCGGAAGCCTTAGAGCAAATAGCATTGGCTTTTGTTTTGAGACTTTGGGTCCATTTCAAGAATCTTGAAAGTGTTTTTGCGCGTATAAGTGAAATGACATGATTTTTTAGGACAAAACCGTGGAGCTTGGTCATGTTATAATATATACGTGCACTACAAGAAAAATGACTTTTTTTAAAGATGGAGAACTGTCAATAAAAACTTGATACTTGACCAGAAAAGATCATATATAACAACTAGTAAAACCCAATTGTTATAGATTTCACCGCTATAATTCAATAACGACCAGATTATATTGCTGGTCGTTAATTAGGAAAGAAGGGAAGGGAAACTTGAGAGAGTAAAGTGAGTCTCTCTCAAGTTTTTGTCCCTAGAAGAAAACTGTTTCATTTCAGAATATTTGTTTTCTCATAGTTTTAAAGCAATAGATTATGAACAAGAACGTGTTGGGTGGGTGGCGTGGGTGGAGGGAATTAAAATAATACTGAATTAGAAAAATTAAAAAGTAACAAAGAATCAATTTTGTAGTATTCCCTCTTTTTTTTTTCTTTCCAATTTATGTCGTATCATTTGATTTTTGAGAGTTAAATTTTTTTTTAAATTTTGACGGTGAGTTATGACATAAATTTTTTATAATTTTTGAAATAAAATTTATGTATTTAAAAATAATATTAAAATATTATAAATTATAATAACTAATCACTCAAAATATTTGAAAAAATATTATATAAAAAAACGCATTTGACTCTTTCAAAGATGTTACATATAGTATTAGATAGCGGAAATAGTAGAATATGATAGAAGTCAATGAAGACGGAGTACATAAGTCTCTATGGAGTACTACTTATTTGACTTTTATATATAATTACCACTTAAAACATCCAATTTTTTTTTTAATTAGAATTGCGTGGTAAATACCTTTTTAGTCAATCTGTTGGGTTTTTATTTTCTTTTTTCATGACTTGATGTTAGAGGTGGGCATAATTTGAGTCAACCCAAAATTTAAGTTGAAATTCGAATTTTTTGAATATTTGATTTGTTGTTTTGGATGATAATTGATAGGTTGGATTTTTTATTTTATTTTGTGAAAATATATATCATATATTCATTTCTATTTATATCATATGTGTTCAATATATATAAATTTAATTTTCAAATGTCTAATAGATTAGTGTCCTACGGTTTTAGTGACTTCAATCCTTGACAACAGTAGAAAATTATACATTCTAACTTCTAAGAAACAAACAATTAAGTGAATTTTGAGTAGGGCTGGGCATTCGGTAATTCGGTTCGATTTCGGTTTATTTTTTTCGGTTTTTTCGGTTTTCGGTGCTTGTATTTGTTGTACCGAATACCGAACCGAAATAATTCGGTTTGGTTCGGTTTTTAATATTTCGGTTCGGTATTTGTTAGTTCGGTTTTTTTGTTATGGGCCTGCTTAGTGGGCTTTTTAAAATTTAAAATTTTACAATTTTTATTTTTATTTTTCAGCTTAATTTTTATTTTTCAGTTAATAATTAATATAATATTAATTTTAAATATTATTATAAAATTATAATATAGTGTATTTCGGTTAAACCGAAATACCGAATAATACAAAATTACATACCGAATACCGAACCGAATTACTGAAAATATGAAAACATATACCGAAAACCGAACCGAAAACCGAAACACTGAAACTGAAACACCAAAAAAATTCAGTTCGATTCGGTGTTTCGGTATTTATGCCCAGCCCTAATTTTGAGGTTGTCAATTGTACCGCCTTAAAAACTCAAAAGTCAAAATAGAAAACTGATTTAAAATTATTTAAATCGATTAATTCAAGATCGAACTGATAAATTTAATCCAATTCAAACTTATTTATATTATAATTTCTTCAATTAAAAAATCAAAAATCGAAATCGAAATCGAAATATTCCTTTTCAATTGGAATGTTCGTCCACCCCTACTTGATACTAGTCAAAATTGGAGACAAATTCATAACATATCACGAAAATTAATATGAATGGAATAAATAAATTCCAGATAAGAGAAAGTATATGTAATATAATTTGGTATATTTAATATAATTTGGGTTGGTGGTTGGAAGTTTCCACTTTCGTTTTTCAGTAGTCAAAGACTAGCTCCATCATACGACTATTAAACTTTTGTTTAGTAATTAAATATATAATTTTATCTCATACTATTTCTTTTTTATCAGCTTCACAAAAAAGATGTCAACCCTCCCTTTCCTAAGCTATAAAGAAATTCTAGCATATTTTATTTGGAAAACTTACCAAAATTTCACTATTTTAGGAGCTAATTACTTAGATACACTTTAGTTTGTAATATTGCAAATTTTACCAGATTTTTACGCATACAGATACGTTCAGATACATAATCTCGCTCGCCTCCTTCCCATCTCGATCGACACTCTCCTATGTATATGTATATGGTATCCAGATATATATGGATTACACCAATTACATACAGATACTTTTACCTAGTTTGTGTCTAGTGTGATTTGCATGTATCTGAAATACATGACTATCTCGCTCGCTGCCCTCCACATCTCGTTCGCCTCTCTCCCTATTTTAGTATTCAATTTTTTTCCCCTTATTAGAAAAGGGAGAGGTCCCTTTCTACATGTTTAATTGTTACTCTAAGGTGGTGATTAAAATAAGAACCATTTTCATTTAGAGAATTTTCCAGAAGTTCTATTCACGTTTCAATTTTCTCTGTAAATTCACTCAACATAATTAATATCAGCATCACTTATGCCAACATTACAAATACACCATGTTTATACACCTTACCAAACGACTTAGTGTTGAAAAAAAACATTTAATCGTAAAATACAAGCTTTAATACTGAGATTATCTCCATATGAATATCCAAAGGTAACCAAGCAAGATAGTTGAAAGTGAATCCAACTCTACATGCCAATAAGATCACTCTACAGTCTACTACAATGACTAATCAGTATTGTCTAACACTTGGTTGCATTTATAACTTAGGACATACACTTGATCAATAAACTAATATCGTCTTCTCGAGTTGCCAAAAGAAGGATTTCAAACCAGTTGGTCATATGATGACCGATGCAATGAAACTAACTTGTACACATTAAAGTCAACCAGACAACTAATCGACTTACGGTTCTGAAATTTTTCAAACAGCTGGAGGCTGGAGCATTGAGAATATAGCAAGAATGTCTAAAGATTATGTCCTTTTGAGAAGATAGCCCAGATGGATTGCCACCAACACAATGATGACAACATATAGAGTTGGGATACCACCACGACTTCTGTTACGTTCCCGTCTCAAGAGTTCCTGCATAGGGGAAAGCTCAACAAGTTCAAAGACAGAATTCAAAAGGCAATATTTTAGCTTCTTGGAGCCAGATTATGCAAAGGCCACTCTTTTATGCGCCATTCATTTCAATGCAAATAGAGTGTTGAACTCGAAACTTCAAAAACGCAACCCAGCCTGACCCTTCTTTGTTTGACAAAAGGGAGAGATGTTGGGTATATATAAGAAATAAGGATTAAACCCTAGCGACGTGTTGTAAGGTCGTGGGGACCTAGGAATAAAGCGGACAACATGGGGGCTGAGCTGTTACACTGATAGCATTGCAGTAAGTTTTAAATTGAAAAAATGAATATTCTTACTTATTGTCATGATTTTTATTTTCAAATGTATGTAAAATTAAGTATTAGATATCAACACTATGATTGACACAACTTTCAATCTCTTGAGAGAACTGAAGATAACAACCTGCTCAATAAACAAAGCTAATATGGTCCATCAAAAGCCTAACCTAGAGTGTCAGACTACTGAGTTCATTTTTACCTATGCAAACAGCAATGCAATGCATTTTTAATTGCCTCCTTTTTTCTACCCAAAAGCAAATCATGGCCCTTTCTTCCTATCCTTAATCACTTTCTACCACCTCAATCAATGAAATGGCATGTGGAGTGGACAGCAATTCGAAGAAATGGATATCAATAGAGAACAACTCGCTTGAATTCAGAAGGAAAAAGCCGAGAGGCGGGAGGCTTGTCCAAGAAAAATGACACTGATGTCAAGAAGACAGCAGAAGTGTTTGACCTCAACACATCATTCTTTGCACACACCTGACCATTGGAAGTTTGGAACTACTTAGGTACTTACAATACTTTGACAACATTAACAGAAAAAGGCATATTTCACAGAGCAATTGTATTATCCCCAAATCCCAAAGCCAGACAGACTCTCCTTGCGAATCACCAGTAAATGCAGTTTATGTCCTTTTCTTTTTTGTTTTATATATTTTTTATTATTCTGATTAGTTCTATGTATTAAATCTCTAATCATTGTGCAATTGAGTTCAGCAATTTTCTCCAGTACAATTCATGTCTCTAACTTTAGAAAGAAATGAATGATCATGTGAAATCGTCAACGTGCCCGTAAATAGTGGTGAGAAGTACATAAATTTTTGAGAATGGGGAAAGCACGTCATAGAATATTTTATATATAAAAGCCCTTACCAATTCTTGCTTAAGCTTGCTATTTTGTTGCATAACAGAAATTTTTTCCTCTGTCAGCTTAGAAATTAGTGCCTTGGTCTGCAAACAAGACAAAGAACCCTCAGCTTCATTCATAATAAACCAATATACATGAAAGAATGGAGAACTACACCTATCAAAGTTTTGGTCAAATTGGCAAACTTTAAATATTGGGACCACCTTATATTGAAACCAGTACTCAAAAAGATAAGTACACGAAAATAGTGATGTAGGAAATACTGGAAGTGTATCCTGAAGGGACAAACAAATCACCAGTTGATGAAGCAAAGAAACTAACTATAGGTATAACATCAAAGATTCATTTAAGTCAACTAAATAGTGGTTGGAACAGAGCAATCACAAACTATACTTGTAACGCCTAAACAGTAACTACATTTCGAAACAAAAAACTATACAAATAGTAACAAGCAAGTAAAAGTTTACTATATAAATGGCTGCCTTCAGCCAAATGATTCCACTCAAGAACTTGTAAGAGCACTCAAAGATTGATAGCTTTTCTCCAAGTAAAAACTCATTCCATAGCATCTAAACTCGTTAATTGTGAGCTAGGTTAAAATCACAGACCATATAGGATATACTAGCACAGTAGCACTAGACCTGTACCACCCATAATTTTTACTAGAAGTGTTGACATATTGTTAAAGATGATTTGTGGTGGTGGCAAGTACTCCTCCATCCTTAACCAAGAGGTCTCGGGTTCAAGTCCCCTTGGGTACGGAGTCGCCTTTGTTAGGGAGCGCTTTACCCCTCAATGTGGGACTTCCCGACGCGAATCCAGATTTAGTCGGGCTCCAATGTGGGTACCGGACACCGGGTGGGAAACCAAAAAAAAAAAAGATTTGTGGAGGACTGTGGAATTGTTCTATAGAGAAGTCAGTTTTGCCAAAGAGATTTACTTCCACTTTTAATGCTGCGATTCCAAAAGAGAAAGGTACTGTGAAAGACTTCACACCCAGTTAGTTTCAGGCAGTCAGGATGCATTCATAAAGGGTAGACAAATAGTGGATGCTGCATTAGTGGCAAATGAATGCATCAATCCCCACTTGAAGAGGCCAAAGAGCAATTGCTCGCAAACTTGATTTGGAAAAAGCTTATGACCATGTAAGATGGCCCTTTCATTTGGATATCCTGAAGCAGATGAACTTTGGTCCTACACGGATTCAATGAATAAACACTTTTCTGTATACAGTGTGTTTCTCAGTGTAGATTAATGAAGGTAATGTTGGTTTCTTTAAGTCTCAAAGAGGATTGAAACAAGGTTATCCTCTTTCTCCTTATCTATTTGTTTTGGAGATGGAAGTGGCTAAGTTTGATGCTCGAGAAAGTCGAAGATCTAGGCTGGATAAGAGCTTTAAAATTCGGGGGAGGGAATATGTCCATTTCATATATTCTTTATGAATGACACTTTAATGTTGTGTGAAGTAAGCAAAGAACAAAGTAATCATGTGACCTTTGAAACTGTTTCTCGCCTAAAGATTTAAAAAGGCACAAACCAGTATGTGACCTTTGAAACTGTTTAGAGGAAAAACATTCCTCTAGAGGCGGTGAACACTATTTCGGGACAAGCTAAAATAGAAAGTAGGAAAGATAATTTAGAGAAGAGGGAGTGTATAATTTATAACAACAATTTTAGCCAAAATGAAGAAAGTCATGGGAAATGCACTAGTAGTGGCACAGGAAGAAGACATGGGACAGATCAGAAGCTGGTGTGAACTCACAAGGGAACTTGCAGAAGATTAATAACAACTTAGACATGCCTAAAATCAACATTTCCCCAGGAGAACCTTTTCACTGATTGGGTAGAATGAACCAAGCGGAAATGAAAATAGTAGGAAGAAGCTATGAGCCTACAACAATTCCTAGACTGAGGATAGTCTTCATTAACGGAAGGTTCATTAATCAACTATTAGAATATTTATATGAGAACCAAGAAAAATACTTTATTGGTTATTTTTTTCAAGGAGCAATTGATAGCAGCTAATCCACCTAGAAAGGCTTAGCATCCTTCCTAACTAAAAAGTTCTTCCATGGCTCCACCTCAGTATAATGTCCCTTTGTTATGCAAGATTTGAACGAGCCATATTAATTATAACTGAACAAGATTTCAAGTAAATATCACTTTGATATTCCAGATTTGGAATGACTATATTATACATATTCAAATGGGATTTCAAAGGCTGAAACGTTGGGAGGTAAGACTGTTTAATCATCTGATAACAATGTTTCAGTACTTTTGGCAATTATGTCCTGTACAGTGTTTTACAGGAAGTCTTGTCAAATGAAGACTTAAATTAAGTCATAATCTTCTATGAAATGCAACAGGCACAGCATATGTGAAATCAGATAGATTTTCCCATTAGCATGCTGACTAAACTATCAGGAAAGCCGGTCACGCTAATAAAACCTCGAAAAAAACAGATGAAAATAATAACCCTCAAATATAAAACCAAATCTATTCCTAGACAAGGGAAACAAGTGGTGTTCATGATTCAATTGGAGCCATTACCTTTTTAAAAAAAAGGTATACCAACTATATCAGTCTAAACTACAAATTCAATCTTTTAGAGTTACTGATAAAATTTCCTACAAGTTAACATATCTTTAGAAAGAATTGAACAAATGGATGAACAATTATCAAAGGAAACATCCTTATGTGAGAAATGTTTTCTGCAATACGTGATAAGAATTACCCTTTCAATAATCTAACAACAATCTTACACAAATATATGATTACAAAAATTTAATAATTAAAAGAATAAATAAAGGACTCCTAAAAACTTAACATAGAATAGAATATTTAATATGAAACTTAAACAATAATTTGCTTTGTTTATCAAAAAAATTGTCGATAAAACACTATGTCAAATCAGAAAAGACGTGAACTTAAGAAATCTTGGTTTGGTTTGTTAACATGAAAGAAAAGAGAAATCAAGTATTTTGAAGGAATTGAACAACAAAGGTGTAAAGAATTTCCACATCGGAAAAGGGATGGAAGTTTTGTCTCCTTATATGGACTTGGACAATCCTCCCCTCATGAGCTAGTTTTCGGGATTGAGTTAGGCCCAAGATCAATCTTTACATGGTATCAGAGTCAGGTTACATGGTTCAATGGTGGAACCAGGTTAAAAATGGGTATTCATCTTGGCGGGTTCAGTTCTAGCCACAACTTATTTGAGAATAATGAAGATTTTCGTTGGACAAATTTTTTCAGAGAAGTTCTCTATGTCGAGACAGAGATTATGTAGAGGATATGCAAGCTATTGAAGATTATGTGAAGAAGGTGGAACAAATTTATTTTGCTAGAAATTCATGCCAAGGAGGAGATTTGTTGGGTATTTTCCCTGAGTTTCTTACCATAAATGGATTTTTCTTTTCCTAAAAGGAAAACACAAAGTCTCCATATTTGGCTAGTCCTTTTCTTGTAGGAAAAGGTTTACGACTCTATAAATAAAGACTCATTCCTTCTAGCTTAGTAGCATTCACAATGTAGTCCTAGGGGCTTTGAGGGTTCTGTGTAGGCGGAGAATGTGTGAGACAAAAGTGTTAAGTTAACACTTGTGTGAACCTCTTTGTATTCCGAGTGAATTGTGTGAGGTTATTCCTCTCTATATTTTGTACTCTTTTTTATAATATAGTGGGGATTGCTCATCTCTTCTTGTAGATGTAGGTTGATTGACCAAACCATGTTAACTCTTTGTCTCTTGATATATTTCTCGTTTGTCTTCTTACTCATGGTCTTTCGAGATTTACTTTGTTAGCTTCTGCATGACACCTAATTATTTCGATTCTAACAAATGGTATCAGAACCATGCCCATCCCAATTCTTTGTTCACTGATGTTGGCCCCCCATATTAGTGTCCATGTTTCGGGAAATAAGATCTGGACGTGCGGGGAAGTGTTAAGAATTCCCACACGAAAAAGGGATGAGAATTTGGTCTCCTTCTATGGACTTGGACCAACCTCCCCTCATGAGCTAATTTTTGGGTTGAGTTAGGCCCAAGATCCATCTTTACAATAGGTAAAGAAAATATACAAATGTTTTAATATATACATACATACATGTCCATTTGGTTCTTTTTTCCACCAAACCAAATACACATCAAAATTTTAAGTTGGTTTGATTCAATTTGATTTTTCCAAAAATAATTGGAAATGCGAAGCAGTGGGAGCTAATTATTCTCAAAAGCATGATATTAGAATCATGAAGATCCCTTATTCATCAAACTCATTATGTTATTTGATCCTCAATTCCACAATTGCATATCCAAAACAGACAATAACCTGACAAGGGTTCATTACGAGTATAGAGTTGATCAAAATATCAGCTTTAGGCATAATTTTCTCCATTTATTAATCCATTCACTCATAAAGTAACTCATTTCCTCAAGCTTCCAAGTCATATTAGTCTTGGAACTCCTTGCATTCTTCTTAATTTCATGATACCTGTATTTGCTATTCATCTTAGGAACTCAAATCATCACAAATAGTTTTCTTGCTCATTAGAGGGTGACTAATAAAATAGGAAAAGTTTTTCTCACGCTCTTTGACTAATAATTTTATGCATTAGCTTTATTAATTTTTATCTTCTAATCACATGAGTTTCATTTTGTTTTAGGAGCTCTGATAGTTCAAAGTTTCTATTCAATAAATAGGACCCTTGAGGACTTTATTAGAAAGACTTGATTAGTGGTGATGAATTGATTTTGTATTGTAATCTCTCCCTCTCTATTCTCTTTGTATTTTTCTCTATCTCTTTCCCTCTTTGTTTCTCTTGTTCACCGTTTCTCTCTCTTCCTTCTCTTTTCTCCACATTCCCTTTTGATGTGGCATCAATTTGATATCAGAGCACAAGTTTTGATTTATCATTCTGCACTCTTTGAGTACCCATTGTAGAACATATTTGTCATCTTCAATTCGCTAATTGAAAAAATGTCCTATTCAATGGAAGGATCACCTATCATATTCTACGACTTACACTTTTTAAAAAGCAATCTCATTCATCGATGCTGGATTTTCTCCAACCAGATCAAACGAGATTAGATCACAAGGACATTTTAATATATCTGCTGGTTAGGAATAATATAATAATAAGATTGTTTTAGAGATATGATTTTATCTAGAATATCTTTTAGCTAAAAAGGTTATATCTATTAATATCAGGTAGTCTTTATCTTCTAGTTATAGAAATAGTTTTATTTGTTTTAGGAGTATGGATTTCAAAGTTAAAGGACCCTTATGTACTTCATTAACATTGATAAAGTGATTTGGCATTGTAATCTCCTCTCTATTCCCTCTCTTATCCTCTCCTTTTGTATTTTTTTCTGTATATTTGCACTTCTCTCTGCTCTCTGTTTATTTTTCTTTCTACCATTCCTCATTACTTTTTATTCCCTCTTGGTGTTGCATCGTTAGGTCATTTACGCAATAAAGTGGTGTACATGTGTGTGTTTATCTGCATAGTGGTGTACACTGACAATTGGTTAGATTTCATTTCAACTTTTTATTTAATACCAAAGTAAAGCGAATATTGTCGGTTTTTCTAAATTAGACACCAAGTCGTACAAAACTACTAACCCATTAGTTTATTAAGTCGATTTGAGTTGGTTTTTCTTGAAAACCCTTAATTTCTAATATGCTAAAAGGGAGGATTTCAACAGGATTACACAAATGTATTCAGCACTGGAAAATGTTGTCTATGCTATCCATAAAAAAAAATTGGGGATAAATCATTACAAATATAGACTATATTCGCTAGCACCCAATCATTATATTTTTCTACTATTTGTTGATAGAGAGATAAAACTGGATATTGATAGTCAACTTGTTAGATCAATTTCACTGAAGGAATCTAAGATAAATACTTGGGGATATGATGATTTTATCCTGTCAAAAAGTATTCTCCTGAAACAAACTAAAATGGAAATCTGTCAGACATAAAATCTTTGTAATTTCCTCCCGGATTTAACTTCTTAAATTGCTATAGATAGGTTCCCCTATACCAAACCATTGAAAGTGGGCTATTTCTGGGGGAAGGAACAGTGGTGGGGGGGGTAGGATGGAGTCCGAAGCCAAACGGGTAAAAAATTGTTGCCAAAACTCCAAACATATTGGGATGAAACAAAAGGGGCTTGGGCCCTTGCGCTTAACGGACGTCAAAATAGTTAAAGATGAGGCACACAGCCCCACATGCCTTGTAAGGTGTAGGGGCACATACGCCTTACTCCATTTGTGGGCCCCTCCCCTTTTCTCCATTTGAAACACCTAACTTGTATGGATATTTGACTTCTCTATCCGTTGAAGTCATAACCCAAGTACCACTAAAGATATTTTCATTATTAACATGGTTGTTATCCTCAACAACAACCATTGATTCAGCCTATGATAGCATTGTACATTCAAGCTTCTTCGCCTTGTAAAAAGATTCAGCGTTAAGCTTCATCGTCACTAACGAAACTTTTCATCCAGAAGATTCTTCTTGTTAATTGGGTGTCTTATCTTAGCAACAAACTTTTCATTACTACTTATTCTAACACTTTCTGGATACCATCTAACATAAGTAATTATTGATGTAGTTTTCATACTCAAACAATAAAAAAAGAAAGTATAGAAGAAAATGGGATAGAAACTATTATAGAAATTTTGATAAATGATGCACCTTTAATAAAATACTACCTATGTAGATAATTTTACAACTTAAGAATAAAGGAAGAAGTAAAAAAGAAGATAATAAATTTGTCTAACATGTTAGGTGGTTTATATAAAGTTAAAGTGTGGGTAGAAGGCACATGACCCTTCATTTTGGTATCCGACAACCATAACACTTCTTTTTACAATGTTTAAATATAACAAACATATTAAATTTGTTGTAATAGGAATAAAAACAAGAATAGTATATCAATCCTACTTGGAATAGGAATAGTATATAGAATCTTTGGAATAGGAATAGTATATTGAATCTTATTGGAATAGAAATAACATATACAATCCTACATGGAATTGGAATAGGAATAGTATACACAACCCTACTTGGAAAAAGATTGTAATATAGTGTCTACAAATAAGATCTACGTTAATAATGTAGATACACAATTCAATAATTATTACAATGAGATCATATTTCTAAACACTATCTTACAATCTTTTTCCAAATCCTGTATATATTATTCAAATTCTAAGTAGGATTCTATATATTATTCCTATTCCAAGAAGAATTCTATATATTTTTTTGATGACAAAGGGAAACCCGCAGCCGCTACCCTTTGGGTGCGCATAGGGTAAAACCCCCGCTCCTATGCAATAGCTCGCAAACCACATAGGAGAGGTAACCCGCACTAGGCAAGCCCGGTGCAACGAGCTCGACCCAGAAGGAAAACCCCTTGCTTTCGCTGGCAAGGGGTTTCGAACTTGAGACCTCCAACATGGAAGTCCCAAGCCCAAACCACTGGGCCACCCCAAAGGGTTAGAATTCTATATATTATTCCTATTCTAAGTAGGATTCTATATACTATTCTTGTTCCTATTCGTATTTTAACAAATTTAATATGTTTGTTACATCTAAACATTGTCAAAAAAAAGTGTTATGGTTGTCGGATATCAAAATGAAGGCCCATGTGCCTTCTACTCATACTTCAACTTTATATAAACCATCTAACATGTTAGACAAATTCATCATCTTCCTCTTTACTTCTTCCTTTATTCTTAAGTTGTGAAATTATCTACATAGATAGTATTTTATTAAAGGGTCATTTATCAAGATTTCTTCAAATAGTTTATATCCCATTTTCTTCTATGCTTTCTTTTTTATTGTTTTGAGTATGAAAACTACATTATAATTACTTGTATTTGACGATATTCAGAAAGTGTTAAAATGAGTAGTAATGAAAAGTTTATTACTAAGATAAGACATCCAGTTAACAAAAAAATCATATGAATGAAAAGTTTCTTTAGTACTGATTAAGCTAAAATTTTTACAAGACGAAGAAGCTTGAATGTATAATGCTTGCATAGGCTGAGTCAATGGTTGTTGCCTAGGATAGCAACCATGTTAATTATGAAAAAGATGAAGATATCTTTCGTGATACTTGGGTTATGACTTCAATGGATAGTGAAGTCAAATATTCATACAAGTTAGGTGTTCCAATAGTGCATAATTATGGTTTCTTGTTAGGTGGATTTAGAGGTCTAGATGATCTCACTTTTAGGTGTAGAATATGAAAATTTAATTTTAGTTGTTCAACTCAAAAATGTTGTATTCCTTTATAGTAATTTTTGTATTTCATTAATGATAAATTTGTTATGTTTTTAAAATTTTTAATTATTATTGATTCCTTTCTCTTAATAAGATGAGGCTTCATTTTATGTTAATGCATGAAGTTAATATCTCAAAAGATCATTAAACTATGACATTTTTCTTCCCAAAAAATTTAAAAAGTGGAATGCAAGCATGCAAAATCTGGCCAAAAAAGTTGAATGCAAAATCTGCCAAAAATATACACTAAAATATAAGTGTGGAAAGAATACTAAGGGGTCGTTTGGTAGAGTGTATTAGGAAAATGAATGCATGCATTAGCTTTGTGTATTACTAATACCTTGTTTGGTACTCTTTTCCAACCTATGTATAACTAATGCAAGCATTACTAATACATTCTATTGTGTATTAAGGTGTGTATTACTATTACCATGAATTTCTAGGTATTAGTAATGCAAAGGTTTTAATGCTTGCATTAGCATGGTGAAAGACCCAATTGCCCCTTAAAATCTTTTTTTACTTCTTTTTCACCATGATTGTGAAGGGTATCTTCGTAAATAAAACTTTTAATGAAATACATGTTATTTTTAATGCACTAGACCAAACAACGCATAAAAATAACCTATCTATAATTAATGCAAGCATTACTAATACACATTATTAATGCAAGCATTACTAATACAAGCATTATTAATGCAAGCATTACTAACGCATTCTATTTAACATTATTTTTATACACTCTAGCAAACGACCCCTAATAGTGTTGTACATCAAATACTTTTAATATATAAGTGTTCTACTTTAAAGGTTAACTTAATTAATTTTTTTTTGATGAAGTAGGTTAACTTAAATTTATTTATTTTTATTAAAAATATTAATTTAAATTGGAATGCATGCCAATTCTTTCAAGTTAAAAAGATGTCACCTGGGGTTAAGTGGAATGCATGCAACATTGTAAGTTTTATTAATGAGAAGTTTCTTATGTTTTTAATTATTGGACATTGATCTTTTTCAATCTTACACCTAACTTTCATTTAATACCTATATAACTTCCAAATTGGATTAGCAAACATATATAGAGGAGCAGGGGGTGGGAGAACAATATGGGGGGATGGGATCGGCTGGGGTGGGAGAATGGAGAAAAGGGGAGGCGCCCACAAATGGAGTAATGTTCATGGGCCCTGCGTGTTGTAAGGCGTGTGCCTTGTCTTTAACATTTTATTTGACATCTGTTAAGGAACAAAAGGCAAGGCGCAAGGTCCCATGCGCCTTTGCCCCAATGGTTTCATCCCAAAATTTGTTTGTCATTTTGGAATTTTGGCAGCATTTTCTTACCCTTTTGGCTCCGGAATCAAGTAGGATGTCCCTCTAAATGGATCACGAATTAGCACAGAGGCCACTGGCTAAAATGTAGAACAGTGACCAGACTTGGACCATCCTTTTGGATAAACAACGCCAACAAAAGGCCAAAGAAACATATAGAACAAAATACATTGGTAATGATCAGTGGCGGAGCCAGGAATTTCACAAAGGGTGTCCAGAAATAGAAAGTGGTTGCTAGTGAGATTCGAACACACGAACACTGCCTCATTCCAAGCGTCTGAAACCATTTAGCTATAACATCTTGTTGTGTTAAGGTTGTCCAAAATATGTTATTTAATCATTTATCATTTTACTTGTATATACAGTATTTTTTTCCGACGAAGGGAGTCCAATTGGACACCCTGATAACAATGTGGCTACGCCATTGGTTATGATCAAATATTGGCATTGACGGAGCAACTAAGTTCATAATAGATCAAAGCATCAAGATGAACAAGCATTTGCCAATGAGTGCACAAAGTGTATTAGAAAGAGTAATGCCTCACATAATTAAAACCAACAGACACTGTTAAAGAATGCAGGAGCAATAACTAAAAAGGAAACATTGAAAGACAAATACATGAAATCCTATGGTTTCAGATACCAGACCTTTTCATTCACGCTGAAGTCCAAATATGGTTACAATATTAACACTAACACTAGCAACAAGTACTTAAACATGAGATTACCTCTGACGAGCTGTCTTGCTGCTCATTGTATGCCCTTGAAATCTGTAGCCAAAAAAAAATATACAGGAATTTACATTCACTTCAGTTCTGCTTTCCAGAAAGGAGAGATTTTATATCAACTAACATCAAGATAAGGCTTCGAAAAACTCACATTATTAAACTCGGATGTATTTAAAGCTCCATTTTCAGATACTGAAGCCCTAGGAGAGGAGCCTTCCTCAGACCCCTCCCTCACAGGCGATGGCAGTTGAGGTGGGACATAAACTACTTTCAACTTGCAGTCATCCACATAATTCCCTGACTCCTTATTGAACTAAAACCAAAAAGTGCATCTACTAAACATGCTAGTTCTCATGAATATGGAAGGACCCAGTAATTATTCTTCCAACAACTTAAAGTTTTACCATCTCAGGAGTTATGTCCTTTGCAGTAGCACCAAAGTTTGCAACAACACTTTGAAGCAGGAACTTATCCTTGCACTGCATATCTGGTGGAGCCTCTTTCTGCGCTTGCATCGTAACTAAACCATAAATGGTAAAAAAAATTACTTTCTCCATCACATGACAAGATGTTTTATTAAATTCACTTACATGATATATTAGTAACAACAGACGAAAAAATATTCAAATAATCGCAAAAACCTAAGCTTTATACAGGAAACATCACATCAAATTAAATAGTGTGAAAATCATTTCGAAACAACCGACCTATGACATTGCTGGAAGAGTGAGGCATGACAATTCCAGTGTTGGGCCTTACACAATACTTCTTAGGATTCGTTGTCTTCACCTAAAAAATGAAATTACAACCTTCAATATTTCGAAAAAAAATATAAAAATTTGCCAACTACACCTTCAACATTAGTAAATTACCTTGAAAGCAACATAATTATCAGACTTGTTCGTCAACTGCATGGAACATGAGATCTGCTTCTTCAATTCAACTATCAAAGAGCACAGAACAAAAAATAAATAAACTAAAACCAGAAGAAGTATAACACGGATCTGAGAAGTGAAGAATTGCAAAACTGAGAAGTATCTAATTTGCAGAAGTACAGAAAGTTACAGGGGAATTGAAGCTCAACAGGATCGATTTGAAGTATCTCTCCTCCGTTACTCATTCCGACGCGATCTTGTAATCGGCCGGAGAAGCGGTTTGCCGGTGCCGGAGGCTGAATGAATAATTTTCACGGTGAGTATCTCGAATACAGAGAGAAGATAGAGAGAGATATGGGGGATTTTCGAAATTTGGGGAAAAACAAGTTGGAGAGAGAGAGTGTGGGATGGGGTGCCAATAAACAAAAACGTGATAACGCTGTCGTTTGTCTGTGTTTTATGTTAGCTGCGTTTAAATGCGGCAAGTGTTTTCTTGTTTTGGTGACCAACTCGTACGTTTTCTTTCTTTTTTATTTTTCATCAACTTTTATGTTTACTTAAGTTGGCATAAATTGTTTTTAGTTCACAACTACTTTGACTTTTAAAACCTAAGTTTAAAAAATATTACGAAGATGTAGTACATTTAAATTTGTGTGAGATCAAGCACGCGTCTTAGTTTAACTCGTTAGATTTTGTTATTAACTATTTAATATTGTAAGATTAGCAAATAAAAAGCAAATAAAACAAGTAAGGAATTGATGGTTCGATTATAAACTTGTTAGATTCGATTATTAGCAGTTTGAACTTTGATATTGTGAGATTTGTTGGCAGTACTGAATCTAGAGATGTAGGTCGTAGTTTTGATAATGTTCGAGAGTCAAAATGCTTTAAGGATAAATATTGAGTAAGTAAAATAAACTTGGAGCTAAAGAATAAAAGTGTTGTTGTATACCTTGGAATTCAGAATGTCTTAACAAATGAGTGAAATAAATTATATATAGGTTACAAGGGTGGGGCATCAACCAATAAGAAAATTCCACTTGAGCCTTAAAGTACTAAGACCAATGGTCCCAAACCACCTGGTGATACCATTAGTGGGCCCATCAATATTCCTGTCATGCACATGCAATTTGTAAGACGACGCCCGCATATCTATCCTTTTTGTCTCTTTGTCCACATCATCGGGATATGGGTATTTTCTCTTCTTTTTATACATCCTTTCTGTGTTCTCGATGAGATTCTTTAATTTCTTTTACTTTCAAGGATGATCCTTCAAGAGGTTATTCTTGACAACTCCTCGTTTTCCCAATATCATTCCACTACGTGTCCTTTTCTACTAGCGCTTCACGCTCTAGCCAGTTTTACCCAATATAAATAGTTCCTTCGCTTTTTGGGCATAGGATCAATCATAACCGAGAAGCGGGAAGAGAAACTTTCACGAGCTTCATCGATTACTCCTCCTCGAACCTGCTTCAATCTACGTAAAAAAACATTAACCCTACCACATTAAATGAGCTTGCAACGTGCTGTTGATTGTTGGCCTCACGATGGTGCGTCGACCCAGGCACTGAAGAAACCCTACTTCTGACGCTGATAAATTTGGAGAGTTTCAATTTATTTTAATTCTTCCCAATTTTCCTCACCCTTTTCCTACCATTCCTGAGCCTTTCTTGTGGCTTCCTAGCTTCCAATCCATCTCTTGACATTTGCTTTCATTGTTCTTCTCCTCCCGGTCACGCCATGTCATCATCATTATCTAGCTTCATCAACACTTCTTTTCCCTAGGAGTGGTTCAAAGAAGAAAGACACTAAGAGTGATGGTGCTACTCTCGAGCCTTGATAACATTGTCCCTAGAGTTTTTTGCTTCGAAGATGACTTCAAAATTCTGTCATGCAACCACACTGGGACAAGAGATAGGGCGATTGGATATTATGCTTCTTTGATAAAAAAGGTTGACATTCTCATTATTCAACGCGACAACAAATGGCCGAAGAATTTTTTTTAGGTGTTTTCCCTCAAAGTCTTCGAGAGTACTACCTCTCCTAAACATGGATACTCATTCGTCCATTCTTATCCATTTTCCATAGGTTTGTTCTATCCTTCAGTCGATGAGGCAATCATCTCGTTCTGCTAGACCTTCAAATCATGCCTAGGACAACTTGGGCCCAGGGTTTGGAAGTTGTGGTGTGTCTTAGAGCTTTGAATGTTGAAATGAAACAGTCCTTTACATTGATGTAACACTCCACAACTTCTAAGCAAAGATCCGAATCATTCTCTGTATGCATATAGGTTGAACCCGATGATTTCTAATTTGTATGTGTGTGTTAAGGTCCATTTTTAAGTGAGGAAAGTGTATCGAATATGGTTTAGGGTCGTAAGGGACTTCTAGCACTAATTTGAGTTCAAAGTCATTCTACCGGCTAAGTTTTTCGCAAGAGTTCATGCAAGGGTCAACTTCAAACGACCATATCTCTTAGCATTTGAAGGTTTAGGCGACCCATGACCTGTCAAATTAAAGGTTTTTAAGTCTAGTTTCCAGCGCATCAAACCGTTCGTCAATCCGATATTTGTACACGTTTATGCCAATTTACTAGACATTGTCTTATTGTATACGAGCTGTGCCATATTGCACTGAGGCATCATCTATTGCCTTGCTGCATGCCCAAGACATTATATGTGCGACAACGCATGTTAAAAACTCTATAGAAGGCCCCAAAGTCGTGATTCACCTCCCTAGTTCAAAAATTTACCCTAGAAAGAGAAGTTCTCAAGAAACTAACTTCCTCCAAGGTTCATCCATCATCCAAGGTAAGATTTGGTAAGATTTGATAGTAGAATTTCATAATTTCTTCATCTTAACACCAATTAATATTTCCTACTCATGAACTTCTTAGATTTTCAAGAAAACTTCTCAAGAACTCATCTCCAAGATTCAAGAAAGATTTTATAGTTCTTCTTTTTCCAAGATCATATTTTTCTTGGGTATTTTGAAGCAATTAAGGTATGTAGGAATCCAATGAAAAAATCCTTTCATCATAATATCCTAAATTTCTCAATTTTCATGAATTCAACTCTATAGTTAGGGCTTATAAATCCACTTTTGGTTTTACTATTTTTATGATCCAATTACATGTTTTCTTGAATTATTTACTCATGATTATGGATTATTGACTATTATATTTTATTTTTTATGCTTAGCAAGGTTTTTCATTTTCATCCTTATTAGTTCTTGACATGATTTTATTTTATGATTCTTGAAGCTTATATTTCAAAGAACGATTCTAGAGTCTTCATGTTATTATGAAATTTATTTTGAGAACCTCAAAATTTTAGATATTCTAGAAAATTCTTCTCATGATTTGAAAGATATGTTTTAGAAAGAGATTTCAACGTATGGTTTTAGAAAAAGAGATTTGAGCATTGTCTCACAGAATTGAGCTTAGTCTCACACTTTACTCAGACAGACAAATAGTTTATGTATTATGAGTATATCAGTAATTTTATAACTAGTCTATTACGTATATGACTCCCGATTAGTATGACAACCGAATATGCCATCAATGCTTAAGCAGTATGACATCTAGATATGCCATCAAACTTTATGCAGTATGACTTTCCAATTTGTCTTCAATGATCATATTTCAGTATGTTTCAGTTAGTTGTGAGTTTAGTCTCACTAATAGTATAATTTTACAGATTTGAGCAAAGAATCTCAGTGTGTTTTCAGTTGTAGTTTTTATGATATATTATGAGCATTTATAGATTGTTTTTGGGAAGATTATTTAACACTGAGAGGATGCGGGTCTAGAAAACCCAAGTCCCATAACTATGTGCCACAATAGGATTTGAGTATGCCACTTTGATGGTCAACTCCTTTAGCACTTTGAGGCTAGTAGATCCACATTAAATAGATAAATTCTATACTATAGAAAGATAGTACTCTAAATCTGTATTTTTTAGGAAGACCATAGAGAACCTTTATGACATTCTTGTGGATAAAGCAGTCGGTGAAGCCTTTTCTTATGTTGTTTAAGACCCCTTATCGAGAGCCAAGCGGATGAAAATGGAAGTGTGTTATCACGCCCCAAGCCTACACCTGGACGTGGCTGGTACTCGGAGGCCATTGCTGGTCCCAAGCAAACCCTTGGCCTAGCTTACTATGGTACATATGATTCAATGGGATACACATAATCTTTAATAGATGAGCATTTAAAACATGTAAAGAACTTTAAAACAATGTCTGAAAACACCTAATATAAATAATAAGTGTTTAATAATATATCAAGGAAAATTACTAGAAACCGTCTAACTCCGTCTGTCCATGAAGCCTCTAATGTTTAAAGATAGGTGGTGGAACAAAACACACAACACCTTAAAAGAAAATAACTAAAACTGAACAAATAAACTAGAGTCTTCTGAATGCAAGGAGGCCTCACCAAAAGCTATCTAGGAAATGGAGTGATCTCAATCACTAGTTGATGATCTGGAACACCTAAATCAGGATCATGAAACGATGCAGGTTGAATGACATCAATACATGAAATGTACAGTATATAATAAGGCAGAATAAAACAAGTACAATACTGAATACTGGAGTAACTTAACTGAATCAAGACATGATTATGAAGTGAAATCCGTTTATGCTTTACAAAGGATATGCAATAAAAGCAATGTGAAAATAATATACTTTATTTGTTAGGGGTTTCTCTAACCGACAACCATCACTATCAACCTCGTGATGATACAACGTCCTGCCCACATTGTTAGATCCATCCTATACTTTGCTGGGGTATAGGACAACTATAACTTATGGATCCATCTAATAGACCTTCTCAGAGGCGGTGAGGACTCACCCGAAAGTCGGTACAATCCTATCCTACACTGGCTATATAGTTTATGGAGATTTGAGATAAAATAAACTCTTACCCAAATCGGTGCTCAATACTACTCCCAGAAATAGTCAATATCAATAATGCTCAAAAGCCCTCTTTAGGGAACTGATCTTTACTTTACTTTACCTTCACTTAAATATCTTTCTGAAAATCAATTGTACTCTTTTTCTCAATGCAAATAATATATATAAAACCATTTATGTTCTTTAAGACCCTTTTCCAAATCATGTGTTTAGAAATACTCATGGACTCACTTTCCAAGTCTGAAATCAATGTATATAAATATTCATATAAGAAACTTTAAAAATATGACTTCAATAAATAGGGTTCATGTATTAATGTAAGCATGAACAACATTTTAAGAATCAACGTGCATAAGAAAAATCGTAATTTCAATTATTAAGGAAATCATAACTCAGAATAAGAAACACAAACCGAATTCAGAATTCAAGGAACTTTGGGTAGAACCCTAAACATAACTTTTTTCTGACTTAATTTAGATGTAGGGTGTGAGGGTGAACTTAGTCTAACACTATTAGTAGCCTTACATACCTGGAAGAACAAGGTTCTTGAAGTAGTTTGAAGAAGAACTTGATTGAGAGCCTGGAAACCCTGGCTTTTGTCTTCCTTGTGGTTTTGTTTTTTGAGTTGGGGAGTTGAGAGCGTAGAAGTAAAAGAAAATTGATTACTTGGTGGAATATATTCCCCTAATTGAAGTTAAAACGACGTGGCTTGGGCTTAGGAAGAGTGGGAAAAGACAAAAAAAACCCAATTAAAAAGTTGTCAAAAATCTTTCACGGGGCCATCTATGGTTCTGGTTTGATCTACGATCCATCTATGGAATTCAGATTGAAATTTTGAGGCTCAGAAGTTCATTTTACGGGCCCAAACTACGGCCCATAGAAGTTTCTACGATCCAAAGATGGGTCCGTAAGAATTGGACCTAAAAATTGACTTCCAGAACTTTTTTCCACAAGTGAATAGTACGGGTCGTAGGTCTTACTATGACTCGTAGAAGTGGTTCGTAGGTCACTTACTTAGAAAACTCTGTTGTAGCATTCTCTAGTAAAACTATCATAACATTTTACTCCAAACCCGAAATGAGTCAAACTTGGTGGCACTGGAAAGAAGACTCGTAGACCTTTAATTTGATAACTCATAGGCCACCTAATTCATTATATTCTGAGAGTTAAGAGCATTTGAAGTTGACCTAAGTAGTATCTTATATCAAAACTCAAGCGATAAGAAAACTTTCAACTCAAATTTGTACTAGGGGATTCTTATGACTTAATTCCTCTCCAAATATATTCCCACACTAAAGAGTTTACCTTAACACCTAAGCACAATTTAAGAATTACCCAATATGACCTTATATGCGATTGAAGAATGGTTCAGGTCTTAGCATAGAAATTTTTAGGGTGTTACAATAGCCCCCCCCCCCCCTTGGGATCATTTGTTCTCGAATGAAGGTTAAACTGAGCATGAAAGGGGTAGGGAAAGGTTTAACAACCCAATTTAATGCAAAATACACATAAAAACTCATGAACTCAAAACACTAAAGGAATGACTGAATTGAATGAGTACTTTAGGAAGAGTTGATACCTTGGACTGAAACTGAATCGGATGAAAAAAGATGAGGGTATCTAACTTTCATATCCTCTTTGGCTTCCCGTGTAGCCTCTTCAACAAACTGATTCCTCCACAACAGACTGATGCAACCTCTTTGGTTCTCAACTTGCGAACCTGATGATCAAGAATTTGAATCGAAACTCCCTCATTGGATGGACTGTCTTTCACACCAATACTTTCTATAGGCACAATAAGTGAATGAACACCCAAGCACTTCTTAAACATGGAAATATGAAATACCGGATGGACAACTGCTAACTCTAGTGGTAGCTCCAACTCATAAGCCACATTACCAATCCTCTTTGATATCCTGTAAGGACCAATATATCGGGGACTAAGCTTCCCTTTTTAACAAATCTCATAACACCCTTCGGGGGTGAAACCTTTAAATAGACCCAATCATGTACCTCAAACTCCAAATCTCTTCTCCTAACATTGGTATAGAACTTCTGGCGACTCTGTGTTGTTTCCAACCTCTTTTGAATAATCTTCACCTTCTCCATGGCTTGATGAGCCAAGTTTGGCCCTATCAACTCAACTTCACCACTTTAAACCAGCCAATAGGAGATCTACATCTTTGCCCATAAAGATCCTCATAAAGAGCCATCTGGATCCTGGAGTGATAACTGTTATTGTAAGCAAACTCTATGAGAGGCAAGTGATCATCCCAATTACCTTTGAAATCCATGATACGTTCTCTCAGCATATGCTCTAGAGTCTGAATTGTGCGCTCTGCTTGACCATCCATCTGAGGATGAAAAGCAATATTAAGGTTTATCTTCGAACCCAAACCTTTCTAAAATGACTTCCAAAATTGATTGGTGAACTGCGCACCCTTGTCTGAAATGATGGACAAGGGGACCCCATGAAATCGGAGTGCCTCACGGATGTACAATATGGCATAATCTTCTACTAAATTTGTAGTCTTTACTAACAAGAAATATGTTGATTTAGTCATCCGATCTACAATCACCCAAATCGAATCATGTTGCTTATGAGATTGCGGCAACGCAGTAATGAAGTTCATATTAATCATCTACCACTTTCATTCTGGAAGAGTTATGTTCTAACCACACCACATGGCCTTTGGTGCTCAACCTTGACTTGTTGGAAATTCGGGCACTTAGCAACAAAATCTGCAGTACACCTCTTCATACCATTCCACTAATAGATTTCTCTCAAGTTGTGGTACATCTTCGTAGAACCTGAATGAATCTAATATATGGAACCGTGAGCTTTTTCCATGATCCTATCTTGTAGATCGCCTACCTTTGGAACATACAACCTACCTTGGTACCTCAACACACCATCTCTCCCTTGTTCAAAAGCCATCACCTTCTGCTTATGAATATTTGCTTTTGGCTCGAGTAGGATAAGGTCTTCATCTTGCTTCTCCTTCACTTCCATCACTAAGGATGATTCAACCCTATTCATTACCAAAACTCCATCTTCACAAGAGTCTAACAAATCAACTCCCAAGTGTGCAAGCCTATGCACTTCATTTGCCAATCCTTTCTTTCCTCCCTAAACATGGGAGGTACTCCCATGGACAACCTACTAAGGGTATCAGTAACCACATTAGCCCTACCTGGGTGGTATAGAATACTCATATCATAATCCTTAAGTAAATCTAGCCACCTCCTCTGTATGAGATTACGCTCTTTCTGACTGAAAACATACTGAAGACTTTTGTGGTTAGTGAACACATCCACATGCACACCATAGAGATAGTGACACCATATCTTGAGAGAAAATACTATTGCCACCAACTCGAGATCATGAGTTGTATAATTTCTCTCATGGATTTTAAGTTGTACGGAGGCATAAGCTATAACCTTACCATTCTACATTAATACACAACCAAGGACAACTCTGGGCGCATCACAATAGACAATAAAACCTTCTGTAACCTCTGGTAGGGTCAACACTAGAGTAGTAGTCAATCGAGTCATCAATTCCTGAAAACTTTTCTCACAAGCCTCAGACCATTGGAATTTAGCTATATTTTGAGTCAACTTAATCAACGGGGATAAAATAGATGAAAATCCCTCGACGAACCTTATGTAGTAACTCACCAAACCCGCCAAACTCCTCATATCAGTTGGGGATGCGGGTCTGGGCCAATTCTACACTGCCTTAATTTTATGAGTATCAACTCGAATTCCCTCACTAGACAATATGTGACCTAAGAACACCACAGATTCAAGCCAACATTCACACTTCAAAAACTTGGCATATAATTCTTGATCCTTGAGAGTTTGAAGGACCACTATGAGATGACTGGCACAATCCTTCACATTCCATGAGTAGATCAGGATATCGTCGATGAACACAAAAATAAACATATCCAAGTACATCTTAAATACTATGTTCATGAGATCCATGAATGCTGAAGGAGTGTTAGTCAGACCAAAGGATATGCCAAGGAACTCATAATGACCATAACGGGTCCGAAAAGTCATCTTCGGGATGACACTTTCTCTCACTTTTAACTAATGATAGCCGGATCTGAGGTCTATCTTAAAGAAGTAAGTGGCACCCTGAAGTTAGTCGAATAGGCAATCAATTCTAGAAATGTGATACTTATTATTTATGATGACCTTGTTCAACTAGCGGTAATCAATACATATCCTAAGAGAACCATCTTTCTTTCACACAAATAAGACTAGAGCTCCCCAAGGTGAGACACTTGGTCGGATGAAACCCTTATCAAGGAGATCTTTCAACTGTTCTTTTGAAAGACTTCTGAAGTCATTTATGATTGGAACTAATTGAAGAGGTGGTGTCTCAACACTAGAGTCATTAACTCTGACTAAGTGATAGATGCACCCCTTGGAGACTAACTTTCTAGCCTTAAGGTATGAGATGAAACGACCCTTAGGCATTGCTGGATTACTTTTCCACTCTATGACTGGCTCATTAAGAAACTGGAACTTGACCACTCAAGTTCAACAATCGACTGAGGCATAAAAAACATAAAGCCAGTCCATGCCTATAATGACATAAAAATCCACCATGTTTAATTCAACTAAATCAACCATGGTGTCTTTATGATAAAGAAAGATGGTACACTATTGATAGACTCTTTCTATTAGAATAAACTGACCAACAAGTGTAGAAACACTTAAAGGTTCAAGAAGATGTTCGGGACAAGTCCCAAACTTCATGGCTACATAAAGAGTTACAAAAGACAAACTCGCACCTGGATCAAGTAAGGCATAAAGATTAAGAGAAAGGACTATAAGCATACCAATGATAACATCTTATGAGTTCTCCTGATCCTGACAACTGGACATGTCATAAAGATGGTGTGGACCTCCGCCTGCCCCTAAAGTGGCACCCTTTTGGGTAGTCCTACCTAGTGGTGTTGTCGAAGAGGCTTGGTCCCTATTGCCCTCATTACCCAAATTCCACATTGAACATTCTCTAGAAAAGTGACCCACTCATCCAATACTTGTAACAACCATCAGGGCCAACACGACACTCTCTCAAATGAGGCTTACGACACTTATCACATGGTAGGATCCGAGTAAATCCTTGTGCCACACTGCCCTACGGCTAAGAACTCTCAGCTCTGAAATTCTGGGAATTCTGGTTCCTGTGATCATTCTTATTTCTTGGTGCAGGTGCACTAGTTGACGATGGAGCAGGTCTAGATGACCTTGCTGAAAGGATGATCGATTCCCATTTTCATTCCTCTGCTGGCCAGACTCATGGTTTATTGTCTTGACCCCCTTATTCTGAAACTCTTCCCTATTCTTAAACTTATCCTCCTCCACCTACTCTACATGTCCCCTATCAACATAGCTGCCTTACCCTCCGTAATTGATAAGAGGGAGAGTTCCAACACGAATAAACTCATTATGCTCCTCATATCAACAACCATTTCCGAAGCATAGAGAGATAACTGGGTGAACTTGAGGCTATATTGCTGCACACTCACTGTCTCTTGTTTCGGGTTAAGGAACTCTCTTACCTTTGCCTCCCTTAGCTCTCAGGGAAAGAAATGTCCCAAGAATGCATTCTCAAACATTGTCCAGCTTAAGAGTGGTGCACCTTCTCCCATAGTCTTTTTCCATTAGTCATACCATATCTTGCCAACACCCTTGAGCTGATATGTAGCCAACTCAACACGCTCCGCATCAACAACATGCATAGCCTCAAACACCTTCTGAAGCTCATCCTTAAGGTTTTCTGGATCTTTATTGAGCTTTGACCCAGTGAATGCAGGGGGATTCATTCGTAAAAACTCCCAAGTTCTAGAAGTGTCTGCCACATCCTGACGGCCCGCTCCTTGGCAACCAACATGTGCTGTCATAGCCTATGCCAACATCTGAATGGCATTTAGAAACTCAGCAGTAGTGACGTCAGCCTGAGTTGGTTGCACAACAGGTGCATTAGGACCTCATAGTCCAACTTGTACTGGTGGTTCCTACAGATTCTCATTCCTTCCAGTAGGACATCCTCTGTTTCTAGTTTGCATCGGATGGTTGACATTTCTTTGTGGAGGCATGATCTAAAAATTATGTGTAAGCACGAATTAGAAGAATTTTTTATAGAGTTAAAATCTATTGCACGAACGGGAGTATGAAAAAATGAGACAATTCCTAATGTACTATAACTTTCTTCTCATCGATGTGGCGCGCTTAACACCGATAAGAAGGACTCTACTAGACACGACTTCATAGACACCCTAGGACACTTGAACTCTGTGCTCTTATACAAAGTTTGTCATGCCCCGAGCCTACACTCTGAATGTGGCTGGCACTCGGAGACCAATTCTGGTCCTAAGAGAACCCTTGGTCTAGCTTATAAAGGTACATATGACTCAATGGGATACGCGAAAGCTTTAATAGTTGAGCATTTAAAATATTTAAAGAACTTTAAAACAATGTCTGAAAATACTTAATATAAATAATAAGTGTTTAATAAAACATCTGGAAAATTATTGGAAACCAGCTAACTCTGCCTGTCCATGAAGCCTCTAATGTTTAAAGATAGGTGGTGGAACAAAACCCACAACACCTCAAAAGAAAATAACTAAAATCAAACAAATAGACTGGAGTCCTCTGAAAGCAAGGAGGCTTTACCAAAAGCTATCCAAGAAATAGAGTGATCTCAACAGAGCACCTGTTGATGACCCTGAACACCTGAATCTACATCATGAAATGATGCAGGTCGAATGACATCAGTACATGGAAATGTATAATATGTAATAAGGCAGAATAAAACAAGTACAACATTGAATACTTAAGTAACTTAACTGAATCAAGATAAGATTATGAAGTGAAAACCATTTATGCTTTACAAAGGATATGAAAATAATGTACTTTACTTTGTTGGGGAGTTTCTCTAATCGACAACCATCACTATGAGCCTCGTGATGATACAATATCCTGCCCATGTTGCTAGAGCCATCCTATACATTGCCGGGGTATAGGACAACAACTATAACTTATGGATCCATAAAAAAAGCCATCTCAGAGGCAGTGAAAAGTCGCCCGAAAGTTGGTATGATTCTATCCTATGTTGGATACGTAGTTTATGGGGCTTTGAGATAAAATGAACTCTTACCCAAATCGGTGCTCAACACTACTCCCAAAAATTGTCAATATCAATAATGCTCAAAAGCCCTCTTTAGGGAATTGATCTTTACTTTATTTTACCTTGACTGAAATGTCTTTTAAAAAATCAATTGTACTCTTTTTCTCAATGCCAAATAATATATATGAAACCATTTATGTTCTTCAACACTCTTTTCCAAATCATGCCTTTAGAAATACTCATGGACTCACTTTCCAAGTCTGAGATCAATCTATAGAAATATTCATATAAGAAACTTTAAAAATATGACTTCAATAAATAGGGTTCGTGTAATTATGTAAGCATGAACAACACTTTAAGAATCAATGTGCATAAGAAAAATTGTAATTTCAATGATTATGGAAATCAGAACTTAGAATAAGAAACACAAATCGAATTCAGAATTCAAGGAACTTTGGGTAGAATCCTAAACATAACTTTTTACTAACTGAATTTAGATGTAGGGCGTGAGGGCGAAGTTAGTCCAACACTATGAGTAGCCTTACATACCTTGAAGAAATTTGAAGAGAAACTTGATTGGGAGCCTTGAAACACTAGCTTTTGTCTTCATTGTGGTTTTCTTTTTTGAGTTGGGGAGTTGAGAGCGTAAAAGTAAAAGAAAATTGAGTACTTGGTGTAATATATTCCCCTGATTAAATTTAAAACATCGTGTCTTGGGCTTAGGAAGAGTGGGAAAAAACAAAAGAAAGCCTGATTAAAAAGCTATCGAAAACCTTCCACGGGGCCATCTATGGTCCGTGGTTTTATCTACCAACCGTAGATCCCATCCATGGAATTCGATCAGATTTAAATTTTAAGGATCAAAAGTTCATTCTACAGGCCCAAACTACGTCCTATAAAAGTTTCTATGACCTGTAGATGGGTCCATAAGAATTGGACCCAAAAATTGACATCTAGAACTTTTTTCCATGAGTGAACAGTACGGGATGTATCTCTTTCTATGACTCGTAGAAGTGGTTCTTAGGTCACTAATTCAGAAAACTCTTCTGTGGTATTCTCTGGTAAAACGATCATAACTTTTTACTTCAAACCTGAAATGAGGTAAAATTGGTGGCGTTGGAAAAAAGACTCATAGACCTTTAATTTGATAGGTTATAAGACACCTAATTCATTATATGTTGACAGATATGAGCATTTGAAGTTGACATAAGTAGAATCTTATATCGAAACTTAATCGGTAAGGAAGATTTCAACTCAACTTTGTGCTTGGGGATTATTATGACCTTGATTCCTCTCTAAATATATTCCCACACTGAAGAATTGACCTCAAAACCTATGCACAATTTAAGAATCACCCAATACGTCCTTATACTCAAATGAAGAATGGTTCGGATCTTAGCTTAGAAATTTTTGGTGTGTTACATGTTCATGATTTTGCCGATAATCTTGATGATGAGACATCCATGGAATTGGGTGTGGATGGATAAATTCTCTTACCACCAAAGGTAGGGAATGTTGTGTTTCAATCAATCTAAAACTAAGTACCTTAATTTTGTCTAAAATGTTGGATAAAATTAACCATAACAGTATATGTTTCCATATGCTTCTTTTATTTTTCCTTAGGGCAGCCCCTCCCCAACTGAGATTGTAAGTTGATACATCATGAGCTCACATGGTGTATGTCGGTTAGAAAAAAAAATCCCCATTTAGACGTTATATATATATATACACACACACAGAGTTTGAACAAATAGGATCACATATATTGTCATAAATATGATGTAAGATAGCATGATTTTCACATATGCATCCTTTCAGATATGATTTCAAAAAGCATGGTCTCAGTTATACATTCTCTTTCAGAAACATTTATTTGTGGTCTTTCACTGCATTCTTCCTTAGTTGATATTTACGTATAATTGAAACATTCATTATGGTTGCTCTTACATCTTATGATATAGATATAAATTAAGCTATTTAGTTTTATTCCTACATACTCAATACACGTACCTTCCTCGTATTAATCACATACCTCTTCTGTGCTATATTTTTCATGTGATGTAGATACGATTGATCATTCTCAGGCTCTTGGATTGAGAGTAGCCATTCATAGTTTAGCAGCAGGTGAGTTCTCCTCATTCGGGGACATAGTTTAGTTGTTTCTATCCCTATTTCAGACCTTTTTATGGATACTTAGAGGCCTTGTACCATCGAATTGTTTTGTTCAGTGTAGAGGTTTTCGGACATTAATACTCAATTGTAATAGACTTATTCTTGAAATGTGTTTCAATTTTAGTTTTAGTTTACAACTTCCGCTTCAGTTTTCATATGATATGCTTAGATGTATTACGCCAAGGGTTAGCTTGGGATCACTTGTGGTTCCCAGCACTGTATCTCGACCAGAGTGTAGACTCGAGTTGTGACATTTGACCCATCTTCTACTTCTTTATTCCCCTTGAATTGTACATAGAGGAATCATGAAGTCTGTTGTAAGGGAGAAATTTCATCTTCAAAAGTCTCGACAGTGTGAATAACTAGGGTTGGACCGATCGGTATGTTGTCGTAGCTACTACAAATATTTCTAGCTTACCAGTTTTGGGGTTGTAGAACTTATCTTGTAAGCTTGCTTATCTTCGTGTACTTCTTTCCATGCGAATGTTTTTCTGGATTCTTATAGCGTCCTTATTCAAAAATATATTTTCAACTCCCTCTTAGCACTCGAACATCAAGTTCCCCATCTGAGAATGGATCAAAATGATTTTGAGTGTTAGCATTGTCAATGGTCAGACGTGGAGTCAAATGGCAAAGATCTAGGGATGGAGAGAAAATAATCACAGTACATCTCCCCTCACTTTTACACAATTATGATTTCCCCTTCAACTCTTATTACCATTTTACCCAGTTTATAGGTACCACGAAAGGTCCATCTTTTTTGAGTTTGGCGGTAAATATCATGACCACAACTGAAATTCATCTATCTTCCAACCATACTTGTTTGAGTCAGCATTCCAACCCAACAACCTTTGAAGTCAGGGGAGCAATAGGATTTGAGTCTCAATCCCTTAAAAGGAAAATAAGTGAACAAACTTCTCTCGTTCCTTAGGAAATAGGTCAAATGTTTCCTCTTCGAAGATGGATAACCTTATCGTGGTATCCAGGGATTTTAGTGGTGAGAGTTCATAAAATTCTGGTTCTGAAGGGTATTCTAAAGATGTTTCTCCTTTAGTGAGAAGAAATGGGAGAGTTGTGGTTCTTGCTGAGGTCCCTAACGAGACCAATGACTTGCATTTTTAATTAGACATATAGTTTGGGCGAGTTTCGATCACCACTCACCCTTAGTCCCTAATGGGATGAATACGAGTGTGATTGTCATTCCTTTCGATCCTTCTCCTCCAGTTTCCATTCTTCCTGAGGTTTCAAGAAGTCAAAAACCTTCGTAGGTTATTCATAAAAAGAGATCTCTAGCACTTTTAGAAAAAATGGTCCGTGCGCAAAGGATCTGGTCCTCCCGGAGTCCATGGTGGGTTAACTCCTGCACACAAGAGGTCAAAATCCTCCTAGATTACTTCGTAGGAAAGCTTCTATAGCTTCCACAATTCTGGGTGTGTTTCCGCAGACATCATCCTGTCATGGTCCAAATCACTGTGATTGGCACCCATACTAACCCCTCAGTGGACAAATCATATCTTATTTTCTAAAACATGTTATAGCTATTCATTAATCAATATTTTAAAGCATTAAGGCTAGAAATATGAGTCTCAAAACAGAATAAATAATAAGTGCAGAAGTCTAAATTATTACATCCTAAGAGTCTGGAAGTAATCATACTAGGAATCTAACAATCAAATGTCTAAGAGTGGGAAAACTAATAAAACAGTTCAAGGTCTTAAAGGAAACGACATATGTCATCAGAAGATCTATGGCAGCTTGAACAGAAGTAGCTCACCCTCATATAAGAAATATTACTGTGCTAGATATTGGCCCACGTAGAAGTCTTTGGGTCACAATCTGCACTTAAAATAAAAGTATAGGAGTAGCATCAGTACAAACACTATGTACTGATAGGCATCATAGATCGACTAAGATTTGTAACAACTATATAATGACAAGTCATAAAACATGTACAACTTCACATACTCACATATACTCAACTAGTTGAGAACTCAATATAAGTCAAATATATAGACTCATTCCCCACGTATCAGTGTCATAAATCACTAGACGCATAAGTCACCACAATAGATACAATGGATATCACAAATTTTGTAATATATAAGTGTCACATAAAATCATGGAAAAACATGCTGAAATCACAGTTGTATAGCCTCTATATCTCATCAGCCTTATCTCAAGCTCACTCATCACTCATTTGCACACACTTGCTAAGGAGACTTTAATCTTGCACAACTAGTCATGACCTGCAAGGCATCCTAGGTGTCCATGTACCATATTAGCATGGTACTCGATCCATCACTCATACCGTTGTGGTACCCATTACAACACACACAATCTCTCATTCGTAAGGTTACATCGAACTCGATTCATTCTTCATCAGAATAGTATATGCATTCTCATTATCTCAGCATATCTCAGAATGCCCTCTTTCAATTATCTCTCAGGACAACACAATAAACAAGGATGAATATCATAAGTACACATCATAATCACAAGTCATTAAAGATAGTTTCAATAATTCATAATTTATTCATACAAACATTGTCAGAACAACATATATCAATCACATATTATATTCGAAGATCAATCAACATGCTTTAAAGACTCAGAACATATACAAGGGACTTATCAAAGTCTAAGTCCAAGTAAAATGTAATCTACCTTAACCGAAGAACTTGAATCAAGAAAGCTAGTTTGCACGAGTCTTCATTTTTCTCTTAGCTTCATATTCTCAAAGTCTAAAACAAACAAATATAAGAGTATTTAACCATTTTCTATTCAAACAATAGTCTTGGGTATTCAAATCCACTTAATTGTGTACTCTTTATCATGGTCTAATTCATTACCCAAGGATTATTTCATCATGCAATAGTTTCACCATGACCACAATGGCCTAATTCATGGAATTTCTACTCCATCAACCCCCTTAGAGTAGTTTTTTTGCCCAAGATATTATTTTTATAGGTTTTTAGATTTCCAAACATCATAAATAATAATTTAAACATCATTTTCATTCTAAGAAGCATAACTAATCAACTTAGAATCAAAATAAATGCTCATTATATCAAACCAAATTCTTTCCCCAAAAATTCATGAGTCTTAGGGTTCTAACTCATAATTCTCTATCAAGATTACTCCTTTCGATTCTAGGATGCTGTCGAATTACTACATGGAAAGATTGTCCGAGAAGGCTTATTTGAAGGAAGAAAATAGCCTTAGACCTTGAAATTACCTCTTGGGCTCTCTAGTTTGAATATTTTAAGTTATGATGAAAGACTTGGAGAAACTAACTTAAAACATACATTCTGTCTCGTGTCATCCACTACATCGGTCTCTCTAATTGTTGTGGCGAAGTACTCTTTATTGTGGTGAACCTCAGAATTTAGTCTACCCATGTTACGACGAGTCCAAGCTCGCTAGAATGGTCTTGTTGCAAGGAAGTCCTCTATTGCTGCACTGAAGACCCCCTTAAATAGTAGCTCAGGGAAATACAGAGTGGACCCCCTTTTTACAACACACGTTTTATTACAAGACATCACCATATAAAATAGATGCGATAAGCATCACAACCATTAGTTTATAGCTCTCTTCATAGTTTCAGAGTCTCTTATAGAGGCCTAGATCAATAGGTCACCTCCTAACAGAATACAACACAGCATAAAAAAACAGTCATCAAAATTATACAAGAGATAATAGTTCTTAAAAACCTCCCCATCTTAAGCTCTTAATAACTCATTTCACTATGGAAACTCGAACAAGGGTACCATGGCCCTAACCATCCATAACAACTGGGTGGATCATTATATCATATACCAATTAAACAACCATTTATCCCCAAATGAACAAGAACAATATGTAATGGAAGAAATACACGACTTAGCAAAAAGTTGGGGCTACTTGCTACGCATGTCTAATTCAGTCTCCCAAGTGGACTACTCTATATGATGATTTTTTCGTTATACCTTCACAGACGTGATATCTTTGGATCTCAGGTTACGAACTAATACATCCAAATTACACCTCCGGTTAAGAAGTATAATACAGTTGTTGACAAATATAGAACCTAACAAGGTTGGGGTCAAATTCCAAAAGGAATAAGGCAAGAACCCTCTCTAATTAAGTAACCCATCTATTTTTATTCTTTCACCTCCATATGTTTTCATGAGCGGATAGCTTGTCTTAGCTTTGGAGAATCACTAACCTAAGGAATATCTGCTTTGTGTCCTACTTGTTCCCAGACTCCTACATCATCCTCATCTACATCTTCTTCCACTTTCTCATTATCTTTCCTTGATATTGTATTATCTAATTCATTATATATGTTGTGTGACACCAGACCATGAAGGACATTTATTAGCATCTTCTACTTCAGTTCTACATGATGATCCTAAGTATTCGTATATGTTATCCATGTGTTTATATGTTATCCTTGTGTTTTTTAACTTATCTGTATGTTCTACCTGAGGGGTGGTAGATAGTGTCAACATTATCTTCATAGAAAAAAGAGGCGATTTGTAAGATCTTGGTAATTATGTTTAAGTGTAGGTGTACATTGCCAGACTTTTTAAACTTGTTTGTAAGATCTTGGTGATTTGTAAAATCTCTCCTCTCTATGATATTGTAGTAACTTGTAGATCTTGGTAATTATGTTTAAGTGCAGGTGTACTTTGACAGACTTTTTAAACTTGTTTATAAGATCTTGGTGATTTTTAAGATCTTTCCTCTTCTTTGATATTGCAGTAACTTGCTTATTTTTGCTATTGCTTCCTTATATCTAACCCCTCTCAAGGTGCTTTTTGAGGAACAATCTTGGTTTTAAATTAGAGGTCTTTTCTCAAATAGATATAACATACATAAATAAGAGGTTGTTTCTCAAACTATAGTAACTTGTATACTACAATTTTAAAAAGCTTGACATATGTATCGGTGCATAAGACAAAACTATCTTGTGCTTGAAAATATATATGTAAAAATATTTTATGAGTATATTCACCAAGTTAGACCGAAAAAAGGTAAACTCTTGTCTCTAGTTTCTGGGTTTGTGCTTAGGGTAGCAAGTGAAAACATAGATTTTGAGATTTCATATAAGATAGAGGTTTTGCTATATTATAAAGAAATGTAAAAATGAATACTTTGATCTGGAATTGCTGTATTTGGTGATCTAAATCTTCATAGTGGAACCATATTTTGTATCAAATTGAGAAGGGGAAGCATAATTGAGAGTATATGAGATTAGAAAGTTACTACCTTTCTTTGGTATTTTCCCTATAATGTATACTATTTAGTGAGAATTCTTGCTTAATTAGCACAGAATATAGCATTTAACTTATAAATATGGAAGCATAAACCATATAGCATTCAATTAACTAGTATGGAAGCATGAACCGTATAACTAGTTACAAAGACTTCAGTTACTAAATGACTGTTCTAGCATTAAAGTTTTACCTTTCGGTATTAGAAAATAGGGAGCATTAACCCCGTCTAGTACATTCTAAGCACCCATATGCTTTCAGTTAAGATTATTGATGCAGTTATTTGCAAAAAATGTCTAAAACAAATACAGAGAATCAGAAAAAGCTAATGAATCTACACACTGCCGGTAAAAATAGTTTTTATTTAGTCGGTAATAAATTGGTGTGTTATATTATTTATTATCGAGTCTTAACATGTCAACTAAACAACTTTTTGATATCCATTTTTATGTGACTAGGAAAAAGATAAGGAAACTATGTCAGAAAAGGAGATTTTTGGGGCCACAAGAACTAGGAAACCTAGGCATTTGTACAAGGCCTCAAATGAAAACACAACTAGTAAAGTTGTATGAATATTGTCGATTTACAATTCTTTATAGAGATCATTATTTATTCTAAATTTTAATTTACATGATTGTGCTGTTGGATATGCTTTGTTAGGCTGGAATGGAGGAAATTGAAATACAAATGAGCGCAAATGGACAGTCTGTTGATGCATTTTTAGTCATCATGGGTCCTGAACATCTGGGACATCTAAGACTTTATGGAGTGGGGGTTACAAATACTACTTTGAAAAACAAGTTGACAATTCTGGATCAACTTTAAATGCAACAAATGATGTAGTGCAATAAATGCAAGAAATGATGCAAAAAATATAGAAACAAAAGATAATTATGCAATAAGAAGTAATTGTAGATGTAATTGCACAACTTAAGCATGCAAGGTTAATTGATCCTAACATACTAGCAGTATTGTTCCTTCCTTCACCAAGAGAAGCTACTTTTGCACAAGCGGCTGATCAAGATTAGTTTCGCTAATTCTCTGTTTCGAATGTTTCTTCTTCTTCTTCTTCTTTATTTATCTGTTGGACTGTTGTAGAATTTACGTGATAAGGGACCATTGGGTGCTGTTAAAAGTATCTCAAAAATATTTCTTTTCAACCTTTTCCAATTTCTGTGATCCAGATTCTGTAATAGTGTAACATGATTTTTTCTTTTGTATATTATTAGATTTGGTGTTTATGGGTATACTCGTATCATGACTGAATGTTCTATTAACTCTTAGAGGCTTGTAGTGGTCGGATGAGAATTCCGTAACCGCAGTTAGCTCTGGAATGTCAAGTTTGGTTAAAAAAAGGCCTTTCATATGGATCCCGAGCTAATTTCGAGACTTCTTGTGGATTTTGACTTAAAATGGAGTTTGGAGATGGGACCCACTTTTTGTTGAGAAGACCTCATATGGAAGTTTAAACTACTCCATTAAGTTCGAAATATCAAATTCAATGGGGTAGCATATTGCGTTTAAGTGCATAGGGTTCCGAACGAATTCTGAGCACTGCCTCGGAGATTTAGAAGTGGCTAAAACCAGATGATATGCATCAGCTGGTGCATGCCAAAAATAGCCTTCACATTCGCGGGACTTGTGCCGCATTCGCGGGGTCCTCTACCGTGTTCTCAGGCCCCAATTCTCTACTTGCCCCGATCATGGGGCCCTTGCCATGTTTGCGAGGTCTGTATTCATGGGCCCCACCGTGTTTGCGAAGAATAATTTAGTCTGGTCTTTATTTAAACGACCAGACGCAATTAGCTGTAGCCTCAGTTTTGTTTTCGCGATTTCTCTCCCATTTAAAGTCCAAATTGGGTGATTCGAAGTGTGGTGTGATTGTGGAGCTTAAGGCAACATTGGTGCATGATCGGAAAGGATTTGAGATTCTCCGTTTTAGGTACAATCACGTGTTTATGGGATGCCTGAGCTTAGTGCATTGTTCTTAAATGTGAATTTTATTGTATGTGGTAATCTCCACTGTTTTGAGCCCCCGAATTGTGTTCCAATTGGGAACACAAGTTTGGGGGACTATTTATGACCTTTTGATGGAGTCGTTTCTAGAAATTCCAACATGGGTCCCACCATTTCCATTTTCACTCTGAAATTAGTCCATCTCTGTTTTAAGTGGACTAAGTGTCTAAACGACTATATTAACATGTGATTCTATTTTTGATAGTGTGGTAGCATTCAGAGGTCACACAAAAAGAAAAACCTTTGGAAGTGTGATTTATAGAGCGTACGGTTAGCCTAACAGTAGGCTATGACTTTCCTTCCCTTAGATTGAGTTTAAATGTGTAAATTCATGTTGATTTGAGTGAATTGGCAGCGGGTACCTAGTTGATCATGTTACCTTTCTTAAAATCATGATTTAGTTTTTTTTTTGTTTTTAGGACCTGATGCATGTTAGTATGATTCTTGATCATCCTTACCTTATGGTTAGTTTTGTTTGATATTGCCATTGTATGTTTGAGCATGTTTGGCCTTAGTCTAGGTTTATACTAGTGCTTGACATAGACTTGCGATAATTGGAACCATTTTGGGCCTTATTTCTACTCTAACATTGATTCAGACGGTTCAGCTCCTTGTAGACTAGTGTAACAGACTTGAGTCTGATAGAATGAGCCTTCGTTTAGGTGTTGAATTAGCTTTGATGACCTTCTATCCACTCTTCCCCTTTCTTCGGTCCCGTTTGTTACATTTAGGAGTTCGGGTCTCACTTGGTGACTTGGGACTGGAGTTGGTTCAAGCTTGGAGTGTTGTACTAATTACTTGGGAGTGCATATCATTCCATGGTGATTCTTTGATGATGGATGACATGAATCTTTTGGTAGCCATTTCTAGTCACGGATTAAAGGTCTAGTCATGCTATTTTTTAACCTCTACAGAGTTTATTACTGTTATTCTACAAATTAAAAGTCTGATCTTATCCTCTACGCAGTCGACACACTTTTGGTTACGACCTTATGCCCCTGACATATTCATCCGTGGTTAGAGGTTCGAGCTCTATACTCTTTAGCTTGGCAGCGCTTACTGGTTACTTGGAGGTTATTCGCGGTTAGAGGTCCGGTCTATGCCTTCTATGGATTTGGATTCATCGCACGTTACTCCTAATTTGTTTAGCTATTATGTGTACATGTTAGGCTTTTGGGGATCCATTATGTTTTTATTGAAACTTGCACATGAGTGTACCTTCTGAGCTTATGGGGATCTAGTTAGGTTTAGTTTAGCTGTACTTAATTCTTTCTATTTTAGTGCACTCGTGTTCATTTCTTTTAAATTTTGCTTTGACCTTGCTTATCTCTGGATTCTATCATTTATTATTGTTTTTACCTTTCTTATTCATTCGCCCTATGATGCCTACTGAGTACCTGTTGTTTTGGTACTCATGCTACACTCTGCATCTGTTTCGTGATACCTGTCTCCTTCAGTATTTTGGATAGCTAGTGTTTTGTTTTTGAGAGAAGCTTTGTATTTAGGTCCACTTTTGGGAATTGTACTCTTTTTGTTTAGACAACTTATACTTGTGACTTTTAGGATCTGGGAGGAATCTATTGTATATATCTTTTGGTTTGTTTCCTTTTTTTTGTTTTGTTTCTGCTATTAATTTACTACTTCCACCTTGTTTCTACCCTTATATCCATTACTTACTATTCTGGATTACGGGTTGGCTTACCTACTGGTAGGTTATATTGAGTGTCATCATGACTCGAGAAATCAGGTCGTGACAAGTTAGTATCAGAGCCCTAGGTTCACCGATCTCACTTGTACATAGCTAATACCTAGTAGAGTCCTACGAATCTGTGTGGAGATGTCCGTAACCTATCTTTGGGAGGCTACAGGATGTCATTAGGAATGTTCTCTCTTTTGTATCACTTTCGTGCATTGTGTGTATTATTGATTTCATGGAATCTCACTTGTTTTATTCTTTCACAGAATGGCTTCACATGTCGCATCAAGTGACTAAGGGTAGGGGTCAGCCTCCTCAGCAGGGTAGGGGTCGACCTCCATAGCAGGTTAGGGCTGCAACACTAGCCTTAGATAGAGAGAGGTATCTCAAGCTTGCAGCGGACCCTCCAGCAGTACATGCTCCTACTCAGCTAGTGGGGCCGGGGCCAACCTAGCCACTACCCAGACCATGGCTCTAGAGCTTCAGGTAGCCATCACTCAGTTATTGACTATATTTGAAGGTATACAGCAGGCCCTTTCTGCAGTTACAATTGCACCAGCACTAGCCTTGCAGGGTCAACGTGCATCAGAGGTACCCCAGGTCTAGGTACCACTTGGAGGTGCCCAACCCGTGATTGCGGCTGAAGCTATGCCACTAGAGGAGCAGAAGATGCTTAGAGTTAGAATTTCACCTCTAAGGTTTTCTAAGGTTTTGGGAGAGGCTGTCCACGAGTTTCTCAATACTTGTCTTGAGTGGCTATACACTCTGGATTTGGTGGAGTCGAGAGGAGCTGAATTCACTGCCTATCTGCTAGATGGGCCAGCTAAACAGTGGTGGCATTCATTTATTAAGACTAGGCCAGCTAGTCTTCTCCATTTTCTTGGTCTGAGTTTTTAGAGGCCTTCTTGGCTAGGTTCATCCCCCGTAACATCAAAGATTGACTTCGAGATCAGTTCTCCAAGTTGGAGCAGGGCTTTATGATTATATCTGAGTATGAGGCGAGGTTCCACAAGCTCTCCCACCATGCCACTATGATCTTACCTATTGAGGAGTAGACTATGGTCTCTGCGGGCCATTCTTTTCTTGATGTAGTTGACCATGCCCGTACTATTGAGCAATTTCATCATGAGGTCTATGGGGGTAGTGACAAGAGAGCTAGGTATGAGGGAAGCTACAACAGGTCCCACTCTAGGCTTAGAGACTCCTATGATAGGTCCTAATAATAATTTTAGCAGGGTCAGTCCAGTCGGCCTTTTTAGGCCTCACGACAAGCTTCAGAGGGTGATTGGTACAGCTAGAGTAGTGTTAGCTTGAGTCAGAGAAGAGATAGGTTCCAGTTATAGGCTTTAGGTCGTGGTGGTCATTTCTTTACGGGCCAATCATCACAGGGTTTTTATGTCTATGGGGAGCTTGATCATTGGTTGAAAGAGTTCCCTTTTCATAGGCGGTTTCCTTTAGCTCCACAAATAGCCCCACCAGCAGCACCTTTAGTTAGAGGTCGAGGTTAGGGTCAGGACCATCGTAGTGGTCACCAGGGTATTCAGGGTCATCCCTGTAGAGGCTGGTCAGGTGGTAGGTCAGATGACCAGGGTAGAGATGGACATGCCCACTTTTATGTAGCTCCAATGAGGACAGAGGCTGAGGCATCAGCATATATGATCACATGCATGATTCTTTTATGCCATCATCCCACCTCTCCTTTATTTGATCCAGGCTTTACCCTTTCATATATGTCTATATATTATGCTTCTCGTTTGAGTATGAGTTCGGAGCCTTTGGCAGTTCCATTACGTGTATCGACCCCCGTGGGTGAGTTTTTAGTTGTGAATCAGGTGTATCATCTTGTTTGGTGACTATCCAGGGGCGTAACACCTGGGATGATCTTATTTTACTTGATATGCTAGATTTTGATATGATTCTTGGGATGGACTAGTTATCCCTCTATCACACGGTCTTAGATTGCTTCTCTAACACCGTTACCTTAGCCATGCCTGGCATTCTCCCATTGATGTGGTAGGGCTCTTGTAGTAGCACACTGGTTGGGGTTATTTAATTTATTTGGGCATAGAGGCTAGTGGCTAACGGTTGCTTATCTTACTTAGCATATGCGTGAGATGTGTGCAGGGAGATTCCTTTAGTTGAGTCAGTTCCTGTTATCCGTCATTATGTGGATGTGTTTCCTACTGACCTACTTGTCCTACCTAGAGCGTGATATTGATTTACCTATTGATCTTAGCCTTGTACTCGTCCTATTTCTATCTCGCCTTATCGGATGGCCTTTGCAGAGCTCATTGTTCAGCTTCAGGATCTCTTGGGTAAGGGATTAATTCAGCCGAGTGTATCATCTTGGGGTGCTCCCATTTTGTTTGTGAAGAAGAAGGATGGTACGATACGAATATATATTGATTACAAGCAGCTGAATAAGGTGACGATGAAGAACTGTTACCCCATGCCTCATATTGATGATCTGTTTGATGAGCTTCAGGGTGCTCTAGTGTGTTTGAAGATTAATTTGAGATCTAGTTACCATCAGCTGAGGATTAGGGTGGTGGTCATCCCTAAGACCGCATTTAGGACTTGATATGACCACTATGAGTTCCTTGTGATGTCTTTTGGGTTGACTAATACCCTTGCCATTTTTATGGAATTGATGACGCGAGTGTTCAGGCCTTATCTTGATTCGTTCATCATTGTGTTCATTGATGATATTCTTGTTTACTCGCGGAGCAAGAGAGATTATGGGTTGCATTTGAGGATTGTGCTCCAGACTTTGAGAGATCAACAACTTTATGCCAAGTTCTCAAAGTGCGAGTTTTAGCTTGAGTCTGTAGCATACTTGGGGCATGTAGTATCCCAAGGATGGTATCATGGTAGATCTAGTAAAGATTGAAGCTATTCGTGGTTGGGCTAGGCCCATCTCAGTTACTGAGATTTGGAGCTTCATCGATAGCAGACTACTATAGATAGTTTGTGGAGGGCTTCTCTACTCTATTACAACACCCTTGCCCGATTGACTCATCTTGATGTTTCATTTGAGTGGTTCGAGGAGTGTGGGTTGAGCTTTAGAAAGCTGAAGGAGTTGCTTACCACTGCTCTTGTATTGACTCTTCCAATTGAGGGCGAGGGATTCACGATATATTGTGACGTATCTAGCATTGGTTTGGATTGTGTATTGTTGCAGTGGGGTCAGATTATTACTTATGCATCAAGGTATCTTAAGCTATATGAGTGCAACTATCCCACTCATGACTTGAAGTTGGAGGCGGTAGTTTTTGCGCTTAAGATCTAGAGGCACTACCTGTATGGAGTTCATTGTGAGATCTACACTGACCACATGAGTCTTTAGTACATTATGAGCTAGAGGGACCTTTATTCAAGGCAGCACCATTGGATTGAGCTCCTGAAGGACTATGACTTCTCTATTCTCTATCATCTGGGTAAGGTGAATGTAGTAGCGGACACCCTGAGCTAAAAGGTGGCGAGTATGGAAAGTTTAGCCTTCTTGTCTTTTGTGGAGTAGCTTTTGACTTTGGACATTCAGTCCTTAGAAAATACGATAATTTGGTTGGATATTTCAGCTTCTAGGTGTGTTTTGACCTATGTGGAAGTTTAGTCTTCCTTGCTTAAGTAGATTCGTGGTCGCCAGTTTGAAGATGAGACCTTGGTGGCTCTTTGAGATCGAGTGTTAGAGAGTGATACCAATTAGGATACCTTAGATTGATATAAGGTTTTGAGATTTACTAGCCGTATTTGTGTTTTGAGAGTTAGGGACTTGATTTAGTTGATCCTTTGTGAGGCTCATGATTCTAGATACTCTATCCATCCGGCCACCATCAAGATGTATCATGATTTGAGGCAGCACTATTGGTGGAGCAGCATGAGGAAAGATATTCAGACTATCTGTCCCGTTGCTTGAGTTACCAGCAGGTGAAGGCCGAGTATTTGAGGCTTGGTGGTGAGTTTCAGAGATTGCCCATTCTAGAGTGGAAGTGGGATCACATCACTATGGATTTCATTGTGGGTTTGCCTTGGAATTTTAGAGGTGTTGACAACATTTGGGTCATTATTGATTGGTTGACCAAGTCAACACACTTCCTCCCTATTTAGTCTTCATTTAGCATCAAAAGGTTGGCTCGTATCTATATTTAGGAGGTGGCCCGTCTTCATGGTGTGCCAGTGTCAATTATGTTAGATCGGGGTTCTCAATTCACTTCTAGCTTTTGGAGGGCTTTTTAGGAGGAGTTGGTCACTCGTGTTAACCGTAGCATAACTTTTCATCCACAATATTCAGGTTCTTAAGGATATGTTGCGGGTCTGTGTTTTAGAGTTTGGAGGTTAGTGGGCCCGGTTCTTAACTTTGGCAGAGTTTGCGTACAATAACAACTACCACTCTAGTATTTAGATAGCCCTATTCGAGGCCTTATATGGTAGGCGCTGTCTTCTCTGGTTTGGTGGTTTGAGTCTACAAAGCCTAGGATGTGTGGTACTTACTTGATTCAGGATGCCTTGGTCTAGGTGTGGGTGATTCAGGATAGGCTCAGGGCAGCCCAGAGTACACACTAGAGTTATGCCGATCATAGGAATTGCCCTTTGATGTTTTTTAGTTGGTGATTGGGTTTTCCTCCGCGTGTCACCCATGAAGATCGTGATGATATTTGGGAGGCGGGGCAAGCTTAGCCCCAAGTATATTGGCCCTTTTGAGATCCTTCAGATAGTTGGTGAGGTTGCTTATGAGTTGGCTTTACCACCAGTATTTTCAGCTATTCACCGAGTTTTTCATGTTTTGATGCTCTGCCGGTATGTTCCCGACAAGTCTCATGTGGTCTAGTATGATGCGGTAGAGTTGGATGACCATTTGACCTTTGTGAAGAAGCCAGTTGCTATTCTAGCTAGAGATGTACATCCGTTGCGATCGAGAGCCTTTCCTGTGGCGAAGGTCCATTGGAGGTATCGTCTAGTTGAGGAGGCTACCTAGGAGACCTAGTATGAGATGCAAGAGTAGTTTCCCAACTTTTTTGAGCCTTCGGGTACTTCTTAACTGTTACTTTCACGGATGAAAATCCTTTTTGTAGTGGATGTTGTAAAGATCCTCTTGGTCATTTTTGTGTTAATGCCTTATATTCGTTGTTTAGAGCATTCCTATAGAGACCCCAAGTCATTTATGACTTACTAGGAGTGACATTTCTTTCACTTGGTTGTTCATTTTGTTTTTATGCGAATTTCTATGTTTTGGAGTTATTGAACCTCAAATGATTGATTTCAACCAAAAGTCCTGAAAAGCGACCTCACAATCCAATTCTGATGGTTCCATCAACTCCAAAAGGGTTATTTTAGGCTAGTGGCATTATCGGCATGGTCCCGAGGTTTTCAGTGCGAGTTTGTGAGATTATGAATTTTAGCTTTTAAGTTTTGGCCTAAGTTTGACCTTGGTCAACATTCTTGGTAAGCGTACCTGGATGAGAATTCTATCAGCGTGGTTAGCTCTAGAATGTTGAGTTTTGTCTAGAACGGCCCTTTATGCAGATCTCGAGGCTCCCGAGCTAATTCTAAGCCCCTTGTGAATTTTGACTTAAAATAGAGTTTGGGTGCGGGACCCATATTTTGTCGAGACGACCTCATAAGGAAGTTTCGAATGATCCACTATGTACGGAATATCAAATTCAGTAGGGTAGCATATCTTGTTTGTATGTACGGAGTTCCGAATGAATTTCGAGCACCCTGTCGGAGATTCAGAAATGGCCAAAACCAGCTGATATGCATCAGTTGGTGCATGCCAAAAATGGCATTCGCGTTCGCATGCCTTATGCCGTGTTCACGAGGGCCCCTGCCATGTTCATGGGGCCTTGGTTCTCCACCTGCCGTAATCATGAGGCCCTTGCCACATTCGTGAGCTCTATATTCGTGGGCCCCATCGCGTTCGCAAAGAAGGATTTTGGTCTTTATTTAAAGACCAAACGCGATCAGCTGTAGCCTCAGTTTTGTTTTTGCGATGTCTCTCCCATTTTAAGTCCAAATTAGGTAATTTAAAGTGTGGTGTGATCGTGGAGCTTATGGCTACATGGATGCGCGATCGAAAAGTGTTGGGGATTCTCCATTTGAGGTAAAATCATGTGTTTGTGGGCTGCTTGAGCTTAGTTAATTGTTCTTAAGTGTGAATTTCATTGCATGTGGTTGTGTCTGCTATTTTCGAGCCCCCGGATTGTATTCCAATTGGGAACACAAGTTCAGGGGACTGTTTAGGACCTTTTAACGGAGTCGTTTTTAAAATTTTTTGCATAGGTCCCACGATTCCCATTTTGTCTCTGAAATTGGTCCGTGTCCATTTTAAGTGAATTTAGTGTCTAAACAACCGTATTAATATTGTGATTCTATTTTTTATAGAGTGACAATATTCTGAGTTTGCACGGAAAGGAAAAGCTCTAGAAATGTGATTTGGAGCTCCGCGGTCGACCTAACAGTAGGCTACAATTTTCCTTCCCTTATATTGAACTTGAATGTGTAAATTCTTGTTTATTTGAGTAAATTAGGAGCAGGTACCTAGTTGATCATGTTACATTTCTTAGAAATCATGTTTTAGGATTATTTTGGGATTTTAGAGACTTGATATATGCTAGTGTGATTCTTGATCATCCTTACCTTGTGGTTTGTCATGCCTCGAGGCTACCCCCTAGGCGCAACACGGTGCTTAGTGTCACAAGTAACCCCAAGCTAACCATGGCATGACATATCTATACAAGTTCAATTAAAACATGCACTGTGCCAAAGCTAAAAACAGTTTAATATCCGAAATGGTGAAAAGCCCAACATGTCTGAATATATAAAATATATGAAGAGTATAGTGATGACTGAAAACAACACTAACAGCTCAAGTTGAATCTAATCTATGGAATGCCTCTAACTGATCTAAGTTTCTGGGACATGCCCTCTGCTAACTCTAATAAGACTAAAATTGAAAAGTGAATACTGAAAAGTAAATCATGTCTATCGTCCTCGAACTATGAGGATTCACCACTGAAGCTACTGAGTGCGGACTGGAAGTCGACCTAAGCGCGATCTGGATGCTGAGCGTCTGAACCTACATCATACAATGATGTAGCACAAAAGAATGCGTCAGTACTTTGAATGTACTGAGCATGCGGGATATATGCTAAGATGAACAATATAAAAACTGAGCATGGAAATAGATATACTGAAGCATAACTGAAAGTTGAGCTGGATGCAATGACCAAGTATTAATCATGAAGATATAACATGTTGAACTGAATACTGAATACATGGTCAATGCAACATGAATCTGACTGTGGGAGATACTATTAACCGACATAAACCATGTGAGCTAAACGTGTAGTCAGATGCATACGCCCCATCGAGAGGACCCAATATACCTTTCCAGGGTATAAAGGCATGACTGTGGTGTGATCACTAAAATTGATGCTCAACAAAGGGGACTTATAAACCTACGATGGCACGTAGTTCTAAGACTTGAGGGTACGTTGAACCCTGGTTCAACTCGATGCTAAGTTTACTCCCAACTGAATATAAAGCTAAAAATGCAACTGTAATATTGGATAGTTCAAAATACTGGTGATTATCTGAGAATGCATCATACATATACGGAAAGAAATGGCATTTGAATTTTGAAGCATGATTGTTTGACTAATCTGCCTAGCAAGTGTAATTCATAAAATACAGATGATTAACAAAAGATAGGGTTTCTGAGTTTTATACATGGGACTATACTAATTCATCAAGAAACATGTAATTAATATCATAGAAACTATAGCAGTTAAATTACAATGAATTCCTAAGATTTAGGAACCCTGGGTCTGAATAATTTATGGAGAAGATGAAGATTTGACTAAATTCTAGGGACCTAATGGGTTATAGGAACCCACTAGTGAAATTCCACATACTTGGTGAAGAAAACTACGGAGAAATCCTCTGGATTTTGGGGCTGAACTTGAAGGAGAGCTCTGCTTGTTCTTGAGAGAAAATTGTCGCCTCTTCCTCTCCTTTTCTTTCTAAGTCTGATGATTTTAGGACGAGGTGACTATCAAGAGGGGCTTCATGAGCCGTCTAATGCATTATGGCCCGTCTAGTGGGTCGTGATGTTGCCCTGCCTAAGAGAGCTTCACTAAAACGCGCATAACTTTTTACTCCGGGCTCAAAATTAGGCAAACTTGGTGGTGTTGGAAAGAGGACCTAAAGAACTTTAATTTGATAGGTCATGGGCCACTTAATTCATTTTTTTCTGAGAGATATGATCATTTAAAGTTGGCCCAAAACTCAAAACCTGATAAGTCCCTTTCACGGGTGACTTCACGGTCCGTGTGAAGCCTCACAGACCGTCTAGGCATCTCTGGTCCTTCACAATGCCTTGGGATGCAACCTCACTATCTGGGTGACTTGTACGGACCCCTAAACGGGCCGTCCAAGTCACCACGGGCCGTCTAAGGCACCGTCCAGGTGATTCCTGCCTAGGGGCAGTCCTGGATGGTCTCATGATGCCCATAGTGGGTTGTGGACCCCTAAACAGACCATCTAGGGTGTTGTGATACGTCCATGGTCCTTTTTTGGTTTGTGGACATGCCCGTTTGTCCTTTCTTGCCCTTTCTCGAAGTCCAAGGTGTTACATGGTTAGTATTGTTTGATAATGTCGTTGTTTGTTTGAGCATGTTTGGTCTTAGTGTAGGCTTAGACTAGTGCTTTCCATAGCCTTACGATAGTTGGAGCCGTTAAGGGCCTTATTTCTACTCCAACATCGATTCATACGATTTAGCTTCTTGTAGACTGGTGTAGCAAACTTGAGTTTGATAGAATGAGCCTTAGTTTAGGCGTTGACTCAGCTTTGATGACCTTTTATCCACTCTCATCCTTTCGTCGACCCCATTTGTTACATTTGGGAGTTCGAGCATCGCTTGGTGACTTGGGACTGGAGTTGGTTCAAGCTTGGAGTGTTGTACTGATTACTTGGGAGTTGACATCGTTCCATGGTGATTCTTTGATGATGGATGACATGAATCTTTTGGCAGCCCTCTCTAGTCACAGATTAAAGGCCTGGCCATGCTGCTCTTTATCCTCTACGAATTTGATTACTTTCTTTCACAAATTAAAGGTCTAGTCTTATCCTCTACGAAGTCGATACACTTTTTGGTTGTGACCTTACACCCCTGGGAGATTCATCCGCGTTTAGAAGTTCGGGTTTTGTACTCTCTAGCTGGGTGGACCTTATTGGTTACTTGGAGGTTATTTGCAGTAAGAGGTTCGGTCTATGCCTTCTCTGGATCTGGTTTCACTGCACCGTACTCTTAATAGTTTTAGCTATTTTGTGTACCTATCATGCTTATCAGGGTCTGGTCAAGTTTTATTTAGACTTGCGCTTGGGTGTACCTTCTAGGCTTATGGGGTCCAGTTAGATTTAGTTTAGCTATACTTAGCTCTTTCTATTTTAGTACACTTATGTTCATTTCTTTTAAATTCTGCTTGACCTTGCTTGTGTATGGATTCTATATTTCTTATTATTTTTACCTTTGCTGCTCAGTCGGCTTATAATGTCTACTGAGTACTTGTTGTTTTGGTACTCATGCTACATTCTGCATCTATTTCGGGATGCAGGTTCGAGCATCATCTACTACCATTGATTACTCGAGCCTGTTACAACTTGGATCGGAGGTGAGGGTGAGCACTTGTCGTCCTAGACTTGCCTGTCTCCTTTAATATTTTGGATAGCTAGTCTTTTGTTTTTGAGATAAGCTTTGTATTTAGGTCCACTTTCGGGACTTGTACTCTTTTTGTTTAGACAGCTCTATACTTGTGACTTTTAGGTTCTGGAAGGGATCTATTGTATATATCTTTTGGTTTCTTTCTTTCTTTTGTTTTGTTTCTGCTGTTAATTTTATGCTTCTCCCTTGTTTCTACCCTTATATCTATTACTTTCTATTCTGGGTAATGGGTTGGCTTACCTACTCGTTGATTATAGTAGGTGTCATCATGACTTGAGAAATCGAGTCGTGACACATTGTATTTCATATTTTGGGCAAAGTCGATAAAACAAAAATGGCGAAATCTCATTACTAAGCCATATAATATTTTGCCTAAAAAGTGATGTTCTATCAATTTCTTTCTAAGATTTGATCCAAAATATCTTAAAGGTTAAAAAAAATTAAAAATAAAATTATTTCTAAAAATGTCAAGTGAACAAAATCTCTACGTGACAGGCTAGTGTATTTCACACTCTTAGGACGATATCTTCTAGGGTAAAGACTATCAAATAGCTAAATTTAGAGTGGTAATTAAAATTACTAATAATTTAAAGGTTTCTGAATAAAACACACCAAGTTTAGGGGTTTTATGCCAAGATAAAAATATCATGATGAGGATTTGTAATTTATCAATATATTTTCTTCTTATTAGTTTAAATAATAAATGCACCAGTGCCACATAAAGAAATAAAGGAAAATAAGAGTAAAGGCAAAGTTGACTCCAAACCTAACCCCTTGCCTCTTCTACTCTCCCCCTATATATATACTCCTCCTCTCCCCAAAATGATGAACATGAATGTAACAAAAAAGCAAAGACAAAATTAGCAACAACAGGGTTCTGCTACAATCTCAGCAATTGCCCAACAAAAACATGTTTTTTCCTACAGAAGTGTCTCATCTTGATTCAGCACATTTCAATTAATTGCCTTCATCTCCAGGTTTGTCTAGCCGATTTCAGCAACAATCCCCTAGGCATCTGCTAGATGAGGTTGGAGATGAAGGCAATTTCTTAACATGTGTTGAATCAACACGAGACACTTCTGTAGGTTCTGTAGGAAAGGAGATTCAAGGCTCATCTTTCCATAAAGGAGAAAGATGCCATTTTGACTCTTCTTGGTATTTCCAGGTAACTGTTTGATTTAAAAAATTTTCCTTCATCACTAAAAAGAATTCATGTTTTTCTCGTTCTTTTTTTGACCTTTTGTTTATGTCATATGATCTATGATTGAATTCATGAGTCATGCACGGTAAGGAGAAGGTAAATTAAGAGAGGAGGAGGATTGTCACCGTTGTTTTTTACTCTTATACCCATCTAATTTTCTTAGTTGTGTCATTTGGTTTTCAAACCTGGATTATATCAATGCAACCTTTTATATATGAGATAAGTGATACCTTAAGTGTTTGATATAAAAATAATACTCCTTTTGTTTTGATTTTTTTATCTCACTTTTCTTTTTAGCCCTTTTAAAAAATTTCTCTTTCATTTTATCGCAACTTTTAAATTTCAACTTCCACATGAAATGTTTATGACACAAGATTAAAGAAACTTTTGGTACATTCAACATATCTCTACTTTATGACCATAAGATTAAAATTCTTATTTAACTTTTAAAACATCATGTCAAGCCAAAATCAAACAAATAAATTGAAACGAAGATATACTAATGTTAGAGATTACCTCCGACCAAATACGAGATATATAGATTTAATCTCAAAATCTATACTAGGATAAACAAGTTAATCCCTTGAATCAATCGGCACCTTAAATAATTTCTTTTTATACTTTAGTTTAATGAATAGCCACCTTCTTTATAATGTTTTGTTAATTTTCACCATAAATTTAATTTACAAATGTAGCATTTAATTATGTAATGTGTGATCAGCTTTTTAACGTTCTTTGCAAGTAACATGCTATGTTCCATTTACTAGGTCAAATCAATATGTTTTAAGAACAAAGAATGGAATATCAGTCTTATTAAGTTAACAAATTACAAAATCTAGTGAAACAATACAAAAAATTACTCAAATTCTAGGGTTACTAGGACTCCTAATCAATTTTTATTCCACCGAACATATCAGTCTTTTATAGCCATGTATCTTTTCAGCTAATAAAGAAATGAGAAATATTTGTTGAAAAAAACTACTTTGAAGATTGATAAGAGTATTACTTTGTTACAGGGAAAAGAATCAAGCAAGAAGAGCACTGCGGTTGAGGTAACTCATAGGCGACACTTAGAGGAACACACGGTTGCCAACACCAAAACTCAATGGATGACGCCTATGGTTAGCATAACTCTTCTGCATGCTTTGATCTTCCATAGCGTCCTAAATCACATGAACTCCAACCAATGCCTCCTGAAGCAAGTTTGTATCATGTGGATTAGACGTTGAAACCTCAAACCAACCAACCGGAGATCCACAATGCCTACCACATAATGCCTCGAATGGGACTATCTGAATACTTGAATGATACCTATTATTCTAAGAAAACTCCACCAAGGCCAAAAACTGATTGTACTGACCTCCAAAGTTCAACACATAGGATCAAAACATATCCTCCAAAACATGAATAGTCCTGTTTGACTGGCTATTGGTCTATGAGTTAAATGTTGTGTTATGATCCACCTGAGTACCTAACTCTTCTTAGAAGGTCATCCAAAAGCTTGAAATGAACTGAGAACGTATATCAAATATAATAGACTCTGACACCCAATGAAGATGAACCACCTCCCGAATGTAGATAAGGGCTAATCTCTCAGCACTAAAAGAAGACTGAATGGGTAAGACTCCAGTGATCTGGGAAAATCTTAAAATGGACTCCATACAAGTAATGCCTCTAAATCTTAAGCACAAAAACTACCATCGTCAACTTCAAGTCATGAGTGGGGTAGTTACGCTCATACACACTAAGAGACCTTGATGCATATGCCATAACACAACCCTGCTGCATCAAATCGTAACCCAATCTAATATTGGATATGTCACAATACACTGAGAATCCCTTGCCCTCAGCTAGAAGAGTTAGAATAGGAGCTGAAGTGAGTAACTCCTTGAGCTTCTAAAATCTCACCTCACACTCGTCTGACCACTCAAAAGGAACATCCAATCTAGTTAGTATAGTAAATAATACTTCTACAGAAGAGAAACACCAACAAATTGTTTGTAATAGCCTGCCAACCCAATAAAACTCTAAGGGTGTGTTTTGTATGAAGGAAAGTGTTTTCCAATTTTCTCATATTTGGTTGGCATAAATATTTTGGAAAATGTTTTCCAAATCAACTTATTTTCCTCAAATTTAAGGAAAATGACTTTCCTTAAAAAAGTAAGGAAAACATTTTCCAAAATCATTTTGAACCTCACACCTCAACTTTCCTAACTTAAGTCTCGAGTATCAATTCTCACTACTAATTCTAGATCTGACTCTTGATTCTCAATTAGAGACCCGACCCTTGACCTCAATTCAAGACCCAACTCCTCAGTTTTGGATTGAGTCGGGGTTAAGTCTCGGGTTAGAATTAGAGGTCGAATTCTGGGTTAAGTGTCAAAGTTGGGTTTCTAATCAGGTGTTGGGATGGGGTTTCGAGGTCATATGTTAGGGTCAAATGTCGAAGACAAAACCCATTTCAAAAGTTGGGTCCCAGGTTGGGGTAAGGTTCCAATTCGAAATTAAATCTCAACTTTTGTGTTGAGTCTTGATTCAAGTTTCAATATCAAATCAGGATTCAGAAATCAGAAGTCGATTGTCGATGTCAAGGTTGGATTAAGGTTCGAGGTCTTGATAGGGTCAAGGTCTCAAGTTAGAATTAGGTTTCGGGTCAGGGTCGGGTCTAAGGTCGAGGTTGGGTCTCGAGTCAGGGTCTCAGGTTGTGGTCAGGTCTTGTGTCGGGGATGGGTCTTGGGTCAGGGTCTCAAATCATGGTTGGGTCATGGTTGGGTCTTGAGTGTCGGGTTAGATTGGGATCGGGTATTGGGGACGGGGTTGGGGTCAAGGTCGGGGTCACAAGTTGAGGTCAAGGTTGATTCTTTAGTTGAGGTTGGGGTTGGGTTCGGGTCGAGTCGAGGTTGGGATCAAGGTCAGGGTCATTTGTTGAGGTCTGGGTCTCGGGTCTCGATCTAGGTCCAGGTTGGGTCACGGGTCAAGGTTGATAACAACATGGATAGCATAGATCATATGAAAGCCTTAGAGGAGCTTTATGGACACCAAAAAAAGACATATAATGTGTTAAAGGTCCATCAAAGTGAAGAGAAGGAAGAAAGTGGCTAGATGTTTAGATTTGTTTCTACAAATCTAGTCTTGGTTTGTAGAATCAAAAAATCCAAAAAAAATTCCATAACTTTTTTTTTGATTTGTTATTTTTGACACTAGATTCTTGTTCTCTAGTGTTTTTTGAGTATATATTTCAAATTTCATTCAATTTGGAGTTGTAGAAGTGAAGTTGCCATTAAAGAGTTTTGAACTTTTGAAACGTTTCAAATTTTGAAAGTGGGTCTTGTGGTTGAAGGGAAATTGGAGGTTACTAACTATTGGGGTTTGTTCTCTACGTCAAGGGGAAGATAATCCTAAGTTTGAGCTAATTCCGAGTTGTTTTGAAGGTATTAAAATTAGTAGGTGTTCTATTTATTCTTGGTGTTCTTCAAGTTGTTCTTGAAGAAGAATAAGGAAGAAGGAAGAAAGTACATTTGATCCAGCGTTCTCAAGTCAAAGTTGGTCAAGGTGTTTTTGGGTCCATTAGTGGAAATTTGAAAAAAAAAGAAAAAAAAATTCAAAATTTTAAAAAAAAGAAATTGAATTTTTAAATTTTTTAAAAAAAAATACAATTTCCACGTGGATTGCCACATCAGCAATCAACAGAGTCAACTGCCAACACAGCAGCCACGCAACAAACACATCAGCAACAACTCAGCTGTGACTGCCACACAGAGAGGTACAACTCTCACCTGCAGTGCGTGGGGTACAAATTCAGAGAGCAGAGTTTTGGTCAGCCTCAAAATTTGGCTAAGTATGAGTGTTTTTTAGGCCTAAATATTTTTCTAAGTGTCCAAATTCAATTCTTCTTCTTCTAAACTCATTTTTCTTCCATTCCTCAACTATTTAACAACTAATTAACATATTTAATTACTTGTTAACTAGTTTTAATCATCCAATCAAAGTGTTACCAGTGATGAACTTCTTTAAGACTTAAATTTTTTTCCAAGTGTCCAAATTCACTTCTTCTTCTTCCACACTCATTTTTCTTCTATTCCTAAACTATTTAACAATTAATTAGCATTTTTAATTACATGTTAACTAGTTTTTAATCATCAAATCATTTCTTTAATCCTTCAAATTAAATAACAACATGTAATTCTTCTACTTTTGTTACTTAGTTTATTTTGAGTCAGAATCTTTTGGTGCTTCTTTTTTCTACTTTTCTCATGTTAATTCATTGATAACCTTCTTGATTCAAGTCCTTTAGCTTTTTGGGTCATCCTTATTTTAAGAGTCACAAAAATCCACTCCACCACAAAGAATTAGTGATCTTGTGAATTGATTGGGCAAAGGTAGTTCTCTATCAACTTTGGGAAGACACTTTAGGAAGGTGAGTGTGAGATCAAACACGAGAGGTGTGAGAAATTTTGTCACTAACCTTGTTTTCTAAGTTTTTTAGGTACCAAAAGTGATTACAAGGAAGAATGTCATTCGTAACTTCCGGATATTGTGGAGATGACATTAGTGAATACACTTGTAGCTATATGAGCTATGAGCATGGTGAAAATGAGTTTTGTAAGGGCAATGATGGTCCTTATGAGCATGGTAATGGGGATCTTGAGTATGATGGTGATTCCTATGAGGGCTATGATGGTCCATTGGATAATGAACAACATAGTGGTTAAAACTACTACTCTGGAGACAATTATGAGATGAATGGAGCTTATGACTCTTGTGATGATGTTGAAGGGGTAGAAGGGCCTTATGGAGTCTACCATTGTGAAGATGATGGTTCTCATGCTTTGCACCATGGTTATGATGGTGATATGAGGTACGATTCTTTCTCTCATAGGTCTTATGAATCCTTTGAGCGGAATCTAGATAGAAATGGAAGTTGTGAGGTTGAATTTCCCTCCTCGTCTTGTGCTACTTCCTATTCTAAGAAAGAAGGCATAGATGTTTGGGTGAGACCATTTCAAAGTCGTCATATGGACCATAAAAGAAGTACATTTCCTACTTCTCAAAACATGATAACTTATTCTTCTCATCCTAGTTCCAATGTTTCTTGTTCTCCATATGGTGATGAGGTTGGAGGTAGAGTGGGAGGAACACTAAGCCATGAAGTCATAGAGTTAAGATAATCCTTTACCACATTGAGGGAAGATTTTGATGATTTCTTGCGAATGTTTGAAAAGATCAAGTCTATGGTACTAAAGAGGCAAGTTATTCATCATGAAGATAAACCTAAGGAGTTACCTTTTGAAGCAAAACAAGATAATTCTTATAAGGATGGCACTAAGGAATTGAACATGGAAGTCAAAACACTCACTCCTTATGCACCAAAATGGAAGTTAAACTTGGAAGGATCTTCTAACCCTTCATAAAGAATCCTTGGCACTTGTTCTAACTCCCATAAGATTGAGAGACAAAAGATTGAGAGGAGTAAGGGTGTGAAAAGTGACAACTCTAGAGTGGAAAAAGGAGAGGGTGGGTGGAGTGATGTGAGAGGGTTGTCACATTCTTCTCCTAACTCATGTAACTTTTCTTTCTCTAGTTGTTTGAAAACTTGTGCGGGTATCCTTGGAAGCAAGCCTAGTGAGACACCTCAAAATGTGAAGAATCATGAGGTTCTTGAAAGCTTCCACAAGGAGTAAATGTGCTTAATGTTGATAACCAATGTGAAGACATTTCATGTTATGAGCTACAAGGTGAAAATGCTAAATCTTGCACTTCCTTAAGCATGGAAATTCATTATTTGGCTAGTAGCCAATTCAGTATAAGTGATAGCTTGATTTCATATGAGCTTAATGATTCTTTGCCACATAGTGATAATGCATTTGTTGAGAGTGTTCATACACTAGTTGATCCTATTGATGATCAAATAGATTCTTCTTGTAAGATCAATTTGTGTCCACCTAGTGTAGACACTTGTTCCTTGAGTGATATTACATTGTCATGTAGTTATTTTCCATGTTTTGATAATGTACATGTTGAGAATGTGGATACATTAGTTGATATTGATGACCAAATTGATTATTCTAGTAAAGTCAATTTGTGTCCACCTAGTGTTGATATATGTGCTTTAAATGATAGTTCATTATCAAATGATATTGGTATTGATCAACTTGTGTGTAATAATCCCTTGTTTGATGTTGACATGACTAATGATGGTGAAATGCATAGTGGTGTGTCTTGGCATGATAGAAGTGTAGTCCCTCTTGAAGGCTACCAAGTGATTGAGAATCCACTATGGTATAATGACACTTTTGGAAGATGGAACTCTTTTCTTGGAAGATGATAGTACGTCTATTGGAGGGGTTAGTGGTCAAAAGGAAGAGGGTGTATGTTCTCCAAAGAGTCCTTCATTCTTGTATGACCCTATTCTTGATAAAGACCTTAACGCTTGTGGATCAAAGTGTGACTCTATATGTGGGCACAACTTGGATGAAGTTCATTTATGTAGCGCCTTCCTTTATTACTTGTTTACATATGACGATGCTCATGGTTTTGAGTTGAGTATGATATTGGAAGATAAGGGTGCCAACCGAGAAAAAAAGGGTTTGCTTGATCCATGTTGATGGATTTCCTTTCCATTTGACCTGGTAATGAGTTGAATTGCGGCAGTTGTTTAGTGATGCTTAGTCAAGATGACAAGCAAAATTTAGAGGAATTTTTTGGCACCTTTCCTTATGATGGAAAGTTTTTCTTGAGGGTTTACAATCCACTTGAGGGGCCTACGTGGTGTATAGGGAAGGGTAGTTTTATAGCCCCCTTTCTATACTATCTCTTTGCGTATGATCTTGTTGATTGTGCATCTTATGAGGGTAGGAGTTATTTGTCCAAAGAAGGTGAAGTTTATCTTAAATTTTCCATGTTGTCTTTGTGTGTTCCATCTTATGATGTGATGAGTGCTAGTATCCTTGAACCTAATTGTGATCTTGCATATAGGAGCACCTTAGATGACCCCGATGTGAATGCCTCCTTTCTCTACTATCTCTTTGCATATGATAAGTCTCATACTTGTATTAGATGTGCATTGCATTTGGGTCAGAGTTTCATTGAGGTCTATCCGTGCTTATATGACCTGATTATATGGACCTATTATCATTTTGGCCCTGATGAATGTTTGGGGGTATTTGAGCTTGTAGTAGTGCCATCTTTTGGGTGGTATTATCCTTTTGATGTGAGGAATAACCAATTTTCTTGTTCTCCATGTATGGGCTTAATAGTCATGATAATAAAGGATACTTGGTTGTTCCTTGAGATTGAGTCTTGTTGGCGTAATTGTTTTTATGCTAACCATTGTACTAGCCATCATGCTATGAGGATATGTTTGTTGTTTGTCCTTTTCATGGTTTTGCAAGGTTTGGATTTGAGGATGAATCCTTTTCAAGAAGGGGAGGATGATAACGTCACAAATAGCATGAATCACATAAAGGTTTTAGAGGAGCTTGATGGATACAAAGTAAAGACATACAATGTGTGGAAGGTCCATCAAAGTGAAGACAAAGAAGAAAGAGGCCATTTGATAAGTTCAAGAATTCATAAAAGAAGGCAACCAAACAAGGCCCTTATCTCATTAAGAGTAAAATTGTAAAGAAAGTGTCTTCTTTATTTTATTAGTATAAATAGTAGTCTCTTTCATTTTAGATGACTAAGATTATAAAGATTTTAAATGTTGAATGAAGAAACTCTTTCAAGAGTGTAGTTTAAGGGTGGAATCCCTTTAGCTTAGTGTAGTTTAGTATAGCTAAATCTAGATTAGTGATGGGTGGATTCCCATTGTTGATTTAGGACTTCTTAACCTTGATTTCACTTGAGATTGCTCATTTTTGGTTTTCAATTTGAGTTGTTTCTTTTCGAATTCAAGTTTCTCTTCTTCCTTGGTTGATTGTTTATTCAATTAGCCTTTCTTTCTTCCCTTCTCATCTCTTATTTCTCATCTATATTACTTTTGTGTTGTTAATTCTGCATTTGATTTCAATTGGTTTCATCCCCAATCAGAATCCTTATCAAAGGTTGAGGTTGGGTTTGGTTCTCGAGATTAGGGTTGGTATTGAGTGTTGAGATCGAGGTTGGGGTCTCATGTTGAGGTTACGGTCAAGTCTCAGGTTAGGGTTGGGGTTAGGTTTGGGTCTCAGTTGGGGGTTAGGGTTAGGGTCGGGTTAGGGTCAGATCTTGAGTCGGGGTAAGGTCAGAGTCGGGTCTCGAGTTAGGATTGAGGTTGGGTTTCAGGGTTGGGGTTGGGGTTAGGTTTGGGTTAGAGTTAAAGTTAGGTCTCGTGTCAAGTTTGGGATGGGTCTCAAGTTAGGGTTAGGGTCAGGGTCGGGTCAAGGGTCGAGGTTGGGTCTCGAGTCAGGGTTAGGTCTTGGGTTTGGATCGGGTCTCGAGTTAGGGTTTGGGTTAGCATCGGGTCTTGAGTCGAGTTCGGGGTTGGGACTCAAATTGGGGTTGGAGTCAGGGTCGGGTCTTAGGTCGCGGTTAAGGTCAGATCTCGAGTTAGGGTCAGGGTCGAATCATGGTTCAAGATTGGGGTCAGGTGTTAGGATCGGGGTTGGGGTCTTGGGTCAAGGTCAAGGTTGGGTCTCATGTGGGGGTTGGGTTCGGGTACAGGTCTTAAGTTAGAGTCGAAGTCGAAGTCGGGTCTCTAGTCGAGAATGGGGTTGGGTCTTGTGTTGAGGTTGGGGTCGGGGTCGAGTTGAGGTTAGGGTTGGGGTCAGGTGTCGAGGTCGTATGCCAGATCGATTATCGAGGTTGATTTTCAGGTCAGAAAATATTTTCCTAAAAAGAATTTTCTATTCTCTAGCTAAAAATAATAGATATTTTCTAAAAATATTATTTATGCGCCAATCATATACTAGAAAATATTTTATGAAAAATATTTTCCACTTACCAACCAAATATGAGAGAATAAGTTAGAAACCAACTTATTTTCCAAAAAAAAATTTTCATGGAAATTTTTTTCCTACATACCAAACACACCCTAAATCTCCAACACCAAAGCGAACCTAGCCCAATCACGAACTGTCTCAATCTCTGTCGGGTCAACCATAGTTTTGTTTGAGTTCCAAGAATGCTACATGAGGTTGTTTACCTAAAGTACTGACTGAAGTCAACCATCTAAACTTTAGAAGGTCAAAAATAGCAAAACTGGCATAAAAATCCAAATGAACTGCCCGGTGACCGTCTTGTCAGTCCCAGCAAGTCATAGATGACTTGGTGTAGCTATATGAATGCTCCAAACTCCAAAGATATGGAAAATACAGGGGAAATTAATTAGAGGTTCATTATAATGCCTAACGATATACACCTTTTCCACAATGGCAAGCAAGAAGTCGAGACCCAAGTGGGATACGCTAGGTCCATATATCCCTTGCCCGAAACATTTTCCTTTCAACAACAATAATCATCTCTTTTCAAATACGTATAACCTAGGATAATGATTGTATATGTATGCTCACAGTTTAAGATGAATATAGATGCAACAAGTAAACATACATTGTATAAGTTAATAGTTTCAATTCTCGTTTCATTCATCGACATAAAGCCCAAATTGTGTATCACAACATCAAATCATCTCAATAATTATATCAACCCAATATTACTCCTTACCCTTAACATGCGTTACATGATAAGTTCACACCCATGCTAATTCTAAATAATAGTAAGTTATAGCTTACCTTGAATGACAAGCAAACGTGCCACAAACCATTTGTATTCGGGCTAAATCTATTAAAAAATATTTGGTTAAACCTCCTTTATTTTTAGTTAAATAAAAATGTTTTGCAGAATAATGAAGTCCCATATGTATATATGTATATATATTATTTTAGGCAATATCGATAAAACAAAATTGGCCAAATCTCATTACTAAGCCATATAATATTTTCCTAAAAAGTGATGTTCTAGCAATTTCTTTCTAAGATTTGATCCAAAATATCTAAAAGGTTAAAACAAATTAAAAATAAAATTATTTCTAAAACTGTGAAGTGAACAAAATCCCTATGTGACAAGCGAGAGTATTTCACACTCTTAGGACGATATCTTCTAGGGTAAAGACTACAAAATAGCCAACTTTAGATAAATAATGAAAATCACTAATAATTTAAGGGGTTCTAAATAAAACACACTAAATTTAGGAGTTTTATGCCAAGAAATAATATCATGATGATGATGATTTATGGTTTATCAATATATTTTCTTCTTATTAGTATAAATAATAAATGCACCAGTGCCACATAAAGAAATAAAGTAAAACAGACAATATATTTTCTAACACATCCAAAATAAGAATAAAAGCAAAGTTGACTCCAAACCCTACCCCCTGCCTCTTCTACTCCCTCCTATATATATACTCCTCCTCTCCCCAAAATGATGAACATGAATGTAACAAAAATGCAAAATTATTTCTAAAAATGTCAAGTGAACAAAATCTCTAAGTGACATGCGAGTGTATTTCACACTCTTAGGACGATATGTTCTAGGGTAAAGATTATCAAATAGCTAAATTTAGAGAGGTAATTAAAATTACTAATAATTTAAGGGGTTCTGAATAAAACTCATTAAGTTTAGGGGTTTTATGCCAAGAAAAAATATCATGGTGAGGATTTGTGATTTATCAATATATTTTCTTCTTGTTAATATAAATAATTAATGCACCAGCGCCACATAAAGAAATAAAGTAAAATATACAATATATTTTCGAATACATCGAAAATAAGAATAAAAGCAAAGTTGACTCCAAACTCAACCCCCTCTCTCTTCTACTCCCCCCCAATATATATACTCCTCCTCTGTCCAAAATGATGAACATGAATCTAACAAAATGCAAGGACAAAATCAGCAACATGGTAGGTTGATATACCAATGTGTCTGTTGTGAAAAAAGGTTTTTTTCAAGCCAAGCCATAGCAGCTCATACGAGGAGGCACTTCAAGGATGGTTGGATTAAAGGGACCCCCATAGAAAGATTTTTGTGCCATTTACCAATTTTCAACCGCAGCAACAGGGTTCTACTATAATCTCGTCAATTGCCGAACAACAACAACAACATGTTTTTCCTACAAAAGTGTCTCATGTTGATTCAACACATGTTAAGCAATTTCCTTCATCTCCGCCTTTGTCTAGCAGATTTCAGCCACAACACCCTAGGCATCCTTTAAGGCTTTATGATCCGAAAACTTTAGCTAGATTCAAGGCTCATCTTACCAAAAAGGAGAAAGATACCATTTTGACTCTTCTTGATATTTCCAGGTAACAAGTTGATTAAAAATTTAGACACGCACTTGATCTATCTTTTTAATTTCTTCATCACTAAAAAGAATTCATGTTTTTCTCATTCTTTGTTTGACCTTTTATTTATGTAGTATTATCTATGATTGAATTCATGAGTCATGCGCAATACGAATAAGGTAAATTAAGAGAGGAGGATGGTTGCCACCCTTGTTTTTTACTCTTATACCCAACCTCTAATTTTGTTAGTTATTATTTGGTTTCCAAACCTTGATTACAATGCAAATTTTATATATGAGATAAGTGATACCACAAGTTTTTTTATATACAAATAATACTCCTTTTGTTTTAATTTTTTTATCTCACTTTTCTTTTTAGCCCATTTAATAAATGTCTTTTTCATTTTTTAGCAACTCCTAAATTTCAACTTCCATATGAAATGTTTATGACATAAGGTTATTTAACTCTTAAAACATCATGTCAATTCAAAATCATACAAATAGATTGAAACCAAAAAATCTAATGTAACAATACAAAAAATTTCTCAAATTCTAGGGTTACCACGACTACTAATCAATTTTTATTCCACTGAATAGATCAATCTTTTATAGCCATGTATCTTTTCAGCTAATTAAGAAATGGAAAATATTTGTCGAAAGAAACTACTTTGATGATTGATAAGAATATTACTTTGTTACAGGGAAAAGAATCAAGCAAGAAGAGAACTGAGGTTGAGGTAACTCAAAACAAGGATTCAGAAGAAGTTCCCGAGTTTGGAAATACCAACAATATGTGATCATACGATTAAAACATATGATATTATTTTTGGGTTTATTTATTTTTACTCAAGATGTTTTGTTTTCTATGACATGTATTATCGTATATATAGTTATGATTTTGAAGATAGTTATCAATTTATAAGTGTTGAAGTGTTTTATTAATTGAATTCAATAAATCTTCCAATGCATCAACGAAAAAATGCAACAGGTAAACAAGAACTCAAAATTCAACACTTTAAGCAGAAATTTGTCAAGAACATAGAAATAAAACATGAAAAGAAAGAGACTAATTAAACACCATTGGTTTTGGCTCCAGGGGGGTACGGGGTTTGGAGCTACAATCATACTTAGTAGTCATTATAGGTCGATCGTGTAGGTATATACTATTAACCATGTGGTTAAGCTGAAGGATCTTCTGTCAGGGTAATTTAAGCTGAGGAATCATATGATTAAAACGACATAGTATAGGAATTAAAAGAGTGAAAAAAGATCATAATGACCCTAACTTAAAATCTGTTGGCAGGTTCCACGAGGGCATCTACGGTCCGTGGTTCCATCTACGCACCGTAGAACTCTATTTGTAGAAATCAAAGAGATTTCTTGAGTTTCTGAAGTTTCAAGAAATTAACGTACGGACCAATCTAGGGTCTGTAAAATGTTCTACGACCCGTAAACTAGGCTCGTCATATTCAGGCTGAGTTACAAAGTTGCTAAAGTTTGGTCTATGACCAAGTTTGCGACTCGTAAAAAGGATTATGACCCGTAACTAGGCTTCTAAATCTGAGACCCAATTCTCATGTTTCTAATGTTGGTCTATGACAACCATCTACGGTCCGTAAATCATTTTACAACTCGTAGAGGGAGCTCGTAAAACAAACACTTTTGAAAAACTTAGAAATTTTTGAACTTCATCTGATTTGATCGGAGCTAGGAACTTTTGGGATGTTACAGGGATCATCCACCATAGCAAGAATTAATTGCTTATACGACCCGCTATAACGACTTGCACGAGAAAGAAACTCAAAATTCTCTCCAAAAGTCCCCATTTCAGAACACACCTTCGAATCTTGACATTCTAAACTAACCCCTTCACACCAAGTCTGATATCGGGAGTTCTACTTACCCGAATTTACATCCAAAAAGCCTTATGGATTCCGTATCGTCTTAGCAATAGAAAAGCCAATCCAAGCTTAGACATTACACCCAATCCTTTCTCGGATTTCCCTAGAGTTTACCTTGCTCAGATTCCATCTGAGACTAGCCTAGGCTAAAAATTTGAAGTCACTATTCCAAAACTTTTCTTACCCAAAATTTTAACCATTGCTTCACCCATAACGACCGAAGGGGTTATTGCATTCCATCTTTTGAATTCTAGACTAGGTTGGACTCTCAAAATCTTGAGGAATAAGAATGTGCAAATAAAGTACATTCATAAATGGATTCGAAACAAAAGCAGCTAATTAGTCAAACTAATATGACCATGAAATTAAGATTGAATTTTGCGGGTTCAACTTAAAATCATTATTTTTTGCTCCAATCATATATACATGCATACAACAACAATACTCATGTCTTAATCACCAAAGAGTAATGATCCGACTATATATATTACAAAAATTATGTATGCATATATAAAATACATTAAATTATAAATTCACTTTGAAATCCATTAATCTTAGATCCTGAGAATCAAGTGTTAATCAAATAAGATTTTGAAGCATAAACTGGGATAACACGTTGTAGACATCATCACTTAAATTCTTTGTGTCTTAAGTAATTTTTTTTGGTATACTCAAACGTGTCACTTTGCCAAAGTATTTAGGTTATTTTAAAAATAAATAGGTGGAAGGAATTTCTTTATCCAAGCACTGATGATTCTGCCAAAATCCATAATCATCCCTGAAATCCAACAACACTTGTTTAGTGGTAGCCGCATTTAAAAAGTTACTATCTGTCACTTGAATATTCTTCGATGCCAACACATCAATAGAATTGGTTTTTGGTGAATTCATTTTAGGAGGATTGGTCTTTGATAGAATAGCACAACACTTTTCTTTCTATGCCTAGTAGTTTCTAAAGGTGACTCCATGACAACTCTGTGTATTATACTAGATCTATTTTGTGTGTGTGTATATATATACTTTTAGAGTTTGTGTTAGAACAATAAGCCTAATAAATGAATTTCAGTTAGGGCCGAAACTCCCAAAATTATAGGGAAATAAGAGTCCTAGTCCCTCCAATGGGAGAACCATCGAATCCAATACTTAGACGATTTAAGACCATTTAGAAAAAAAATTTAAATCCAACTGAGTTTTAATAAACAAAGTGTTGCGGAAATATCGTGGATTAACTAGCACACAATCACAAACAAAGAAAATAGGAAAGAAGAATAACACAAGGATTTAATTAGGTTCGGCTATACCTACTCCTCCCAGCAAAAACAGAGAGAGTTTTCCACTATTAAAGAAAGAGAACAAGTTTTACAATGCTTTCAAGCCCTTAGGACTACATTGTGTATCCTGTACTATGTCTTAGAATCCCCAATTATGTCCCCTATATATAGATCCCAAATAATCCTAAACATATAAGGAAAAGGTTTTCCAATCCTATAAGGACAATATTTTCCCTTTCCAAATCTATTAGGACAAAGGGTCTCCTAAACTAATAGGAATTATAGTTTCCTAAATTATACAAGGAAATAATTCAAGACATAATCAACAAATCTTCCCCTTGGCTTGAATTCCTTTCATCAATTGAAATATCACCTCTCTCCTTTGCTTCCAGCCCTCTAAAGGGCTTACTGAGTACAACCTACACCAATCAAGTCTAGGCAATGCCTAAACTTATTGGTCCGGACTATCTTGGTCATCATATCTCCTGGATTATTATGTGTAGACACTTTCTTCACATCAATAACCCCTTTAGATACAATATCTCGGATAAAGTGATGTATGACTACTATATGTTTTGTCCGCTCCAAGCCTTCAAGCCATATAGCCTCTTTCACTGCCTCCGTAAAGCAACATCAGATTTGCACAGTTGCATTCCAATGGACGACTCTACCAGAAAGAGTAAAACCATAACATGTCAGAGATCTTCTCCAAGTCACCTGCATAGTTTGAATCCATATAACATATTGCTGATTCACTTAGCTTGTCTTCTGAAAAAGTCAAGCCCACATCTGCAATACCTCTTCAAGTATCTCAAGATCCACTTCACCGCATGCCAATATTCTTTACGAGGACATGCTATGTATATATATACTCACAACATTAACATGTGAAATATCAGGAAGAGTGCAAACCATAACATACACAATGCTACCAACTACACTCGAATATGGAACACGAGATACTCGAAGATTGTACAGACTCTTTTTCAAGTTTACTTTTTCTAATTCTTTCAACCCTTCTGAAATAACCTCCTCAATTGCCTTACACAATCCTTGTAACACTAAAGACGATCATATTCTAATCTTCCATAGACTGAAATTAGATCCCCCATCAAATTTCTCTATTTCATACTTTGTTGAAGATGATGGAGACATCTCAACCCTTGATTATATCTAGAAATTCCAACCAAGCACTAATACCAATTGTTGTGAAAATATTGTGAATTAACTAGCACACAATCACAAATAAAGAAAATAGAGAAGAACAACAACACAAGGATTTAATGAGGTTCGGCTAGGCCTACTCCTCCTAGCAAAAACAGAGAGAGTTTTCCACTATGAAAGAAAGAGAACAAGTTACAATGCTTTAGAAGCCCTTAGGACTACATTGTGTATCCTGTACAATCTCTTAGAATCCCCAATTATATCCCCTATATATAGATCCCAAATAATCCTAAACCTATAAGGAAAAGGTTTTCCAATCCTATAAGGACAATATTTTCCCTTTCCAAATCTATTAAGACAAAGGGTCTCCTAAACTAATAGGAATTATAGTTTCCTAAAATATACAAGGAAATAATTCAAGACATAATTAATAAATCTTCCCCTTGGCTTGAATTCTTTTCATCAATTGAAATATCGCCTCTCTGCTTTGCTTCCAGCCCTCCAAAGGGCTTACTAAGTACAACTCACACCAATCAAGTCTAGGCAATGCCTAAACTTATTAGTCCGGACTATCTTGGTCTTCATATCTGCTGGATTATTATGTGTAGATACTTTCTTCACATCAATAACCCCCTTAGATACAATATCTCGGATAAAGTGATGTCTGACTACCATATATTTTATCCGCTCCAAGCCTTCCAGCCATATAGCCTCTTTCACTACCTCCGTAAAGCAACACAAAGGTTTAAGTCTAATATGGAATTAAATGAACATCTAAACAACTTCCAAGAACTGAAAGTTATCGTACAAGAACTTCGAAGTAAGCAAGTATAATTGAATGTCCCACAACTAAATAAAATAGAATCGTCTCAATGTCCAGAAGATGGAAAAGGACGGCTAAGATGATCCTTGGTAGCCTAAAAATGGAGCGATCATCCTTGGATTGGCTACGGCCGTTGTGGCAGCGGCTGCTATAGTGGTCCTCGGCTTGGCTATGGCTGCTACAGCGGGCACCCGACTGCTATAGAAGTCCCACTACGACACTGGGGCTCACGCTATAATGAAGACTGTCAGTAAGATGAGGAGCCTTTCCAAGCTTCCCCAATTCAAAACACACTTAGGATTTTTGGACAACACAAAAATGTCCCACCGTGGAAATTGTCATAACCGAAGCTCTACTAATCCATTTCTCATTTAGAAAGTTTCTATGGATAACTAATCCTCTCAACTGACATAATATAAACTCAACATCATCAGACACTACATCCGGGTTGTAGACAATATCACAACTTGATTTTTGAAAAAAATTGACCTAGCTTGAAATTTTTACCAAGTCTCATGCAAGGCAAACCCTTACTAGGTACTTCAATTCTAACAACTGCTATAACTATGAGATGGGTCGTTACATAACAACCAATTTACTCTAGGTTGCTTTCTAAGTCTCCTTTGTTCAATGGGGTATCTTCTGTTGACTCAGTCGAGCCTTTCAACAAAAAAACTATAAAATCAACTTTTTGTATTTGAATATATCTTGAAATAACTAAATACTACTATCTATACTCAAATAATTTGAGCCCGGAACTCAAGAGGAAAAATTAAGTAACAAACAAAAAATAATGGTGATTTTAAAACTTTTTAAATATGTTTCCTTTATTTGTTAATCCAAAAAACAGTAACCAGCTAAATATTTTTCAGAGACCTCCCCCTCCTTCATTGTTTTACTTTCTAACACTAACCTTTCTTATGGTTTACAATATTATATGTTTACTCCCTTATTTTAATTTTTTGTTACATTTTTTAAATTTATTTACTATTAATAAAAGAAATATGATTAAACTAATTTGTAAGGTTCTATTACGTTGACCTCCCTTATTTTTTCTTATCATAATTCTTTTAATCTACTTATACATTTAATAAAAAAAAAATTATGATTACATTCATGTAATGCTTATTTGTTAAAGAGCATTTAAAAAAACAAATACCTTAAGGAGGCATGGAATTTTATTTCGTAATAAAAAAATGTACAAAAGAAACAAAGGTTGAGCACTAAGCTAATCCCTGAGCATATACAATGACTAACTACTATTTACCATATATAAGGAGACGTAAACTCTCTAAGCATTACATCAGATCCAACAAATTGAATTATTACAAAAAATATTCTTCTTATGCTTGTGTCCTATTGAAGCCATATTCGTTTTTATTCAAAATATATGCCCGATCTACAACCTGGTTTGGACTATTCTTGACATTATAGAATTGTCTTTCGTATTCTTCCATACTTCATTTGTGTAATGACCTTCTCGGTTATTTTCTTGCCTTTTTGTGTTTTGACTGTTTGCCCCTTCTTGTAGCTTTTGTACTGTGTTTTTGATGTGTTGGAATGGGTGGCACACTTCCAGAGGTGGTCGGAGAGAGTTTTAGGCGAGTTTTCTTCATTTTTGGAGCTTTTATGTTGAAAGGGTTGACCTTGGTCAAAATTCATAGAAACGGGTTCAGATGAGATTTTCATTAGCGCCATTAGCTCTGAAACACCGAGTATGGTCTAGAATGATCTTTGGTTCAGAAACCAAGATTATCAGGATGATTTTGAGTTTTTTTGTAAAATACTTATTTTGGTTGTCTTTGTGTGAGAGTTGACTTGGGTCATCATTTTGTTGAAACAATCACTGTTGGTCATTTCGTCAATTCCTCTGAGTTTGAAATATTATTTTTAAGTGTGGTAGATTATTTTGTTTGTATCACGGAGTTCTAAATGAATTCTGAGGCCCTGTTCGGAGAAGAATTCCATCTTATATTTTGGCTAATGCCAAAGATGGAGAGGCGACTTCTTTTGCAACCTCCAAATGGCTTTTGTGGTAATTGGCCAACTATGGCCCGGTCACTTTAGCGATCATTTGACCACTTTTTGGTGATATTTTTAGCAGTCATTTAGATGCTTTTGCGGGCATCGTTGGTGTTGTATCTCTATCTTTTTTTTTTCATTTCTTTGAGAGAACATTCTTTAAGAGAGCTCGGTTTGGAGTCTTTTTGCTCAAGTATCCATCATTTCACATGATTTCAAGGTAGGTTTTCTTCCCCCTCACTTTCTATTACGTATTCTGGCTTCGTTTCCACGATTCAATTCTATTTTTAAGTTCAAAGACGTTTCTTATACCTTAAAGTTTAGTTTTTGGACCATTTGAGGTCCGAATTAATTCCTGTATTTGCCCAGCTTTGGGGTATGTGATCTTCACATTAAGGGGAACAAAATGATGGAGTTAGGTTTTTATTTTGTTATTGAACTCTGAGGGGTAATTTTTGACCCGATTTCTAGTCCAAGTTTTATAATATTAATATGGGTATCGTTAGGCCCGTATTGATGTGTATATTCTATTTTTGATAACATGAAAAAATTTAAAGGCTCTTTAGAAAGAGAAAGCTCATGAGTAGAGATTCAAGTGCAGTTTCAACTTCGAGGTAGATTACGGTTTTCTCTTTTAAACTTTGCGTAGTAGATTCTATATAGATTGAGTTGCATTGATCGTTAGGAAGTTTATAGAGTGATAATCTAGGCTTGTATGATCTGTAGTTGTATTTTTGGCCTTTGACTTGGATTGGCTGGAGGTTCATGTTAGTATGACTGTACTATGACAGGTGTTTACCCTAATGATTGTATGATGTGATTGAACCCTAAATGGGTTGTTTGTCATTGTCATGTATTCATCTTGTGTCATCTACATACGATCATAGAAGGAGTTTGAAATGAGAGGATGTGGATTTTCAATTTTTAAACTGATTTACTGTGGATCTTATTGGAATTGGGGCTTTCAGGGACCGTGGTATTGGTCTACTTTGAAAATTAGGGATTTAATGAGAAATTGTGTTATTTTCTTAAAATTGTAGTTTTAAAGAGATGTTCATTTCACACTTACTGATTTGTTATTGAAACACAGATATTCCGATGAAATGCACTATTTTATGAGTTTTTTTTTTACTAAAATGGAGATTGACCTTGAACTTACAAATTTTTATGATTTGTAGAGAGGTTTACTATTTTACTTGAGATTTTGAGCCCAAGGAATTTATTCATGTTTCCCTACACGCATATTGCATTTGTTGATAAGCTCTGGCAGCCCAAAGATTGAATTCAGGGTTTTACTTTTATCCCTATGTTGATGAGCGCCATCAAGTCTATGGAATATCTTGAAGAGCCTATAAGGTGGTTGACGAGGCAATTCCAGGACTTTTTACTTTTATGCATTGAAAACATGTGTATTGCATCATCTTGCATTATACGAATGTATGTGATTGACTTGTATTGGGTGATGATGATGATTATTATTATTATTATCTTGGTTATCAAAATTTCAAGCATGTTCCAAGTCAACTCTTGTATTTAGTGTTAGCACTATCCCGGCTCTTATATTTATATAGTCTCTATCTGAACTCGATCGGCCTATGGTGCCTACTGAGTACCCTGTATTTTGTTACTCATACTACACTTTTACATTTTTTATGATGCAACACTTAGTACAAGCCACTCTCACTGATTCCTGATCTCCCGAGGTCGCTGTTGTTCGATCGTGGTGAGATCTTGGTATTCAGAGGTTTGCTGCTTTCTCTCTTGTGTACTGTCTATATAACTTTTTATATTTTGATTAGATAGAATTGTTGTATATAGTCCCTTTCTATACTTAGATGCTTTTGTACCGTGATACCAGGTCTGGGTTTTGGTTCTTATGTATATTTCATCTTTCTGGGTCACTTTTGGGCTGGTACCATATATGTTGTATTTTTATGTATATATCTATACTACGTCCTCACCCCTTGTCTATTTTTCTTTTGCGATGTTTAATATAGGTTATTTAGCTTATCGCCTATATAGTTGGGTTTTGGATTGCCTGCTAGGGGTTTATGAGAGGCACTATCATAGCTCAATTTTGGATTGTGATGGCGTAGTATCAAAGCTTTAGGTTCACTGGTCTTACTAGTACGAGAGCAAGTGCCTAGTAGAGTCTCGTTGATCAATACAATGATTTCATTATTCTAAGAGGCTATAGGGCATTCTTAGGAATAATTCACTTTTCTTGCTCCTTATCGTGCATTCTCGACTCTAACAACTCCTAAATTTCATTTGATAAAGCATCTTAGATATAGTTTTTATAGAATATTATAGATGTCAGGTTAAATTAGTCTTGCCCTTCACTCCATTAACAATGATCAGTGAATCTCTTTCGAGAATGATATTAAGAAATTCTTGCAAGATAAACCATTTTATTCCATACATATATATATATTTTGCTTATGTTAGGTTGTTGATGTCTTTTTGCATAAATATAGCATAGACCATAAAAAATTATTTCTTAAAGAGGTCATTTTAGTTTTCGATAGTGCTTTTATAAATGCCTTTTACTAATCAACAAACTTCAAATATTGACTCCACCATAATTAACAGTTTTAAAATCGTAAAACATTTGATATTTCTTCTATCAATAACTAGGATTTGATTAGTTGTTCAATAAGCATCTTTTAAAGATTAAAGGATAAGAAATTACTTATCTATCTAAAATCCTAATATATAGGGCTTGAAAAAGTACTGAGTAAATGAAATTTTCTTCAAAGAATTTGATACACCATAACCCAAAACTTCTTTGAAATTTTCTTTTTCCGATACATGAAAAGTATTCCTAAAGTTGCATAATGTAGCTTAATTATCCTCTTTCCATCTTCTGAAATTTAGACTAGATTGGGCTCTCCAAACCTTAAGTAATAAAAATGTGCAAATAAAGTACAATCATTAATGTATTCAAAATAAAAGCAACAAATTAGTGATACTAACAAGAACATGGAATTAAGGCCGAATTTTGTGGGTTCAACTTGTAATCATTACTTTTTGCTCAAATCGTGTATATATGCATACAACAACAACACTTACATCTCAATTTCAAACAAATTGGGATTGATTAAATAAATGGCAAAATTATGTATGCATATGCAATAAATTAATGTATAAGTTCACTTTGAAATAGGTTAACTCTAGATTCTATTAGAAAAATGTGAAGTTTAGAAGGATTTCCTACCAAAAAACTATCAGAAATATTAGATTGTGACAAAAAATCAATAAGATATTGATTTTTTAAACTAGTGATTGTTGTATTCATAATGGTTGATAGCGCATTAGGAATGAAATTTCAAACTTATGAACTTCAAATCATGACTTTTCCAGGTTATCAATAATCAGGATTTAATTAATTAGCTAATTAGCATTCTTAAATGCTTAATTGGGAAAAGAGGATGCTTTTTCATTTAATATTTTGTTTTTAAGATTGACAGATAATTATGTATCTATTTGAAATCTTAATCGTGAAAGAGTGCTAACTAATTGAAATTTGGTTCAAGAAACTATCTGATGCACCATATCTCAAACTTCTATGAAAAAATTATTTTTCTTTCTAATAAAAAAAATTAAATATATCCTTAAATTTGAATAATATAACGTTTATTAACCCTCTTTCCATCTTTTGAATTTTAGACTAGATTGGACTCCCGAAACCTTGAAGATTAAGAATGTGCAAATAAAGTATATTCGTAATTGATTTCAAAACAAAAGCAACTAATAATGATACTAACAAGAACATGAAATCAAGATTGGGTTTTGCGAATCATTATATTTTTACTCAAATCATATATGTAAGCATACAACAATAGTACTGATGTCTCAACCGCAAACAAGTCATGATCTGACTATTTATGTGATCAAAACTATGTATGCATATGTAAAAACTTAAAATGTAAAGTAACTTTGAAATGCACTAACTCTAGATCCTGAGCATCTAAGAATTAATTAAAGATTTTATTGCGTAAACTGATTCGACACGTCTTTTTGGGAAGACAAGTTGTAGACATCCCCATTTAAACATTTTGCATCTTCAATGATTGCTTGAGGGCCGACTTCACCAAAGTACTTAAATTGATCTTTGATTAAACATGAGGAAGGAGTTTCTTTCACCAAGCGTTGATAGTTCTGCCAAAATCCATAATCATCTTCAAAATACAACAACACTTGTTCAGTAGCAGCTGCTTTTCGAAAATTACTACCTGTCACTAGCACATTATTTGATGACAACGTATCAGCATAATTATTTTTTGGTGAATTCATTGGAGGAGATAGATCTCCACGAAAGGGGGATGAGGTTTTTGGTAGAACAATACGACACTAGTCTTTCTATGCCTACCAATATCTAAGGCTGAATCTAGGCAAAACTCTATGTATTGTACTATATATATTGAGTGTGTGAGTATAAATACTACTAAAGATTATAAAAACCCTAATAAATGAATTTCAGTTTGAGTCAAAGCTCTCGGGATTATTGAGAAATATAAATAATAGTATTTATTTTACTTGAGGTAAGTGAAAAGCATGTGTTAATGATCATTAATTGTCTATTTTATGTTAATATATATAGATAAGCACTTCTAGCAGGAATTCTTCTCCTTAGCTTATTATTGGTTCAAAACTTAATTTGTTGATTACCCAAAATTATTGTAATTTCAAACTCAATTTAATACAAAATTTTAATGATAAAAACTGATAAATCATACAAAGTAGGGGTAAGGTTGTGTACACAACATACATCCTAAATAGCACTTGTGATATAACAATTAGGGGTGTCAAATGGGCGGGTTGGGTAGAAATTGGAGATATTAAAGTGGGTTGAAATAAAAATTGGGTTGGGTCTTGACCCACTTAAGTTTGCTTTGGGCTCAAATGGGCTAAAAAACGGGTTGGGTCTTGATCTAGCCAATTTGACCCACTTAATCTCAATAATTTTAACATATTGACTTTTATAACCACAATTTGAATTTACACTCAAGAATTTTTTTTAAAAAAGTTACAAATGGATAAATAAATCCTAAAAGATATAAAATTAATAGTAATTCATACCTTCAATATAGGAACATACATTACATCAATGCAAATAAAGATTCTTAAAACGGATTGAAATTGGAGATTAAATTGGGCTCAATTGAGGATTTTCTTAAAATTCCTATCTTTCTAGGGTTGCGTCTATGAATCATTGTTAAGTATCGAATCTTTAGATGAAGTTGGTTAATATTATGAGTTATTCTTGTATGTTTCATATCATTATTTTAATGTTTGATCACCATTAAAATATACATAGTGTCTTTAATGGACTTAATAGAGGAATTCAGAGATAGAACATGGAACATAAGAAGCAAGATCATTCTTAGTAAAAATTACAAGTGATTTGTATTTTGGATAGGAATATACCTAGTATACTTTGCTAAATTAAGGAACGAGAAGAGAGCATATTGCTCCATGGTTGATAAAATATTTCACTGCTCAATGATGTAGTTAGATTATTAACTTTGGTAGATCGTTAGAGGTTTTAAAGACCATAACCATAATACTGAACTCGTGAGTTAATAACTTGATAATCATTTCAAATCTAAAGTGGAAAATTCTTTGCATGAATTCATATTAAAGCCGTAACCCTGGAAGTTCCAAATGATTGATAAAAACCCTAAGTTAAATTCAAATTTTTTGAGAGTTAATTTTCTTAGCTGCTTATTGCAGCTGTTTAGTTTAAAATAACGTTCAAACTCTTTTGCACACCTAAATTTAATTATATTGAAAAGTGAAATTAGATATTTACTAGTCATAAGTCCTTTGGGTTCAATAATCTAGCTCGATTCATAAGAGTCACTATATTACTTGTGTGACCACATACACTTATGTGTGCTTTTGGATGCAATAAGTTTTTGGCGCCGTTGTTGCAAATTTTAGAATTATTAAGAATTTAATTTTTCTACTTTCTATAATTTTTTCAAGTGTTGAAAACTTGATCTTAGCGGTTATTATTTCAAGTAATTCAAATCAATAAACTGGCAAGAAAGAACAAACTGTTAGAGCCGCAGCCTGAGCCTGAACGATTCTTTCATTATCAGAGAAAGCAGTCTGCTTTACAATATCCAATCAATCAAGTTAAACTGGAAGTCGAACCAGAGGTACTTGTAAGAATGGAAACTAGAACATTTCATGATGTGGAAATCCCACACACAACCAAGAAATTAGATTTAAATTGAAGCATAGAATGGTGCAACTCTTGCACATCAACGGGCAGTTCACTGTTATTTCTTACGAAGATCCCTAAGTGCATATCCAGAATTTTCTGAAAATAAGTTACACTTACACGCCGACTGGGGTATCTCCTGATTACGTGAGGCTCACTTTATTTCCCTTCTCTCTACTAGGGGAAGCAAATAGGTGGTTGAAGTTAGAGCCAACAAACTACATTACTACTTGGGATGATCTTAATAAAAAATTCCCGATCAAATTCTCCCATTTGAAAGACACCTAAGTTGAGGAGTGAGATCCTGAGTATTAAATAGAAGGGGGGTGGGGGAGAGAATTTGTTCCAAGCTTGGGAAAAATTCAAATCATTGTTGATAAGCTTCCCGCATCACCACCAAGCTAATAAATTCCCGATTCATACATTCATGGAGGGTCTTGAAAAAAACATAAATATTTTACTTGACTATGCTAGATGGGCCCTAGAGATGACCTATGAGGAGCTGTTTACACTACTAAATAGAATCTCACGGGGATATCCTAAGTGGAACAGTGGAGGATCTAGAGATGTGGTACAAAAGACCGCATAGATATTAGATGTGGATGGATTGATGAAAATAGTTGCGCAGATTGCTGTAATGCAGTACGGGATTAACACTCAATTCAACAACACAAACTTGGGGCAGAAATAGGCTGCAGTTACTGCTGTGCAACAACCTCATTGCTTGAAGTTTGTGGTATTGGAGATCATGCTAGTGATTTCTATGGGTCAAATCCAGACTTTGTAAACTTTGTGGGCAATGTTCAACGAGGTGGGGGCATGCAGAACTATGCAAACACTTTCAATCCAAGTTGGAGAAATCATTCAATTTTTTCATGGGGAGGGGGGGGAATTAGAATCCAAATCAACATCAAAATCAATATAAGCCTCAAGGAAATGGTTAGCAGTACCAGCAACATGGTCAAGGTAATAAAGAAAGTGCTAAGCAGGGCAATATGAGTGTTGAAGAAATGCTCAAGCAAATAGTGGAAAATCAAGACAAGCTAGCTGCAGAAGTGAGAAATAATCAACTGGCTACTAAGAATCTGGAAAAATAATTGGGGAATCTAGCTAGTGCACTCTCATCCTCAAGGAAGCCTGCTAGGTAATATTGATCCTAATCCAAAGCAAGTGAACGTAATACTTACCCATAGTGGTAAACAATTGGAGGAGTTTACTCCATGAAAAGGTGCTTCTGAGGCATTAACAGGATCAGGATAAAAGTGAGCCTGACAGAGGCCCAAAAGATGATAGTGAGGTTTAAAGTGCAAAACCACCTCCTCCATTCCCATAGAAGTTAAAAAAAAAAGTAGTGTGAATGCTTTGGTAAGTTTATGTCTTTACTTAAGAAAGTTCACATTGACTTACCATATGTTGATGTTTTGCAGGGTATCCCAAAGTATGTCGAGTATGCGAAAGATATTGTGGCAAACAAGAGGAGGCTGACTGAGTATGAAATAATTTCACTTACTGAGGAGTGTAGTTTTATAATCCAAAACAGGTTGCCCACCAAGTTGAATGATCAGGGAAGCTTCACTATATAGATTACTATAAGGCAAAGCATTCATGCCCGAGGGTTGTGCTATCTTGGGGCTAGATCAATCTTATTTCTACCTTATTATTCAAAAAGTGGGGGTTAAGCAGTCCAAGCTCAGCACAATCATTTTACAACTTGCTAATCACTCTATTTCTAAGCCAAAGGGCATTGTGGAAGATGTGTCAGTGCAAGTGAAGTCATTAATGTTCCTTATGGATTTTGTAGTTCTAAACTTTGAGCCCGATCCTAAAGTCCTATTCATATTAAGATGACCTGTCTTAGCTATAAGTCACACGTTGATAGATGTAGTTGCAGGCCAGTTGGCCATGAGAGCACATGAAAAGGTTGAAGTGTTTGATGTATACATGAAAATTTAGATGCTTATGGTCTATGAGGAGTTGTTGGCCATCACTGTGATTGATCTTGCTGTGGAAGCACACTACATTGCTTCTAGAGACCTACTATAATGAAAACTCTAGATATAGCTAATGTGTTCATGAAGAGAGGTGATTGGGAACCTCTAAATAGAATGTTAGGGCCTCCATCAAATTCGTCAATTGAAGAAGAACCTTAGCTTGAGTTGAAGGCACTCCCATCCCATCTCTAGTTTGCTTTCTTGAGCGAACACAACACATTGCCAGTAATTCTTTCTGCAAATTTGTTTGAAACGTAGGTTAGTGTAGCCTTGGCTATGAAAAAAACAAGAAAGAAAGATATTGGGTGGAAGATGTCGGATATTCATGGCATCAGTCTGGCTTTTTGTATGCATAAAATTACATAGAAGAGCAACACAAGCCTAATTCGCAACACCAAAGAAGATTATATCCAGTGATGAAGGATATGGTGAGTAAATAAGTAATCAAGTGGTTGGATAAAGGAATAGTGTACCCCATCTTAGACAATAAGTGGGTAAGTCCTATGCAATGTGTATCGAAAAAGGGTGGCATAATTATGGTGACAAATGACTTGATCCATAAAAATAGTAACATGTTGGCGTATTTGCATGGACTAAATGATGCTACTAGAAATGACCTGCAACACCCCAGAACTTGGAGAGGAAAAAGTTGCAGAAAAGTATGCTGAAAAGTGGTTCTACGGAACCTACCTACGGACCATAGGAAGTTCTACGGGCCGTAGGAAGTTCTAGGGGCTGTAGGAAGGGAATCGTAGGAGCCAAGTTGAGTTTGGAATATTCGAGTTTCTGAAGTGTGTTCTATAGAAGGATAGGACAGACCATCATTTGGTCTACGAGCCATAGATGGGTTCTGTAGAGTTGATTCTTACTTAGCCAAATTTATGGCTTAAAGTTGGGTTCTATGAGAGGATCCTACGGACCTTAGAAAGTTCTACGATCCGTAGGAAGGACCCATAGGAAGTGGACCAAAAGTTGACCTCCAATACTAGGTTCTACATCTAGATAGGACAGTTTGCAGAAAGTCCTACGGACCGTAGACCCCAACCGTAGAGTCACTTCAACAGTTTTAATTAAGGGTATTTCAGACCTTTTTCATCACTTCTAAGCCTAAACCTTGACCTTTTTACACCTAGTTAAGGGTTTAGATTTTGTTAACCAATTCTTTTACGTTCATTAACACTTCAAGTCATTAGAGCAAGGTTCCATGAGGAGAAAAAGCTAGGGTTTCGAGCGTTCTTCGAACTTCGTCGATTTTGCCAAAAACTTTGTTCTTCCAGGTATGTAAGGTTATCATAGTATTGGACTAGTTCAACCTCTTGCCCTACGTCTACTTTCAAATCAGTAAAAGGAGTAATCTAGGGTTTTATGTGAATTTGAGTATATGTTGCATATAGACCTTATAAAATGATGTTTTGAACATGCTTTAGCTTGGAGTAGATGTTTCCTCTTCAGATATGTGCATTCATGTTGGGCTGTTAGATTTAGTTCTACCCTCCTTTTGATGTCTTGATTCCCATTCGAGGACGAATGTTCCCAAGGGGGAGATATTGTAACACCTTAGATTCGAAAAGATGGAAATTTTTTGGTTTTACAGAACTGGTGCCATCACTGACGGAAGCTACCTACTAACCATAGGTTGACTTACGAGTCGTAGGTGGGAACCATAGATGGCAAAGTAAACTTTATAAAAATGTCAAATTTCAGGATCCTTTCTACGACTCAATAGGACGGTCCGTCATTTCTTCTACGGACCATAGATAGGACTCGTAGGTCACTCCCAACTTTTAAGGGTTAAAGTTTGGAACTACAGTGTAATACCCCAGCTTTCCAAGGAATGAAGATGCAGAATTTAGTAGGCAGTGACCTACGGAGGCTACTTACGGGCCGTAGTCAGGTTGACGGGCTGTAGGTGAGGAGCCGTCAATGGCTCTGTCAATTTCAGTAATTCCCAGTCTCTGAAGTGTGATCTACGGAGTAGTAGGACGGATCGTAAGTCAGTTGATGGTCCGTAGAAAGGAACCGTAGATGTCCCCCAGACTAGGTTAAATTCTTGAACCTCAGGCTGTGATCCATGGTTGAGGTGTACGGTCCGTAGATGGACCTACCAACCGTAGATTGAAGCCGTCGTTGCAGGGTCCCCGTATACCAACTCTCTGAATCTTTTGACAATTCAACAGGACGGTCCGTCAATAGATGTACGGACCGTAGGTCCTGACCGTAGATGGGCCCCGTCTGTTTTTAATTAAGGGTTTTTTGGTCTTTTCCCCTATTATTTCCCTTATTAACTAAGTCGGTTTTACCCTTAATGAAGGTCCTATATATAGTTCTCTATACCTAAATCCCTTCATTCTAACTCATTCTCTAATTCACCTCTCAAATATTTCTCTCTCTAAAAGAAATCCTCTCTAGCTCAAGGAAGAAGAAGAAGCTAAGTCCTCCATTGGAGATCGCCCAATTTCCTACATTTTCTAGTGGGCTTTGCTAAGGTATGATGGTATTGACCAATGGAGTTGCTTCCTACATTGGGCCCTCCCTTTTCTTCATGAATTTCAAGGTTCAATTCCCTTCAAGCAAGCTAGGGTTTGATCAATTGTTATGGGTTCTTCTAGTATGAGTTCAATTACTAATTTTATGCTTTGTAGTGCACGATCTAGCGTGGGTAAAGTAATTTAGTGCACGATCTAGCATGAAATTCATGATTATTGTAAGTATTGCATGAACCCCCATGATCCCAAGTAAATTCTCCCCAATTTGATAATCTATGCCTTGATTATTGGGTTGAGATATGAATTGATGAAATTGATGGTTCTTCTATGAAATTGAGCATGAATTGGGGTTAAGGGCATGAATTTAGCATGTTCAAGTAAAAAGCATGATTTTCCTCTTTTATGTGGGTTACTTCAAGTATGCCTAAATTGCCTTGATTATGACTTTTAAGAGCTAGCTTGCATTGAATTGCATGGTTTAAAATAAAGGCAACATGAACCCATTAGCTATGAAGAAAAGCATGATAGCATCATGAAGAAAGAGGTTTATAGAATCAAGCATGTTTTATGTGAAATCTATGATATGTTGATGTTGAGTCTTGAAAGGGTTTTCTCATATAATGCTCAACCTAAGCTTGTGAAAGGTTTTCTCACATGTAAA